>CM032416.1:11985819-12008528 GCA_019049465.1 Dryas iulia moderata | reverse complement strand
AGTATCTTAATATGATTATAGGTACCTACTAATAAGCGAGTGTTATTTAAATTTGTTTTTGATTTTATGAAACACTGTTTGAAATATAATTAAGTTCCACAAAATTTCCTTTCATTGTTCTAAACTTTTATTTGTGTAGTTCAAAACAATTAAATAAAAAATAATAATAATATATACTTACATAAGGTATATAAGTGTAGTAGGAATATTCTAAAGACCACTGATGATACTATAACATTTAAATCAATTTGTGACCAGTCGTGGCCCAGTGGCACAAGCGTGTGACTGTAAACGACTGGTTGTGGGTTCGATTCCCACTCGGGGGGTGGAAATTATATTTCCATTTTCTTCGCTCTGGTGTCGAGGTAAAGCGTGGCGTTAAGTTCCGCCACTTAACACGCAACCCTCCGAATTTGGTGGAAAGTGGGGAACGGAGTGTCTTAATACTAGGTTCCCTCTGCCTACCCTGTTGTGTGCGGGATACAGCGTGAAGCTAAAAAATCAATTTGAATAGAGTTCTAAGTACTACATATACCGCATCAACTGGTAATATAGTCAACACATTATGCCTTACGTTAAAAGATTTTTAAGCTTAATATGTCTATGATGACATTTAGGTGCTTCGTGCTTATTTATCTATCTTTCCAAATCTCAATTCCGAAATATTAAATATTATTTTCATTCCTTTGCTAAGACAGGAAGAGATTGTATCTAAGAACGAACGCGGCGTTATGCAGCTACTTTTGTTTTATTTAGTAAATACCCCTGTGCAGGAGGTGAACTACCTATCGTAGCCACGTGCCTATTCAGTTTTTGAAATTTTATTGGAAGTCAAAATCATTGTTGTTAATGGTATATAAAAAGTAGGAAGAAGAGCGGAAGAATATCCATAATCTAAATAAACTTTTGGCGGCCCATATGAAATTATTAAATGGGCTGCATGCGGCACGCGGACCGCTAGATGCGCAACTCTGCCCTAATGGGATTGGAACTTGTAACAATTGTGCAGTTATGCACACTCTAATTTTAACGTCTATACACGATTTTATAGTGTAATGCTAATTCAGAGTTTTGTTTTATGGTGCACCATAAAGATACTTGACCTAATTTTTTGTGTTTCAAAAGCAGTAAAACATTCGATGGTCGAAGTTGATAGAGACAAGGCTCGACAAGTTTTATTGCCTATAACTTGCTATTGCTATTTACAGTCAAGTAGTTTTATGTTTAACTCCTATAAAGTTAGAACGAACATACCTGTATAGCTGAATTATAGCTGATACTTAATTAGTATTGGTAGATATCTATATGAATATAACTTAATTATAATCAAAATATTAATTTGTTTTTGTTTACGTTACTCCAAAGCTTTTGAGCTTACTACCATACCTACCTATACATACACTGGTATAATTTTTATATTATTTTTTTTGTACATATCTCTAACTGTCGAATTAATTATATTAATATTTTTTAAAGCGATGCTAAATCAGCTAAGCTTGGTGTCTAATGAATTTTCATGCAGTAACATGTCACCAGAAAAACAGTACAAATAAATTAATTGCAAATAAAAATTTGTGAGCTATGTCCGAATTAATAATAAAAAAACCAAACCAAGCCGGTCTATCACTAACGAAATATCGTAGTCTTGGAAAAAAAAACAATCGGCGAATCAAACGTAGCGGTACTTTTAAACTGTGAATGTTTTTTGTAACTTTAGTTTAAAACAAATGGAGTGTTGAACGACCGCTTGTGTTAAATGCCTATCTATCACTTTAAATATTGTGTTAACTGAAATGATTTTATTCACTGTTTTTACTTTATGCTCTGTTTTATTTCAAACAAAAGAGAAAATACTAGATTTTCTGATAGACTAATTTAGGAAAGTAATATTGCTATATATTTTTTAAAGTATTATTAGCTTCACGCTGTATCCCGCACACAACAGGGTAGGCAGAGGGAACCTAGTGTTAAGACACTTCATTCCCCACTTTCCGTTGAATTCGGAGGCATTGCGTGTAAAGTGGAGGAACTTAACGCTGCCCTTTGCCTCGAAACCACACCAGAGCGAAGAAAATGGAAATATTAAATATTTCCACTCCTCGAGTGGGAATCGAACTCACAACCAGTTGCTTTATAGACACACTTTGTGCAACTGTGCCACGACTGGCCCCAAGTGTAATTTATACACGTCTTTTTTTTTTTTGATAATTACGATTGAAAGAAAATTGATAAATATTTAAGGATACACTATATAAAATAAGAATTAACATTAAAAATAATTTAAACTAAGCATACATAAATTTTGGCATAGCCAGATGTAGAACATATGGCTTGGCGATTAAAAGAATTAGATCATTTCCAAAAGGCGCGAGTTCGAATCTTGCTGCGTATCCCGCAATATTACGTTTTCTAAAAATATAATTGCTATAGTTTTGGTATTGACGCATAATTTAACCAAAATTTAAAAAAAAAACTATATTCCTAATCGTCGGTCATAATGTATGTACTTGTACAGTGCATACTTAAATAGAATCATTGAATAAGAATTATTATTTACAGTGTTGTAGCTAAAAGTAAGCTCTTTTGTTGAATTCTTACAGTAATTTTTAAAAACTGTGTAATTTCATTTTTAAAGATTCGTAGTGTTTTCTTTATAGCATAGAACAAGCGATAGTATATCTTGTGAAGATAATTTTAAATCGTTTGAAAAGCAAGATTTCTGATGATTTACACAAAAAAACTCTAAAAATATCAAGATTATTGACTGAATCGGTGTAGGTATATAATAATTAAATTCGTATTATCCATATAATGATTAATGTAATGTATAACAATTTTAGTATATAATTTTAGTAATTATAGTAATTGCTTAGCAATTTCTAAAATATGCTCAAAGCGGTTTACTGTAAATTGCTTTATTCTTAAAGATACTTCACAAAAATATTTTTATACTTTAAAATCTTCTGTTACTATAAATTAAAATTGTAGCAACGTAAAAAAGGCCACAAATTAACAGTGACCTACAAAGTTGGCAAACTGGCAGAGGAAAAATGAAGCTTTTGCCAATTCTGTGGGTCGTGGTCCTTCGTGCAGATAAATTTAAAGGTCGAACTAAATAATAATTTTATATACCGCAATGCAATAGTTACGTGTATTTTATTTTAGTAAAGAAATTTGCCCAACTTCTGTTTATATTTATAGACATTTGTCGAATTACTTCATTGAAATATTATTTAGATTATGATAAATATATGTTTATGTTGTTACTATAGGGCATTTAATTAATATTTTTCTTCATTATTTAAAAGAAAAACGAAAATAGTTATATAGATCGTTTTAAGTAGTTCTTAGTAGTAAGAAATCGAGTAACATTGTTTATACTGAAGCTAAAACCGAGTGACTCGCTTTCTATAAAAACGATGCTAAATTGAGGACAGTCGTGGCGCAGTGGCACAAAGTGTGACTGTAAAGCAACTGGTGGTGGGTTCGATTCCCAATCGAGGAGTGGAAATGTTAATTATTTCCATTTCCTTTGCTCTGATGTCAAGTTAAGTTCCGCCACTTAACACGCAATGCCTCCAAATTCGGCTAAAAGTGGAGAACGACGAGTGTCTTAATACTAGGTGTCCCTCTACTTACCCTGCTGTGCTCGGGATACAGCGTGAAGCTAATAATAAAAAAAAGATACAAAATTCTTACAATTAAAAAGTGAATTGTTATTATATTCTTTTCCATAAAACATACGTTAAAACTTTATAAATAAGTTGTAAAACAAATTCTGGTACAAATTACATAAAAATACTTTAAAGTTTTTCCTTGGACATTTTTGAGAGAATAACTTTGAACTAGCAAGAAGTTTTGAAACTAAGCGAGTCTAAATCCCAGATATATTGGAAAACTTTTCAAATATGCATGTCGTGCTCTAAAGTAATACTTGTAATATTTTCGAAATTCAAGAACATGTATTGGGTTAAGGTATTATATTAACTTCTTTTGAAATTATTCATGAGATTATTTCAGTTGCTAGTTTCCTTTTAGTTGTTATGTATTAACTAGTGTAGATACGTGTAAGTGACGGAGCAAATTCAAATTCAAAATATAATCTTTAATAATAATAATCTTTATTCAAGTATTATTTTATATTAGGTACATTTAATTAGTGTTATTTATATTCAACAATAATATTAATCTTTTATATGTACTTATAAGATGTGAAAGGATAAAAATGATATTAATAATATATCCCACTTCTGATGTAGACTATCTAAAGATGATGGTACAGCTCACTTATGATATAAGTAACACATAACGAATACGTATGTAGATTGATAATCGTCAGGAATGGTTCTTGGGCGTAGGCAACGGGCCAGGAGCGTATTATAACATTACACACTACACGAACGCATATTGATACGTAATAGAGACTACGGGGCACCGAACCCCTCGCGACTATAGGGAGAGGAACTCTAAAGCAGTGCCTGGGGCTTGTGACCCAAGTGCAGGCTTAAGGGTACCCTTTATAATGCATAAACACTCACCTCCACTGCCCGAGTTCCTCTCACCACCGAACTTACACTTAATCACGTTATATTATAAGCACACAGGGACAGGGCGTCCCGCCTAGTAACTAGCACTACCGCGGCTCAACGTCAACTATGCAACAGCTAGTCCAACGACTGCTTTATACCTTTTCTTACTAACAAGTTTGTCACTACGCATTAGTCATATCGGCCAGCTGACACCTGACAAGTTGAGTCATAGACGGGATTATAGAATAACAGAGAGGCGCTACGCCTTGCGCCGACATACTTATATATTTAGTTATGTACTAATAAATTACTAAATGAAAATTAATTGCATATTGCTCAATTCAAAGCATATTGGTATTATTAACATAACTTTGTACCGTCTATGTAAAGTTCAATAAGATTTCAATTCGTGTTCTTGTACTAAATATTTATCTTTTGAAAAAAAATATAGCACAAAACATATATATACACACACAAAATAAAATATATTTGATCAATATAAATAATATTTATTAAAAAGGTATAATTTGTAACATGTTACATAATGATAATGTTGTAGGGGATTACTACTTCCCTAACTACTTCGGAGGTTTCTTGAGTATAGTGATACACTTGTTGATGCTTCAGGTGGAATGATCTATTTTAAAAATTACACTGGTATATATACAAAAATTACAATTATGAATAACCAATAAACAATATTTACAAAAATTAGTCTCCAATAAAAACTTTCACATCATAACCAATGAAATTGGATTATAATGTGAGTTATAATTTAATTACTGATTTACCAATCAGAAGGTCTACATTAAAAATAAAAATCTTTAGTGAAATTATGTACAAATCAAAACATTGGCTTTTCTACCAATAGCAAGTGAGTATTTAAGAACAATGATTATTTCCTAAGAATTATACAAGAGGTGAGGGGCGCCCCGTCGCCGCGGGGGGTGCCATATAAATATGCGCCTTTCTGCGCCCATACAAAACTCGGCGTATGTGCTCCTGCGCTTTAGTAACCGCGCGCCTTCGGCTCGCGACGGTCATATGCTTCATGTTATGTATGGACGCTGCGTGTGGTAGGTAATGTAGGTCCCACATCACTCCCCCTCAAGAAAATCGTACGGATGGTTTGATTTTTCTTCCAGACCTCGTCGTGTAGCTCGGAGAGTTGTCCTGGCATCTGCTACTGACCGGTGGGTCCTCAGACGATGGCGACTCGTTGTATGTGTATGCTGGCTTGAGTCGGTCCAATGTGACAACTGTCGTGCGTGTTGGCAGTTGTATCTGGAAGTACTTGTCGTAGCGTTTCAAAACTTCGTAAGGCCCATCGTACGGCGGAGTTAGTGGAGCTCGAACTGTATCGTTGCGCACGAATACATGCGTGCACGTCGCTAGATCTTTATATACAAATGGTTTGTTCAGTGACGTGTGCGTGCGCGGCGTCGGTTGTAGCTTCGCCATGGTCTCGACGAGGCGGCGTACGTACTCGGCGTCATCAATCTTCGACTGTGTAGGTACGAAGAAATCCGAAGGTATGCGCAGAGTAGTACCGTAGGTCATAATTGCTGGACTAAAGTTGCTGTCGCTGCGTAACGCCGTGCGTAAACCGAGTAGCACGGTGGGTAACTCGTCCGTCCATTGTATCGTAGCTTCGCGCGCCATCAGTGCAGCTTTCAGGGTTCGGTGCCATCGCTCAATTTGACCATTCGATTGCGGGTGGTATGCAGTAGTTCGAATTCTTGTAATTCCGAATCTTTTCATAAGAGATTTGAATAGCTCGGATTCAAACTGACGCCCTTGATCCGTTGATATCCGTAGCGGGCAACCGAAACGTGCGATCCATTGTTCATATAAGGCTTTAGCGACGTTTTCAGCTGTTATATCTTGTATCGGTACTGCTTCGGGCCACTTCGTACCGCGATCGATCATAGTCACTAGATATCGACAATCATTCGACGGTCTTAGCGGTCCGACTATATCGATGTGTATGTGTTCGAAGCGCTGTGACGGCGGGAACTCGCCTAAGGGCGTGACGACGTGTCGATGTATTTTCGCTCGTTGACAATTAATACACGCCTTTGTCCATGTACCGATGTCGGTGTTCATGTTCGGCCAAAAGTATTTTGAACTTATTTGTTTTCTTGAAGTCCGCACGCTCGGGTGGCATAGATCGTGTTGCGCTTTGAATGCTGCGTAGCGATAAATGCTTGGTAGGTACGGTCGCGGCGTCGCGGTAGACAGCGCGCACGTGATTGGTTGCTGTATCCCAGGCATCGTGACGTCGGCGAATTTCAAGTTAGGTTGTCTTCGCAATGATTTTAATTCTTCGTCGTTATGTTGATCGATGGCTAATTGATTGAAATCGATGATCGTCGGGCATTGAATGTCTTCTATGCGTGAGAGAGCGTCGGCGACTGTGTTTTCTTCTCCTTGTATGTATTTGATGTTTGAGCAAAATTGACTAATGAAGTGTAGTTGTCGTTCTCTTCTCGGAGTGTCGGTACTATTTGCTTGGCGATGTAATGCGTAGGCAAGCGGCTTGTGATCGGTGTACACAGTCACTTCGCATCCCTCGATGAGTCGTCGGAAGTGTTTTACAGCTGTATAGATCGCTAGTAATTCGCGATCGTATACACTGTAGCGGCGTTGTGTAGCACTCATTGCTTTTGAGAAGTATGCGAGCGGTTTCCATTCGTTGTTTACTTTCTGTTGTAGTATGGCGCCGAGACTGTGATCTGAAGCGTCGCTCATGATGCTGAGTTGTGTACCGGGTAGCGGATGAGTTAAAATTGTAGCTTTTAAAATGCTTTGACGGCAATTTTCAAAGGCTACGTCGGCTTCCGGTGTCCACTCGATTGGAGTTTTGTCGTTTTTCTTACGGTTGTGTAAATATTTGTTGAGTTCGTGTTGAAGTTCGGCTTGATGTGGTAGGCAGTCTCGATAGAAATTCAACATGCCTAGGAAGCGACGTAACTCGACGACAGTTTTCGGTTTCGGATAATTTGAAATAGCTTCAATGCGATCTTCAGTAGGTTTTATTCCGTCGGCCGAGACTTCGTAACCGAGAAAATTAATCTTGTTTTTTCCGAATTCGCATTTTTCGATTTTTAGTGTTACGCCAAATTTTTCTAATCTTTGTAATACTTGATGTAATAATTCAATGTGTTTTTCTTCGTTTTCGGAATATAATAAGATGTCATCGACGAAACAGAAGCAGTTTTCGACGCCTCGGAGTACTTCGTGCATAAATCGCTGGAATGTCTGACTCGCGTTACGTAGTCCAAAGGTCATGCAGTTGAATTCAAACAGACCGAATGGAGTTATAATCGCGGTTTTCTGCGCGTCTTCCTCGGCGATTGGTATCCAGTAGTAGGCCATTTTTAAGTCGATCTTCGAGAATATTGTCTTGTTATGAAGTTGATATGTGAAGTCTTGTATGCGAGGTATCGGATAGCGGTCGGGTAGTGTGACCGCGTTTAATCGTCTGTAGTCACCGCAAACTCGTAAGCCGCCGTCCTTCTTCTTCACAACGTGTAGCGGGCTCGCCCAGGGGCTGTTTGACGGTTTGCAGATGCCCATTTCCAGCATGTTCTCGAATTCAGTCTTTGCAGCTTTGTACTTGTCCGGTGGAAGCGGACGCGGACGGGCGTAGAGTGGCGGGCCAGTTGTCTCGATATGGTGGACGACGTTATGTTTTGAAGGTTGTTTGAGTGACATGGGTCGTAGAACATCTGGATATTGCTTTAGTACGTGGTAATAGGCTTGGTTTGTGCCGATTACGTGTACCGTTTCGGTTTCTTTTTCAGCGCCTGTTGAAATTTCGATAGCATCTACGGAAAGTTCGGTGACTTTATCTATTAGTTTCTTCTTGTGCAGGTCTACTAGTAGTTTGAAGTGTCGTAGAAAGTCAGCTCCCAAGATCGATGTTTTGACGTCGGCAATGATGAATGTCCATAGAAAGTTTCGCCGTAAACCAAAATCCAATCTTAACGTTTTTTCGCCATACGTCTTGATAGGTGTGTTGTTTGCGGCAAATAATCTGCAGGCGTTTTCGATTTTTGTGTTTCTTTTATAGTTTGCAGCTGATAATACCGATATATCGGCGCCGGTATCCACGAGGAAACGTTCTCGAGTGTTGCGATCGTAGATACATAGGCGGTTACTTGCAATAGGGACATCGAGGTCCGCCGTAGTCGATGTCGGAGCTAGTTTAAAGCCTTGTTTCTACGGCAACACGGCGACTCGCAACGCTTCGCTTTATCGCCGAATCGGTAATGATATTTACATTCCCACGTGGCATCGCCGGGCTTCACAGATGATTTGTTTCTAGGTGTATTCGAACTTGATCGTGGTCTTGACTGAGAGCGATAGCGACGGTATTGACGATGTGTGGAGCGGCCGCGTATTTCATTTATTTCTAGCGACAATTTTTCTAGCTGCTTCGATAATATTGCTATTTGTGTTGATACGGCGTCCGTTGTGGTTGTTGCGGTCGATACCGCGGCGATCGTCGCGGGCTCGGAGTATTCCGCCATCTTGTCGGCCATGGCGGCGAGTGTGTCGAGCGATGACTCAGTATTTACTGATAGAACCACGCGTATCTGAGTAGGTAAATGATTAAGCCACTCGATACGGAGTCCTTCGTTCGTTATCATACCGGTGCTTAGTTCTCGCATCTTGCGAAGCAATTGAGAGGGTTTCTGGTCTCCCAGCTGTAGACCGCTGACTAGCTTCTGAAAATTCTTTACGTCGGATTTTTCATATACGGCGAGTAGGCGGTTCTTCAATGTGACGTATTTATCAGTAGCCGGCGTGTCGTATAGGATGTCAGTGACGTGTTGCAGGTCCGTGGCTTGCAGCTGTTGTAGGACGTAACGGAACTTTTGGTCATCGGACGTCTTCAAGGGGTCTACGACGGCTTCAAATTGTATAAACCAGGCTCGTGGAAGGTCCCTCCAGAATGGTAGTATCCGTGACTGTACGGAGATGGCTGCCAGGTCTACATCGGCCTGAGGTTTGGGATCTTGAGCAGCAGTATCTTGATCCATTTTCTCAGCGTCGGTAGGTCACCACTGTAGGGGATTACTACTTCCCTAACTACTTCGGAGGTTTCTTGAGTATAGTGATACACTTGTTGATGCTTCAGGTGGAATGATTTATTTTAAAAATTACACTAGTATATATACAAAAATTACAATTATAAATAACCAATAAACAATATTTACAGAAATTAGTCTCCAATAAAAACTTTCACATTATAACCAATGAAATTGGATTATAATGTGAGTTATAATTTAATTACTGATTTACCAATCAGAAGGGCTACATTAAAAATAAAAATCTTTAGTAAAATTATGTACAAATCAAAACATTGGCTTTTCTACCAATAGCAAGTGAGTATTTAAGAACAATGATTATTTCCTAAGAATTATACAAGAGGTGAGGGGCGCCCCGTCGCCGCGGGGGGTGCTATATAAATATGCGCATTTCTGCGCCCATACAAAACTCGGCGTATGTGCTCCTGCGCTTTAGTAACCGCGCGCCTTCGGCTCGCGACGGTCATATGCTTCATGTTATGTATGGACGCTGCGTGTGGTAGGCAATGTAGGTCCCACAATGTCCAATAAAATGTATATATTCAAAACAATTTTAAACTATACTATATAACATTATATGCGTGTACTCTGCTAATATACCAAAGATTTTGTTAAAAAGCACTCTTGTTGTCGCAACAGTTGCAGTTCTTACATTGTTCCACTTCATCCTTGCAGCCACAGCACTTGCAATTGGAGCAGTTGCAGTCCTTGCTGGACTTCAACCCACTCTTGTTGTCGCAACAGTTGCAGTTCTTACTTTGTTCCACTTCATCCTTGCAGCCACAGCACTTGCAATTGGAGCAGTTGCAGTCCTTGCTGGACTTCAACCCAGTCTTGTTGTCGCAACTGCAACAATTGGAGCAGTTGCAGTCCTTGCTGACCTTTGATTCTCTCTTTTTGGCTGAGTGGTTACAACAAGAGCAGTTGTTGCACTGGTTCAACTCCTTCTTATCTTCACAACAGATGCAAATGCAAGTGTATTGTTGTTTCTCGGAGTTCACACGCAAAGCACAAATGCAGCTTGCATTTTGAACTTCATTTTTGTTTGAATGATGCGCCATTTTGTATTTTATGTAAATTCTGTAAACAAATAATATATAAGTCATTTGTTGTGGCATTTCTTTACTATTTATTAATTATATATATATATATATATATTAAGTAATTTGGTAGTAGCACATTAGAAAGAAAACCGTAAGAATAAATAAAGTGTAAGCCTAAAAAAATTGCAAATATGATGTTTAATATTTTTTTATTCATTTATTTAAATTTGTTTACTGTTCCAAATCGTACAGTTAACTAGCGACTAGAAAAAAAAATAGACCTTATAATTTTTATTTATGATCACATAATAGTATTTACCACTTAAGTGAAATATAAAAATACTATGATATAAAAAATATTATACCTTTTTTTAAACATTTTTAAAGTGTTATTCCACACTTAGGAAAATTGAAAAAGACATTTAAAGAAAACGTATAAAAATTTGAACGCAGCGGGATTCGAACCCGCGCCTCCTAAATACCGTTCAGGCGCTCTCACCACTGAGCGTGCACTGAGCTCAGTGGTGAGAGCGCCTGAACGGTATTCAGGAGGCGCGGGTGCGAATCCCGCTGCGTTCAAATTTTTATACGTTTTCTTTAAATGTCTTTTTCAATATTATACCTATATTTAAACAAATCAGAAATCAAAACAAATAAAAATTATAGAGGCTATCTAAAAAGACCATAAAGAAATACCTAACTGTAAAAACAATGGTAGTGGATTCGATTCCCATTCGGAACAATTATTATATTTAAACTATTTTTATAACCTAAATCATTATCACAATATTTTAAATCCTAACTGAAAACGTATAATACATAACTAACTGAAAACGTATAATACGTAACATGTAAAAAAAAAAAAAAAATTGTAATTGTAACTAACCTAGTTTATAAGAAAAAAATGTTTACTAACCAAATGAGTCATGGTAACTTAAAATAAAGAATATTAATATGTATCTCCTTTAGGATAACTCGGGTTCAAAAGAACCCGGTCCTTTGGAAGGCTTGCGTGGGGACACAGGTCCAACACGTAGAGGCCCCTCAGAGATAGCAAATTGTTTTACTGTGACGCATCAGCCGGGATCCATCTCTGAGTAACCAAAGTAAATTGCCCAGAGATGGTCACCGGCTAATGCGTAGGAGCTATAGAAAATATGGAAAACTAAATTAGGACTATGGAATGGAGTTTGGATGGACTGAGTATTGGGCTATTGAGTGAGACTACCGGACGTCCGCCATTTCAACAGTCTCAAATTGAATGGTTGACGGACGGTGACTCGCCTCCCACTAGATGGGCCCCCACAAAGCGGCGTAGTGACTCGGGCGCAACATCGGCGTGGTCGGCTAAGGGTGTCGAGAGGTGTGCACCGGTTTCACCATCACGAGCAAGCTCGAGAGCGGGTTTCCCCGCTATTACGCAGATTGAGCACTTCCACCCTTCCGAGCATATAGCTCTTGCGCTCCACTCTGCCAGCCAACGAAGGCAAGCCAGAGGCGGGGGATAAATGTCAATTCCCCTGTGGAGGTCTCAGGTCCGTGGGGTCGCCACTCCCCAACAGCTCGCCACAATTATTATTATAACACTAGGTTTTCTCTACCTACCCAAATAAAAAAAAAAAAAACCTTAGTCTTAAATTAGTATACAAATCGAAAAAGACTAAAGCACTCGAAGCTCTCACCACCGAGAAATGCGTTCAGTGGTGAGAGCGCCTGAACAGTATTCAGGAGGCGCGGGTTCGAATCCCGCTGCGTTCAAATTTTTATACGTTTTCTAAATGTCTTTTTCAATTTTGCTAAGTGTGTACAAATCGTATACAATATATAAACAAAACAATCTTATCAGTACTTACGTTTAACACGTAACAAGTATCGTCGTTGACTGGTATAACAGAATAATGATACAATTGATAACGTCGCTATAATATACTGTGTGTTTCGCTTCGACGTGTGCAGACGATAATATGACTAATAGTGCCGTGTGGTATGACGCCGAGTGCAAAATGTACCGTGTGAAGCCTCCTTTTCGTGGGAAATGACTCATCAAAGGTAAATTTTACGAGAAATTTCTATTTTATATTGCATAATTTTATCTTATTTTATGATTAAACTATATTTATCTATTATAGGGGTCCTGATATTTTTTTAAGTCTTATAAAAAAGTAATAATAACTATTTTTTTTAAACTGCTCAAATACAAATAATATTTCAAACTTATTTTAATACAATGAATAAATAATAAAAAGTATATTATTATAAATTATGTATTATTAAAAAAAAATAGGTATTTAGTGTCGTGTGTTTACGCTGAGTGCAAAATGTACCGTGTGAAACATTCATTTGGTAGGAAATCATGTAAGTCAATTATTACTAGAACTTATGTTTCATTATGTCTAGTTTTAAATATGGTAAAAATAAAAAAAATATATATTATATTTTTATTTTACCTTCACGCTTTAGTAGGATAAACCAACATAGCAAGGCAGGCAGAAATACTACGCTCACTCTCAAAATATTGTATTTTTTTAAATACAAAGAATATTTATATAAATTAGGGCCAGTGGTGGTGCAGTGGCACGAAAGTGCGACTGTAAACGACTGGTTGTGGTTCGATTCCCATTAGAGGAGTGGAAATAATTAATATTTCCATTTCCTTCGCTGTAGTATCAGAGGTAAAGCGCGGCGTTAAGTTCCCCCACTTAACACGCAATGCCTCAGAATTCGACGGAAAGTGGGGGAACGGAGTGTCTTAACACTAGGTTCCCTCTGCCTAACCTGCTGTGTGCGGGATACAGCGTGAAGATAAAAAATATATATATATTCAGTTTTTAAGTTTAATATTAATATAATTATTTTTTCTTTAAAATGGTATTTATTACTAAAAAAAGTAGAAATATATAATATAAAATTATAAAATATTCAAAACAAACAATTTCAGCATAAGTGTTATGTGTTCTAAGCATTAACGCCGAGTGCAAATCGTGCCGTGTGGACATTGCGCCGTGTGATTCATTTATTAACTACTACTATGTACTGCAGCTTTACGCTTTTCTTCGCGTAGCGGGGTAGACAGAGAGGATCTAGTGTCAAGACTCTCCTTCCCTCACTTTCCGCCAAATTCGGAGGCATTGCGTGTTAAGTGGCGGAACTTAACGCCACGCTTTACCTCTGATACCAGATCGAAGGAAATGAAAATATTAAATATTTTCACTTCTCGAGTGGGAATCGAACCCACAACATCGAAGCCCGAATCAAGACATTGCGTGTTGATTGGCGGAACCCAACACTGCGATTTGTCTGTGACATCAGAGCATACAAAGGAAAATTTAAATATAATCATACCCTTCAAGTGGGAAGTGAACCCACAACTATTAGGTCCTGTGAGAATTTTGATACATATTTTAAATGTTTTTCTTTTTATATTAAACTTATTTAATTCAAGAGTTACAATTACACAACGCGTACAGATGTTTTTTAATTAAAATATTACATAGATATATTTTTAAAAATGAAAATAAAATATATAAATATTTTTTTAATACATACTTCACGCTGTATCCCGCACACAGGAGGGTAGGCAGAGGGAACATAGTGTTAAGACACTTCTTACCCAATATTCCGCCGAATTTTAGAGTCATTGCGTGTTAAGTGGTGGAACTTAACGCCGCGCTTTGCCTGGATACCAGAGCGAAGGAAATGGAAATATAAAATATTTCCACTCGTAGAGCGGGAATCGAACCCACAAGCAGTCGCGTTTATTGTCACACTTTGTGCCACTGCGCCACGTCTGGCCTTAAAATTTAAATAGCTATAATCATTTCCTCGAGTAGGAATCGAACCCAACAATCAATCTTAATTGTAGTCAGATCCTGTAACATTATTAAAAACAGTATTATTATTTATTATTATAATTATTGTAAACACACTGTAGGTGGTAACTAATATATAAATACCAGAATTTTAATTAAAATTGTTATTTCCTTAAGCTCCGTGTAACACACAGCTTAATTAGTTTATCAATAAATATAGCACCTACTCTTTATTTTTACTTAGTACCTACATTATAGCGTCACGCTGTATCCCGCACACAGCAGGGTAGGCAGGGGGAACCTAGTGTTATGACACTCCGTTCCCCATTTTCCGCCGAATACGGAGGCATTGCGTGTTAAGAGGCGGAACTTAACGCGCCGCTTTGTCTCGGTACCAGAGCGAAGAAAATGGAAATAATAAATATTTCTACTCCTCGAGTGGGAATCGAACCACAACCAGTCAATTTACGGTCACACGCTTGTTCTTGCCACTGCGCCACGACTGGCACCAGCCCAATGACCTACGTTATAAATAACTATTTTTTTTAAATCATATAAAATTTGGCAAAATATGAAATGTAATTGTTAATAATTTAATGTGGCCTGCCAAGCTTTATTTATATTACTGATATTCTCTCGTTAATTTTAACATTAGTATTTAAATCTTAATTATTTAATAGTTTAAGAAAAATCAGTTTATCTCAATAGTTTAAGAAGTGTGATTTCAATCTATCAAAATAAATCAAAGTTTAGCTAGGTTGTTCAAAGGAATTTAGGCTTTCTTATTCTAGTGTATTATTTATAAACAAATATATATACATAGTTACGTAAAAATCAAAAAGATTATTAGTTGTATTCGTTTCTCCATATAAGTTCCACCACTTAACACGCAATGCCTCCGAATTTGGCGGGAAGTGAGCAACGGAGTGCCTTGACTAGGTTCCCTCTGCCTACCCTGCTGTGTGCGGGATATAGCGTGAAGCTAAAAAAAACTCAAAACAATTTTTGTCAATAGCATCTAAAATTAATTTAATATCGAGGTAGATTTAATATAAAAAAAACCAAAAGTATTATAGAATATCGCATTTTATCATGTAAACGTTATACGGTGACTTTGAAGAGCCGGCATATTGAACGCGTTGATTGAATACGAGTATGTGATCGCTTGACAAAGCATCTATCTTGGGATTAACGTCCGAATAATCCAGTCTTTTTGGATCCTTTCTATTATTTATAAAATTTATATTTTTTTACTGAGGTGTTATGGTGCAGGATAGCGTTTGAATGTAAGATCGAGTGGTTGTGGGTTTGATTCAGACTGATGGGAATTATAACATTATTTTAAATTATTATAGGGCATCGCGGTGCAGGGTAGGCAGAGTGAACTTAGTCTCAATATACTTTGTTCTCCACTTTCTGACAAATTTAAGATATTGCACATTAAGTAAGAAAGCGCAAAGCCATGGTTTGTGTTTTTAAAATAGGAAATTAAAAAATATATATAACGGATACTTAAAAAGAATATAATAGACCAACGAAAGCTCCTTAAAGTCTGTCAACAATATAAACTTCCTGTAACCGCGTCCCACATTCATTAACAAAGTAATAACTGACTGCCGTTAGGAAACACTTCTATTATAGTACGCGCATTTTAACTTGAAAGGTCGGAACCTAGCTACAATAGGCATCGTAGAACCGACTTTAAGGAAGTGATTGGTGAGGTAAGAGGCAGTAAGTGAGATCGCCGAGAGATAATAGTGATTCCATGTCTCAGTCACTTGTTAACTCTCATTGGCTGGTTGACTATACTTGTTGAAATTTTGGAAACCGTATATATGACTAGTCAAGATAAATTGCACGTACTATACAGTTACAGTAACTTTATTTTTACTTTAACGCCTATAGTTAATCATCTCCTCCTGTTAACATGTGTTTCGTCGTAAAAAAACCACTGACTAATTGTTCTTAGCCAACGTTTTGACAGTAAATATTGTGTATGTAATTTATTTTATGTGACTTTACTCGTAAGTTAGGGGGTTTTTTTTTGTAGTTTTAAAGTTGGTAATTAAGGTGTGAATTAGATTTTTAGGTTATAATTAAGATAATAATGAAATTTAAAGCGTTTTTGTGGAAAGCAATTCCAACAGGCAGGTTGTAAATATTTCTGCTCTGGTATAAAATATATATTACTGAAAAGTGGTGACCGAATTAAAGAACTTTTAATAAAAAAGTTTCTAACAAAAAAAAAATAAAAGTGGTTTTAATTTTTAAAGTTTATTATTGTTTATATGCAACCCTAAATTTTAGTTCATTCTAAGAAAGCTGTAGTGGTCGGAAAGTGTCTGAACATAATCTGGAATGGTTTTGGTTATGATTTCGATTCGGTAGAATAATTATAATTATTTGCTTTCATTTCTCCGCTCTGGAAATAAGATAACCACCCTTTATCTTAAGTTTTCCAGTCTTCTCCAATTCGGGCGACTACCCTAGGTTTTTTTACGTAGGAAAGTATCAAAATTCAAAATATCTTTATTCAAATAGACTGTTGTAAGTACTTTTAAATCGTCAAATCACAAAGCTACCACCGACTCGGAAGGCAGCTCTGCTGAGAAGAGCCGCCCAGAAACTCAACAGTTGCTTTTTTCAAATATAAAAATTACAGTTTTATTATTTGATACAATGGTAGCTAACTGACATTGGATTAATTCCACTCATTTTTATCCTTTAAATACTCTTGTACAGAGTAATAAGCTTTACTTATTAAAGTACTTTTTATAATGATTTTGAATTTGTCTATTGTGAAGTTATTTAATATCAAACAAAAAAGATTCTTGATTTTAAAAAGAATATACAAAAAAAAAAATACTTGGGATTCCACAGAATAACAACGGAAGTGGTAAATAAATGAAATATGTATTGAAATAAAACAGCAATTTATACTCTAAATATTTAGTTTACGCACAAAATAAATTTCATTGTCCATACAGTACATAAAGCTTTTAAAATATTATAGATCGGTGGAAGTAAAACCAATAAGTTATTGCAATCGACTTTGTTTATTTATTTAAAACGTTCATCTAATGGAGCATTCCGCATATTTCAAATGGGTATATCGTCAAGTATATTATTTACGTACTCGTATATTGTAATAATATAAACAAAAGTCATTACGTACGAAGCTATCGTAGTGATGTACTGCGATTTGAATTCTCATTCAGGAGAAAGATTTTTTTTGTAGCTTCACGCTGTATCCCGCATACAGCAGGGTAGGCAGAGGGCACCTAGTATTAAGATACTCCGTTCCCCACTTTCCGCCGAATTCGGAGGCATTGCGTGTTAAGTGGCGGAACTTAACGCCGCGCTTTACCTCGACACCAGAGCGAAGAAAATGGAAATATTAATTAAATATTTCCACTCCTCGAGTGGGAATCGAACCCACAACCAGTTGTTTACAGTCACACGCTTGTGCCACTGGGCCACGACTGGCCACAATGAGAATGATCATATTTAAAATATGGAAAATATTTTATCCTCTGGTACTTAAAACAAAGCGAGGCGTCAAGTTCCGCGCCACACGCAATATCTGGCTTTTGGGCGAAAAGTGAAAAACAGTTTGTCTTAACTTGAGGTTCTCTCTGACTGCTACGAAAAAAAATATGGTACTTACAGTAGGTACAGTAGTAGATGTAAACACGATTGGTCGTGAATTCAATTCCCACTTGGATAGTGGTTATATTAAACGCTTGATAACATAAATTAATTTCGGAAGATGATAGTTTAAAGTTGATGTCACGTAAAAAATCGATTTTTAACAAGGCCGGATTAAGGTGACATAAGGATTTTTACAAGTTTATTTTTTTTACTTCAAACTTAAATTTAGGCAGAGATATCTATATTACTAAGCGGACAAAGCCACGTGCAACAACTAGCAAATTATAAACTGCTCCCGCCTTCGCCTTTATAAAAGTTACCGAATTAATACAATTAATTAGTCCATCAACACTGATATCGCACTTCTTGCTTTTGCCTTATTTTAGACGTTGTTAATGACCGCCTTGCGTGTTTCATACAAAATGAGTTTATATAGCTTTGATTCTATCGGGCCAAGGTTAAATAGTGTTCTAGTGGACCATAAATTCTAAGCTTATTATGTTAATTAACGCACAGATAGACGAAACGGACAAAGTATGTGAGAATTAATTAAACATATTATTATAATTAATTATGTGTGTATGGTGTATAATTACGAATTATATAATTAAGTAATCGTGGTGTAGTGGGAGCGCAAACGTTGTTACTTGATTGTGGGTTCGATTCCCACTCAGGGGAATGATATATTTAAAATTAACGTAATTTCTCCGCGTTACTAAGAGAAAGTGCGGCGTTGAGTTCTGTTATTTAATAATTTATGTCTTAAATTTGAGCGGAAAGTAGAAAACAGAATATTAATAGTTACTTCCTGTGTATTCGGGGAAAGCGTGAAATGCTTTGCGAAGAAAGCCTGAATCTAAAAATATGTTATGTTTACATGTTTTATTTTATATATGTTCATTATGTTTTTATAATTAATACAAAGAAATCTACAACTTAACAATTATTAACATTTTTTCTTTATGCACTTGTTAGGATTTTAACGTGCAGTTATTATGTGAGGAAGTGTGATGATAATAACATCGATAAGATATCGTTATCATGATTATGTCGCTACTGAACATATTGTAGATTACTACCACCAGTAACGTAAAGAGACGGTGGTATGAGTGAGCGTCAAATAAATAAACAAAAAAAAAATAATTTTAACCAATTTTTGATATTTTACTTAAAATATTGAAAAATAAAGATATATGAAATTTAAGGTTTTCTAAAACTGTTTTTTCAATTACTCAATTTGAAAAGTTATAGATTTTTATTTACAATGTTTTTTTACCTATAGATACTCCTCGTATCGTAATTGACAATTATTTGTCATATAATGCATATTATCCGGCTATATAAATGAATGTAAAGAAATTTATATAGAAACATTGTTAATTTTGTTTTTATATATCGCTTATAATCTTAGGATATTTTAATATGTGAAGTAAATAAATAAACCTTTTCTTTCGATTGTGACTGTTAAGTTGCGATTTGTTCCCGAGTTAATTGTAGAGAGTATCCTTAGAAATCCTTAAAACACTGGTCGATTTACTAAGTTGTTTGAGTAGTCAACATCCTTACAACCGACTAATAGGATGTGTATAAAAGAAATCTACAAATTCATTCTATTTATTATTAAAATATTATATTGAATTTGGGTATTATATTAAATTTTTGACCTTGACGACTACGGTGGATCCGCGCTTGGCTCTACAGTGGGTGATTCTATTGTTTAAACTCAAAAATATAAATTTGGCCGTTTGTAAAACATAATGTGTAATAATTTTAATATTGTGGCCAGTCGTGGCCCAGTGGCACAACCGTGTGACTGTAAACGACTGGTTGTGGGTTCGATTCCCATTCGAGGAGTGGAAATTATATTTCCATTTTCTTCGCTCTGGTGTCGAGGTAAAGCGCGGCGTTAAGTTCCGCCACTTAACAAGCAAGCCTCCGAATTCGGCGGAAAGTGGGAAACGGAGTGTCTTAACACTAGGTACCCTCTGCCTACCCTGCTGTGTAGGGGATACAGCGAAAAGCTAAAAAAAAATAATAAAGAAAAAAAAAGCCTTTTTACCCGCGACGGAACGGCGACTGTATATGTGTTTAGGGTGAGAGGTTGTTTGTTTGTTTGTTTGTTTGTTTGTTTGTTTGTTTGTTTGTTTGTTTGTGTGTTTGTGCAAATTACTATGTCAATTATTTCCAAAACTATAAGTCCGATTTTGATACGGTTTTCTATGATAGGTTTAGGTTCAATTGGCCTATGTTTTTAAATATGTCTTATTGACTTAACTCACCAGGGGGCGCTGCAGTAAGCATTTTACGTGAAAACGAATGTTTTCAATTATCTCAAAAAATAGTAGTCTGATTTCGATAGATTTTCAGTGATAGATTCAGGTTTAATTGGTGGATGTTCTTAGCTATGTTTTATCGTGTCAAACCACCAGGGGGCGCTGCAGTAAGCATTTGTTTGTACTTTTTTTGTATTTATTTGTCTAAAACCAAAACTACTGCTCCGATTAAAAAGAGTTTTCATAAAAAGATTTATCTTTGCTTGGTGCATATTTTAAGATTTTTCTTTTTTTGTTACGGGGAAAACTCGCCAGGGGGCGCTGCACTAAACATTTGTTTATGCAGAGCAAAAACTACTAGTCCAATTTAGATGAAACTTTCAAGGATGGGTTCAGGCTTAATTGGTGTGTCTTTTCATATATGCGTTATGGCGACCACTCATCAGGGGGCGCTGTAGTAAGCATTGGTTTGAGTTTTTTTGTGTAAAACCAAAATCTTTCTTGTATTTATTTGTCTAAAACCGAAATTACTAATCCGATTGGCTAGAGTTTTCAGAACTAGATTAAATTTTGTTAGATGCATATTTTAAGATTTTTGTTTTTTCGTTAGGGTAAAAATTCACCAGAGGGCGCTGCAGTAAACATTTGCTTATGCAGAGCAAAAACTGCTAGTCCGATTTAAATGAAACTTTTAAGAATAGGTTTAGGCTTAACTGTTGCGGTTTTTCATATATGTGTTACGGTGACCACTCATCAGGGGGCGCTGCAGTAAGTACATTTGTTTGTGCAAAACTAAAACTACGAGTCTGATTTGAATGCCGTTTTCAATGATAGATTCAAGTTTACTTAGTGCATATTTTCATATATGTGTCATGTATGTTTACTTAGTGCATATTTTCATGTATGTGTCAACTCTCTAGGGGACGCTGCAGTACGTAGCTGCTTCTATTTTTTTGTGTAAAACCAAAACGAGTAGTACGATTGTACAGAATTTTTACTATTAGATTTAACTTAACTTGGTGTATGTCTTTAGTTTTTTTTACGTTAAGAACTCACCAGGGGGCGCTGCATTAAACATTTAATTATGTAAAGTTAAAACTGAAAGTCCCATTTGGATGCAGTTATCAAAGATAGGATTAGGCTTAATTAGCGCGTGTTCTCGTGTATGTGTCATGGTGACACCTCACCATGGGGCGCTGCAGTAAGCATTTGCTTGTATTTTTTATGTGAAACCTATATAGATGCGGTTTTCTGCGATAGGTTCAGGTTTAATTGCTGCAATAAGCATTTGATAACCAGCAAGCATTGAGCTTACAATTTCTTTTGGATTTACATGAAGATTAATATAAAGTATTTCGATATTATGTAATAATATATAATGTATATCTATTCACTTTAAAAAGTTTAAAATAAAAAGCAAAATTAAAAATTTTGAAAAAAAACCCACGACGGTTTAATTGTAATTGAAAAAGGATAAAATAACTAGAAATCCCTCGCCTAAAAGAATATATGTAACGAGATGATGGGGACAACTTCGTCGGGGGCTGCCAGTTGCAATCTCTATTTTATAAATAGAGTAGCTAACAGTATAGATTTCGTTCTTAAAGTTTTTAAAAGGAATACCAGTTATCAAAACTGTAAATTCATGTTAATATTTTAATTTTTTTTGCCAAAACTGTTTTAACAACAAGAAAACCTATGAGAAGGTTTGTGCAAACTTAAAGTAATGACAGCCCCCGACAAAGTCGTCCCCATCATCTCGTTACATATATTCTTTTAGGCGGGGGATTTCTAGTTATTTTATCCTTTTTCAATAACAGTTAAACCGTCGTGGGTATTTTCCAAAATTTTTAATTTTGCTTTTTATAATTAAAGTTCGTGTATTATATAATAATTTCCGTTTAACAAACACATTCGTAAATTTTCTATTTAATTATGCTTTCTAAATTTCGTGTTTCTTTAATCACACGCAATTTTTCATAATTTAAATAAATAAATACCACTGTAATTACTTAAAATAATAATCAAAGAGTGTTATGAATTTTAATTTTATTTTTTGATTCAAAGATTTTTTTTATCTTTAATTAAATATAATATAATGTGGCCAGTCATGGCCCAGTGGCACAAACGTGTGACTGTAAACGACTGGTTATGGGTTCGATTCCCACTCGAGGAGTGGAAATATTTAATATTTCCATTTTCTTCGCTCTGGTGTCGAGGTAAAGCGCGGCATTAAGTTTCGCCACTTAACACGCAATGCCTCCGAATTCGGCGGAAAGTGGGGGAACGGAGTATCTTAATACTAGGT
>CM032416.1:6009163-6461182 GCA_019049465.1 Dryas iulia moderata | reverse complement strand
GTCTAGGCTTCAAAATATTAACTGTCTTGTGCTCCTAACCGCTCATTATTTCTTGATTACAAAAAAGAGAATATAGTAAATTTGTTATGACCTTTTACCTAAGGAGTCCCTTAAGAGTCTACAGTTTTTACGAAATTTTAAAATAATATAACATAATGTGGACACTTTGGTTCAAATTTTATCCATTAAAACTTTGCAAGCCAAATATTTTAGTTGTAAATGCGAATACAGACAGACGTTATAGTGAGGGTACTTGCAATCATACCCCCAACTTTAGAGCGCGTCCATTGTTTTTCTAAACACCCTTTCGAGACGTCTGCAAGGGACATTGGCTTGATAAAACACATATTTGTGTGTTTTCAATATTCTGATAGAATAAGTAAGTTTGTTTATAAAATAACGTAAAATTTTAGGAGATTACTTTTATAAATAATTAACATTTTAATCATGGCCAGTTTAATAATAGTAATTCATTTTAAAAATATCTAGCCAATTATACGCTGTAAATTTACATAATAAGTTGTAAGTATTTATTTTTTGTTTTTTTTTGTTAGCTTCACGCTGTATCGCACAGCAGGGTAGACAGAGGGAACCTAGTGTTAAGACACTCCGTTCCCCACTTTCCGTCGAATTCGGAGGCATTGCGTGTTAAGTGGCCGAAATGAACGCCGCGCTTTGCCTCGACACCAGAGCGAAGAAAATGGAAATATTAATTATTTCCACTCCTCAAGTGGGAATCGAACCCACCACCAGTCGTTTGCAGTCACACGCATGTGCCACTGCGTCACGCCTGGCCCCTAGGTAAGTATTTTATGTGGCTAAGTATTTATATAATATTTCAAATATAATATATAAATAACGTGGGCCAGCGTTTTTACTGTAGTCGTGGTGGGGATTCGATTTCAACTCGGGGGAATTATTTTATATTATTTTCATTTCTCCGCTCTGCTTCCTAAGACAAAGTGGTGCGTTAAGTTCCACCACTCAACCTCTCTTTTTCTAACGGAAGGTGGAGAGCGGACTACCTTGACTCTTAAGTTTTATCTGACTACCCTGGTATACGATAAATAGCGTAAAACGTGAAATAAGAGACAAAAATCTATTGATATAACTTCAATTTGAATGTACACACTCACAGCTCCCCTTGGACTAGTAAAAAATAAATGTGTTTAAACAAACTTCTCCCCAGGACGTCTGGAGTGCAGAATCAAGACTCTTGTATTACTTATATTTGTTCTAATGATACGGGGTGTTGCGCAAAGTCGTTCTTATGAATTTCTTTAATTGTATATTTTGTAAGAAAATGTAGACTTTTCAGAGGTACCTATATAAAGGGGTATATACCTTTATATAGGAGGATACTACTATCTTTAACGTTGAACAACATTGTTACTGATTTCATCTGACTTGGGCCTAAGGAGAATTATTTTCTAACATATTGAATGTTTAATTTAAAATGTTTTGTATGTTTTACAAATATTAAAAACTAGCGACTCGCTTGCGGCTTCTACTACAAAATTAACTATACAACCATAGCTACTTCGTATTTTCATACACATACAAATTTGTATCCCCTTTTAGGCCCTTTAGATGTAAGATTTTGAAAACCTTTGGGGGTTTATTTTAAAAAAGTAACCTCTGTTTAACCTTGAACTACGTCTTGAACTGTTTTTATTCTATACGAATCCGGCAGGTAAATTAAGCATCATAGCGTAACAGACAGACAGACTTTATAATATTACTAGTATGAAAGTATTCATAAGTTATTTAAAAATTCAAATAACAGTACATATAAAATTAATTTACATCGCCTTTTATAGTTACAAAATCTATAGTTAGTAGTACAAATATTTTTCTTTTCATTCTTGTCACATAACAAATGTGGGTTTTTAGTTAGATAAACTACAAATATCCGAGCGTGTGTTCTGATTTATTGCGTTTGTAGGAAAGGTCATATAACTTATGTTACTATTTTCGAGCCCGACTCATGAAGCATAAGAACATGGGTTTAATGCCGACTTATTGTAACGGGAGGAGGGAACTTGGAACAATATAACAAAGTTTCCTCGCAAGTAACGCTGGCGGCGTGCTCTGGACTCAGCTGATGAGTTTAGGAAGTTTTATCCGCGTGTGCTTCGTTTTCCGTTAACGTCTTTCTAAAGCGAACACGTGCCAAAAGAAACTTAGCACTGTATACTCCATAGTCCATACCTTTGGTGGATATCAAATATTTATGTAATACGACTGGCAACCGCTCCCCGATACGTCTGCACAACTATACTACCGCTATAATGTTGAAATCAACACTATAGCGCTTGATTTTTGAAAACAAGTAGCATCTATTTGACCCTAGGTGTTCAATTATTTTCGTTACAAATTTTATCCAAATCAGGCCTGTGAAGCCGTGAAGCGTAACAAATAGACAGACTTTCGCATTTACAATATTAGAATGGATAATAATGGAGAAATTGATTATATAGATTGGATTTTAACAGCAGGACGTGAAAGCGTTGTGTGGAGATATCCTTTATTCTCATTCATTTTCCCTTTATGTTTTTAACTCTTCGTTTATTTAAGAGATTTATTGAAAATATATTTCCCTGCTGATCTTTAGTAGTGTTCAGTATAGTTTTTTAAATATTATCCATATACAGTGTGTGTGTTAAACGTTATATTCTTTCTATAAATCATAAATCTGATTACGATACATACAAGTAATACTGACTCTATTGCAAATTCATATGAATACATTTAAATAATGTTAATTCAAAGCTTTCTTTTTCGGCTAGCAAAGAAAAATAATCTCAACTTCTTATATTTTATTTTGTAAGCTTCAGTGTTAATTCAAAACAATATACGTAAACGTCTACGCTGGCAAAGAATTCTGCCAGGAGTGAGACGAAATTATTGATTTCAGCGCACAGGGGGCGCTAACTTTTGCATTCTTGTGCTCCTAGACGATAAAGAAAATCTTTTGAATTATATTGCGTATATTACAGTTTTGTATACAAGTTATATAATTATGTTAATGTGATATAATTATAAATGACGCGAAATGTATAATGCTAAACGTTTTGTTTCATAATTTTTAAAATAATAATAATTCCAACATAAAGTGACAAAATAAATAAAAATTATAATAAAATATGTAATAAATTAAAATATAAAAATTAAAAGAAAACTAAATATAATAAAAACACTCTGGATGTCAGGACTGAACTGTGGACTTCTGGTTTGTAAATTGAAAAGCTGAGGTAAAAAAAAAACAGAGCTATTACAACGATGTCAAATACTGTGTGTTAGTCGTGTCTTTAATTCTCTATAAATACGGAGAAAAAGGCATTTTTTGAAGATGAAACCTAAATAGATAGATTTTCCAAATTTCATGAAACTCGTTGGAGCCGATATATATATATATATATATATATATATATATATATATATATATATATATATATATATATATATATATATATATATACAAGACAAGATTGCTCGTTTAAATATATAAGATATGTATTAGTAATGTTATAAATAATGTCATGCTTTGTTTAGTGTGACAACTACAGTTGTACTAATATGAAAACCATAAATATCTGCTTAATATATCATTTTTAATATTAGAAATTTTTGAATTTTCTAAGTGAATATTTTTATTTGCATGTAGTCGTAATATATGAATAATTATTTATACGTAGACATGCTTCCATAGGACAATGCTAACATATAGAGAATTCTTAGCGTTAAGCCAGCTTTTTTTTCCATATATTTTTATTCTGAAAGCTATACAATAAATAATATTATCTAAATAAATAAATATTTATTTACTTAACCAATAATAAGAAAAATACAAATAAAATTACTATTTATACTCTGAATGTGATCGTTAATACGGGGATTGTCTGTATCGCACGTGCATATTACGGTTGCCGTAGTCCAGTGTGTGTTAAATATAGATTGAAGCCGGACATTGAACCGAGTAGCGCCGGACATGACTGTAATGAAAGTGTCCCGGCTCTACTCTGTCCGAGTTTTCAGTGTCTAAACCAATTTCCCGAATCAAATTTCGGCTTATCATTTTGCCTTCGGTATGCTTTTGTTCTTATACCTTGGAATTTGCTTTGGAAATGTATTTTAGGATGACATGAGTTTCAGATTCTGATAGATTTCTGAAAGTTCTTCTTTTTATTTTATTTTGGTTTAGAGTTTAATTGACGTAATAAATATTATAATACTAAAAATTTACAAAGGAGTTGATGTAGCCTATATGGTTTTAAATCGATTTTAACTTAAATTAATAAAAAAATAACGTATTCATAATAGAAATCTATTTACATATTTTCATGCAAATCCAACCAACAAACTTCGGGATTCTTACATAAGCGAATATTGACTTTTTGAGAAAGAGGATCATTTAATTCGTTGTAGATTTACATATTTTATTCGATCTAGATTTTTTGGTATATATTATATCAAAGAAGAGCTTAAACAACATATTTCTGTAAGATCAGTTGAGTAATTTATTGCGACATATATATGTCAGGCTTTAACAGGCAAACAGATTTAACATGAAAATCTACTAAAATAATTTATATTGTAAGTGTGTTCTTCATACAATGTACCATTGGCGAAGTGATTTGTGCTCTACTGGTACGTTCGTATCGCCAGAATTATAGAATTGAATTTAATGTAGTTTTTCTATTTTTTATCGCATTAGTAAAAAATGAGCCCATCGTAAACAACGGTTGTGGGTTCGATCCTTACTTGATGATGGATTATGTTTGAATTATTTCGTTTTCCTGCTTTGAAACGATAAATTTCGGCGTTAAGTTTCGCCACTCAATATATAATGTCTTGAATTGGAGTAGAAAGTGGAGAAGGGAATGCCATGACACTAAGTTTTAGCTGCCTTGAGCAGGGTAGTAGCGAAGATAATAAACAACATTATAATATCATATAAGTATGCTTTTGTTTACACTTCTATAGTCTGATAAAAGTTTAAACGGCAGTCAGACAACAATACGTACTCAGCGGTCGCTATTAGTCGACGACAAATTCTATGTCATTAGTCGCGGCTGCAGTCCGCGCGTGCCCTGCGATTTCCTCAAAACACTACCGCTATATCATATAGCGGTATTTGATGTTCGATGACCATTTTAAATTTAAAAAAATACATTCATTTCATATTTTATATCAATGGTTGTAACTAGGAGAAATAATCGAACTTTAACTGTGTGTAAATAAAATCAGATCGATCGAAGCATCAATGCATATAAAGATATACAAATGAATATCTTTTTGTTTACTTTTTCCTGAAAAATATTATTATCTTGAGATTTCTTTTTTGCTGTAATACACTTACTAGCGGTAACTAATGACAATTATTTGGTCAATTTGGTATTTTTTTTCATAATAATACGTTCAGCGTATCGTTTCGATTTCATGGTAAAAGAGTTTTAACCCACATATTACAAGTTTCAAGAATATAGCTATGAAATAATTCAATTAAACGTAAAATACGATGCATAAAAGTCTATGCATATGCATATACACTTTGAAATTCATTTTATTCATCAACCTAAAAATCGAAACCTGTCGATGATAGTAACATATACAATTTGAATCTCTTCTCCGCCAAAGATAATAATCATTTATTTCACTTAGAATTTTAACACATAACGTGGGTTATTTTACGCATGATCTTGAAGCAAACCCCGGAGAAATAAACAAAAAAGCAGTACTACTAATACTACTTAACATGTCTTTCTGTTTTAACTTTTACAAAAAAATTGGTATCAATATACCTTGAAAAAGAGATGGTAACAGCAAAAATAACTTGTAATAAAGCGTTTAAGATTTTCGACGCAGCTGGTAGTAGAACGCATGGTTCAGTGGTGAGAGTGCCTGAACAGTATTTAGGAGGCGCGGGTTCGGATCCCGCTGCGATCAACATTTTTGTACGATTTCTAAAAATGTCTTTTTCAATTTTCCTAATTGTGGAATAAAATCTTTTAAAATGTTTAAAAGTATCAATATAACTTACCATATTTATTAATATGGTAAGGTATATTGATGATATTATTTTCATCTACAAACAACAGAGATACTATCTTGTCTACAAGATAGTAAATGTCTTTTACGCACACAATACAACTAAGTTATTTCTACAAAGAAAATGTTATGAATTAAGTGTAGGTTAGACCTAAAAAGATCGATACGGAACTAAAGTTGCTATGTTATAGAATACTGAATATATAATACCTAGCAGTTATTTATAGTGTACAACAGGGTTGCCATTTTTGTATTCTTAATAAAAAGCCCCTAAATGAAAATAGATGAAAAGTATACCTAGAAACTATATTTTTTTAGCTTCACTCTCTATCCAAGACACAGCAGGATAGGCAGAGGGGTACCTAGTTTTAAGACACTCTGTTCCCCACTTTCCGCTGAATTCGGAGGCATTGCTTGTTAAGTGGCGGAAATTAACGCCGCGCTATACCTCGATAGAGCGAGGAAAATGGAAATAATAAATATGTCCCACTCTTTGAGTGGGAATCGAACCCACAACCAGTCGTTTACAGTCACACGTTTGTGCCTTTGCGCCACGATTGGCCCCTAGAACCTATATTTCTTGTAGTATTTTATTTGTACGCTCTATGAGCCTTTAATAGTTAATTATTATTTTGTATAACATATTTAAAATATTTTTTATTAATTAATACACATAATACACATCGCCACATAAAAAAAATGTTTATTCGTTTCGTCTTTTCGAGGAAATAAAGACAAATCTGATTTCAGCCCTCAAACTGCATTCAATTACCGTTATAAATATTTTTTATATCTAATATGGGCGAATTATTATGGCTTTTTTCCAGCACTAGATATTGAACGTTACCACACGCAGCAAACCAAAATAAGGCCAAGAAGTTATTAAGCTCTTAAATATATTGATAAGTTTCATTCTACTTATTAATCTTCACATCAATTTTTCTATATCAATTATATAATAAGTAAAATTTTCATACTCCATTCAGAAAAATAAATTTAAACGGAACCAATATAAACATATTTCTAAATACACAATAAACGCAGCTTATTAACTATAGAACATAGAATTAATAATAACTCACCAATTATATTCTATGCATAAACAGCCACATAATTCCATCTGTTTACTTTATAGTAAGTCAATACAAGCTATTGGAAGTTATATGCATGTTGTAGGGCTCTCGGGTCGTAATGAAGCCCTGTTTTAATTGCCCCCCTCGCACCCGTATCCAGACTAGCGTCAAATGACCCGACAAATTGACCGCGACACGCGATGTTAACTTTTACATATTTGTGTGATTGGGGAATATCTTTGCATTGCATGTTGCTGCTTTGATTAAATATAATTATATTAAAAGAAAATTACTAATAGAAAATCCTGGTCAGTGGTTCGGAATTAACTGTACTAGTATATAAAGTCGTAAGTTTGTAACTTTGTTTGTAATCTTCGGAAATACTGAACCGATCATCATTTCACAATTAGAAATCTACGATTTTGGAGTGCTATATATAGGCTATATTGTATTTTGATTGAACAGAAAGTTCAGAGAATCCTTAAGGGACTCAAATAGGCGACAAAAGTCGCAGAGAATATAGCGAGTAGTATACGTACTTAGACAGTAAAGCATAATGTTTTGATTTCTGTTTAATCGGTTAGTCTATAAAATTTGTGAATTTAACTTTGGTCTATGAAGTTTTTTCCAAAATTCCAATTGATTCCTCCATAAATAGGTAATTTTACGGAACCATATTAAATATTAAGAGTGAAAGTGCCGCCGTCGCTAAAATACCGAAATATTTATAAAAACATTTATTATTCGATTTTAGGTAACATACAATCCGCTAGGGTAGATCGAATCTGCGTGGTTGTTTAAAAAAATTACGATTTAACAGTCATTGCGGCGTCGAATTCCGCTACTGACCACTTAAAATATCGTATTTGTGCGAAAAACGGAGAACGGAATGCCATGATACCTGGCCCCCTCTGTCTACCGTCCTATACGCGATAAAGCGTGAATCTGTAAAAAAAGTTAATAAATATAATTTTATCGTGTCAACTTATCACGATACGTTACGAACTCATGTGAATAATTAACATGAGTAAAGGAAGCAGGCAGAATAATACAAGTCAATGTCAACAACTAAAAATGAGGTCAATTAAATATTTATTCGTTTCAATTCAACGTTACTTTTACATGTTGTTTTTCGCAGATATATGTATAATATGTGTCGTTTTTATAATTAATTCATAACAAGAATAGAATCTTTTTTGTTTTACTAACGTAGCATGCGAAATTTCTTATATGAACTTTTTTATGAGGCTGGTTAGATTATCTATTGAATGCTATAGAGCTTTTGTGTATGGTGTAAAAATATATTCTGGAGTTTGGGATAGAATGCTACTAATTATTTTAGTAGTAGAATTTCAGATCAAATTGAAAATGGTTTTCAAGTCGATTTTCACTTCTTTAATGTTTAAATAGCATTTTTGTTTTTTTTTATGGAATAAAGGAGGCAAACGAGCAGAAGGCTCACCTGGTGTTTAGTGCTTACATAATAAATATAGTGGTATTACACAACATTAGAGTTATGGATGCATTGTCGGCCTTGTGGATGTAGGACAGAAGGAGGGAGAAAGGAAGGGAATGGTAGGAATAGGATACCGATAATTCTTTAAAATAAGGTATATGAGGAATATGTTAACAAAGAAGTTATACTATGCAGGTTTTTTTAGGACAGAACGTCGATGAATTGAATGATTTTCGCTTGATGAAATTCGTTATTCATTAAAGACAAACAATATTGACATTATTCATATCGTAAATATTGTTCTTGTCTTCCGTGTCAAACCTATTCTGTCTATTGTAGCATCAATCAATACCTTAATCCCTGCTCCATTAGAGAAATTGCACATTGGAATAACCCAACGTTGCACAAACCGAATAATTGTAAGAATTTAATATTTACTAGTGAAAGGCTAAATTAAAAAAAATGGAATTATAAGAACAATTTAAAATAAATTATAATTAAATAAAATATATTTTAATTAATTAAGTACAAATTGCAATTACGTTGGCAATATAAAATTGTCGTGTAATATTTTCGTTCAGCGACCGTAGCGTGTGCAATATCAAAGCAACAGTTAACTAGCACTGTAATTTTGTGCTTGGTTGTATATTGTGCACAGTTGCCAGTTATTAATAAAGACCAGTCGACTAAGTAGCTACGACGTGGAAAAATGTATTTAATAATATTTTCCGTAGCAAGTAAATAAATAGCTTACGAGAGTGCAACTGCTAAGTTTCTCCCATTTATCTTAAGCTGTTCCTAGACGTTACAACTTAATTCCTTTAAATCTTTTCATATAATTCATTTCAATATTATTCAAATTAATTCAGAACTTCTATTAACATTTTGGAGTAGTTCTGCGGTAAAATTCAATTTAACTTTATCTTGTTTAACGATTTCCATTTGTTATTAGTGAAAGTTTATTAATTCTTACTTTTAATTTTTATAATAACTTTAAATTTGAGCTATTAATGCGGCTAAAGAATATGAGAATGTTAATTATTATTTTCTATAAACGTTTGAGTCTAATATTGTCAGTGTATCAATCAGTGTGCACTGTGCAAAGAGCAGGTATATCTATTTAGCCTTCAATTTTTAAAGGTATATTAGGCTTATAATACTCATTCAACATATTTTTTCCGTTCTCCATTTTTCGCCTGAAATCGAAACATTGCATCTTAAGTGGCGGAACTAAAACCTCGCTTTGTCTTTGGTGGTTGTCTTTGTGTTTGGTGTTTGAGTGTTTGAGTGTTTTAGCACTAGGTCATCTCTCATCAACTATAAAAAAAATATTTACAAAACATTTTTTCCATATGACATTTAAACTCAAAAATAGCAGGTAAAGTACCCATAAATAATAATATATACATAGATATGTACTGCGTGACTATATATAATTTATTCTTGTGGTAATATATATTTTTTTGTTCCAGGTAAGACCAGCAAAAATACATACATTTTTAAAAACAACTAATACTAGGTACCATCAGAGTAAGTATAATGAGAAATTGCCAAAATCTAACATTTTTTTTACACTAGAGTGAAAACCTGACAATATTTTTTAATTACACCTTAATTTGGCAGGAAAGCAATATAATGTATAGGACTGTAGTTGTTCCGTATTTTCGACGATTAGGGTTCTAGCTAAAACTACATATTCGTTCATTCGATATTTTAGCGGCGATTTTCCATAGGCGTTTGTTTTTAAAAAAACACCTGTTTGACATTGCGCCATCAACTCAATATTCTTGAGAATATTCATCCCCTATTTCAATCTTTTAAGGATTGATTTTTAAAACAAAAGCAGCCCTAAGCACTTTAACCCTAGGTCTTCAACTATTTCATTTCGAACTTTATCCAGATTGAACCGGCAAGATAGCCTTGAAAGCGTAACCGAGAGTCAGAGAGACGCCTTTATAATATTAGTATGAATTATTAATTATGATATCAGTAAAATATACTCAAATGATACCTTGGCAAACGTCATTTTTAAAGGTTTACATTTTAATAGACACTATTTCGCTATAAATAATTCTCCCGTAACTTTTAACTACTTACGCAGCGTTCACCACAGATGCTTTTAGAAGGGACGCTGTTTCTCCACATAAATTATTCTAAAAGCTAATTTTTGTAGAATATTCATAAATTATAGTCCTAAACTTTTCTACAGAGTGTCCTAAAAGTTATAAACCTATTTAGTTTTTACTGAAATTACCGCGAACATATAAAAAGTAACAGCCAGAATATATGTACCTATGTATGTATTTTAATTTCTCATATATACTACCGGAGAATATAAAAAAAAACTTTAACATAATATTACTATGATACGAAAAAATTTAGAAACCACATTATGATTCATAAAATATTGTCATCATAAGCTGTAGGTAATTGTATTAAATGGCCAAGCGGTTGTGTGAAAACGGGTGGGAATATTCTGGGAGCGTGCTTACACCGGCGTACAAATATGAATAAATGTATGTTTGAACGTGGTTGAAGTGTGACGGTGAACAAAATTATAAGTCATATCGGAATGTTGCGGGATTACAGCAGTGGATAACGGAGTGTACGAAGGTTTAGAAATTGAGGGTGGGGGGAAGAGATGTTCCAGTAATAGACAAGGAGTTTATGATTCAACTAGCACATCTTAAATCAAAAATTAAATTTGTAAAGAACAAGCTTTTAAAGAAACAAAAGTTGCCATGATGTAAAAGATGTTCTAGAAAAACGAAAAAAAAACTCAGTATCAAACATAACGAGCTTATGTACTTGAACAAATTATAAGTTCCGTAAACCAATGGCCAAATACCAGATACCAACCAAAAATGCTATGTTAAAATATAAAATTTTTTTTGAATTTAGGTTGGCTAATGAAAGGAAATGTGCCCAAGAAAATTTGCAATGAATATATGATACTTTCAAGCAAAGTTTAATTATTCCTATTTAACTTATGCATCAAATTAGACAAATTAAAATATGAAGAGGTAACAACAAAGGATGAACTTAATGGGAAGTGAGGATGGCTCTAAAGTGGGCTTTTTTCAAAAGTCCAATTTGAAATAAAGTACTATTTTTACAATTGGAAACCGTGGAGAATGTTCTAGCACAACATTGGGGAAGCAAAACCAATTATGTCCCCCATGTACAACCAAATCTCAGGTGTTACTTATATTTTTGTCTTTGCAGTTTAATTTCCATTTCCCACTTTTTTCCGGCATAGAAATAGACAGTAGTTGTTCCATTTCATATTAAGTGTCAGAAGTTAACACCACCCTTGTCTTAGGTACAAGTACGAAATGAAATAATATTAATCATTCCCTCCAATGGAATTGAACCCACAATCATTGCATTTACACTCACACACTGTCCTACTGCACCACCCTACCCTGTACCACATACCCCTGCTCAATATTATGGTATATCTATTAAGTACTATAGTATGCTATAGTATTTATATACTAACAGTGTCTAAATCATCAAATAAGAATTGACATTTAAGAATTTTTTACAGTATTCATATGAAGCATTATTCCGAAGTCTACAATATGCTCTTGTGGACAACAGCTGCAGGGAATATCTTTTCACAACTGAATTCTTCCATGTGAAAGGAAGTCATGCACAAGAGTTGTTTGATAGAATACTTGGAAAGACATTATCTTTACTTGTTGTAAGTACTTGTGTAATTACTAAAATAGATAGATAGATAGATAGATAAATTCTTTATTGCACACAAAACAAAACACAATAATTAGCACAGACACATAAGTACATGATTGCAGTATGCAAAGGCGACCTTATCACTATGAGTGATCTCTACCAGGTAACCTTAGGCAGATACATTTTAAAATATAGTACATCTAGGGGTGCAAAAAAAAAAAAAAGAAATGTACATTAATTATATACATATTTGTAAAACAAAAAAAAAAGACATAATAAAATAACAATATATACATATAAATATAATAAATACTAATATATACGTATAAACAGGTACATAAAATATATATTCGGTAAAAATATATAAATAAATATATACAAAACCAAATATATACATATACTTTAATTATTACGTTGTATAGCCAAATAGTAATGTTTTAAGTGTTTTTTAAATATATCGATGGATTTCGAATAACGAATATAAGATGGCAAATCGTTCCACGGATTGACGCTTTTCACACTAAAGGACTCATTGTAACCTATTGTGTTGCTAATAGGTACCTTTAATTTATTATCAAATAATTTAGTTAACTTATTCAATTCAAAAAAAGGTATATTGTTTAACAAAAAATAAGTTAATAAGCAAAAAATAGTTATAACATGTCTGATTAATTCATCAGAATTGAGCATACACTTATAAGGTTCAATATATAATGTTAAAAAATACATTGGTGACATTAGTACAAGGTTTTTTACTTTATTTCTATGTTTATTGATTTATTTTAGCTTCACGCTGTATCCTGCGCACAGCAGGGTAGGCAAAGGGAAACCTAGTGTCAAGACACTCCGTTCCCCACTTTCGGCCGAATTCGGAGGCATTTCGTGTTAAGTGGCGGAACTTAACGCCGCGCTTTACCTCGACACCAGAGTGAAGAAAAACGAAATATTAAAAATTTTCACTCATCGGGTGGGAATCAAACCCATAACTAGTCGTTTACAGTCACACGTTAGTGCCACTGCGCCACGACTGGCCCCAAATATATATGGAAATATAGCAAAAGAGATGCTTAATACAATATACTATACTTTTTAAAAATATATATTATTCTTTTAAAGTTTATTTTTTCACTACAAAATGAAGGAACACAAAAATGTAAGCAAATCGAAAAGCAACCATTTTAACTTAATTTCTATTGTTTAAGAAAAATGTGGAAAACTATGTACTGGAATGTTATGACTGTCTCGCTCTATTCCTATGCATTCAGCTCATAAACAGGTACAGGTGGATGTGTCATAAGAGAGCAGTTGCAGCTTTAGATAGGTGAGTATTTCTTAAAGTTATTATGTAAATATCTTAAATTGTACTTAGATGCCGCCGTGGCGCAGTGGAACAGGTCTGAGTCGCTATAGTTGCGGATTTGTTGAGTGGGAACTCGGAGTGATGATTATGTTTATATTTGATGCTCGAGCATCTAACGCAAAATATGACGTTAAGTTATGCCACTTAAAGCGGAAAACAGTGTCTAGGTTCTCTTTCCTACTCTGCTATGCGGGAAAAAGTATGAAGCTAATATTATCTTCTATTTGTCCTCGTCACGCAACGTCTGACTCTAAACGCCGTGGGTATTAATTCAAGTCCCACTCAAGGAATTGTACGTTAATTTTCTACCCTGCTATAAGGAAAAGATAATTATATATAAACGAAAAATAATCATATATAAACGCAACATGACTTAAACTAATTCTTTTTATATATAAATAAAAATGATATTTTTTACAGCTACTGGGATTCATTGTTGGCAACTTTTTGGCCCAGATTGGACTATGTATTGAAATTGAACATCCAAAGCGTTAGAGATTGTGACCCTGCTAAGTTGTCTAACAAAGAAATGGGACCACATTATGTAAGTACTAAACACCTAACTTTAGCAATGAATATAATTGAAGTTACGAATCTGAAGTGTAGCATATTCATTGCAACATATGAGGCTGTATTCAGCTTTTTGAAATTAAGGACTGAAAACTGTTTTATATAATTTTATTTCTCGTCTGTTATAATATTTTACAATTTAGCCGTATACGCCGTTTTTTCGTAAAAAATCGAACTTATCTTTCCCGAATTTGAATTTTCCAACGTAATGCTTGAACATGAATTATGCATGTCATCAACTATAATACTATTAATAATAAAGCTTTCTTTATTTCCTCCATTGAAAAGGAATATATAAAAAATATATGGCGATGTATAGTACTTTGTATTTAAATTTAAAATAGTATTTAAATTGTATTAAGTTATTTTTTAAGTATATCTCTCTTCTTATTTTTATAAGTAAAATGGCCATAAAGCCACCTATGGGTTATTCATCAACTCAATCTATAATAATGTGTAAAATAATTTCAGATTACAAGGCGATACGCAGAGTTTTCGGCCGCAATGCTCAGTCTCAGTGAACAGTTCCCATCTGAAGAACTTAGCAACTTATTACTAATACTACAAGACGAAGTCCATTGCTTTCTTTTAAAAATGGCCGCAGAATTCCCACAACGAATACAGCAACTAATATTCCTAATAAATAACTATGATATGGTTCTAAGTATTCTAATGGAAAGGACAAGAGACAACACAAAAGAAGCTGAGAGTTTCAGAGAACAATTACAAGCGAGAAGCTCAGAGTATGTGGAAGAAATATTAAGTCCACACTTTGGAGGGCTCATGCAGTTTGTCAAAGAAGGCGAACAGTTATTAGATACCAATAAAAAAAATGATCTGGCTAATCTCGAAAAGAAATCTATATCACTTGTTACTTCCTTCTCCAACAGCTGGAAACAAAGCCTGGAAGAAATACATAGAGAAGTTTTGGTTTCCTTCCCGAATCTTGTGACTGGATCAGGCTTATTGCAAATGGCGCTCACTAATTTCGTTCAGTATTACCACAAATTTGTTAAATTATTGACTCCCAATGCTCGAACACAACTTGTAAATATTCATGTCATTATGGTAGAAATTAAAAAGTATAAGACTAATTATTAATATTAAATATTTATATCGATATATTTTATTTTCGTTTTGTATATAATGAATAATAATTATTAAGGGAACATAAATCTTGTGAAATTCTCAGAAGTGTAAAATGGTAGTCTATATCAAGTTTGAAGATGATTAATTAGGTGATTTGATAGTGATTTAAGCATCGTATCAAAAGAACTATGTATACATTCTTAAATAAAAAATAAATAAAGCTTCAGATTCGTTTACATTAAAAAATATATATATTATTTTTTACCAAATTTTGATACAATTGTATCAAGTTTTGGTTTTGTGGGTAAACCAAACCCTACTATAAGTTAGCACAATCGTCAGTCGTCGCTACCTCAGCAATATAAACAATCTAACACGGCATAGAACTCAATACTACACTACATATCTATATTTATATTCATAATAAATATTTCGCAAAACAAATGGGAGTTTGTGGGTATTAGAAATTGTAGGGGAACAGGGCAACAGTGGTCATATTATACTTATATCTTAACTATTTGTCGCCCACAACTTCAGTTGTTTAATCACTTTTGTTCTCCTTCTGTAGGGATTTTAAGAAATCCTCTCTTAGTGTCTACAGCTAGCTAATCTGCCTCTAAGCTGAGTCGTTTGACATTAAAATTGAAAGACAAAGTTTTATTACTCATTTAATACAAATACTTCTAAAATGAAGTCATTTTACAAAATCACAGAGCATTTGGAAAAATGTACACACCTTGCCAACCATTTACACTTAAACTGGACAAATATGTATTTGTATAAATATACAATAATAGCCTAAATTAATAAAAATTATAATTACAGTTACTTTAAAAGTTAATATTTAAAATTTATAATACACAAATGTCAATTTAAAGCTTTAAAATGTAATTCTGGATAAAAGCCCTTTCCATACTTTTAAATTTTTCTCTTGAACATAATCCTTTAATAATTTTTCAAATTCCGGCGTGATCTGTTCCGGTTTCCACGAGAGCAAAGCTTGTAACACCCTGTTTTGATTGTGTTTACTCATGTATATTAGACTTGTGAAAATAGCTTCCTTAAGTGAATCTGCAGCTGGAAAATAAATTAGGAGTTAAGGAGGCCGTCGTTATTAAGTGAAAACACAGTGGTTGTCGGTTCGAATAATATTCGAAGAACTGATTGATTTTATTTTATTTTATAGATTATTTTATTTTATCCCGCTCTGGTAATGCTACTGGTACCTAAGCACCACAGTAAGTTCTGCCATTTAACACGCAATGTTTTGATTTCGGCAAGAGTGAAGAACGGAGTATCTTGGTTATAGTTCAGGTCTACCCTGCTATGCGGGAAAGCGTGAAGCTGTCTTTTTTTTACTATATTTAATTTTTTATATATATAAAATTAACATTATTTAAGTTATAGTATAATGGAGAAGAGTTTGAAACTCTTCTCTACTTATTATAATTTACAAACAATTCGCTAAAATAAGAAACATAATACTATTAGCATTTTTAAAGGGTTTTTTGCTCACTTAGGAAATTGAAAAAGACATTTAGAAAATGTATAAAATTTTGAACGCAGCGGGATTGGAACCCGGGCCTCTTGGAAGCCGTCTAAGCGCTCTGACCGCTAAACTATGTATTCTACTACCAGCTGCGTCGCAATTTTTATACGCTTATCACAACTTATTTATGCTGTTAGCATCTAGAGAGATTTTTACAAATTTCTGCCACCCAAAGATTATTCTTCGAACAATCATTTGGCAAAAGAGAATGCTAGTAATTACCTACTTTACACATTATAAAATGTTGTTTACACACCTAGGACGAAGAAGATTTATAAACACGTATAAAAAAACAGCAGGATTCAACAAATGTAAAACTAAATAATATTATCGTTAAAAAAACAAACAACTATAGTACTTACGATTAGAATCCAACATATCCAACAGATTATTAACCACAATTTCACAATGCACTTTCATATCCACTGGATACGGTTTCAGCAGAGGCCCAAGCATTTCTATACTAAATTGCTTAACTCTAAGAGGTATATTTTCCTTTTCAATGAGGGGCATCAGCATTTTCTTTATAATATTCTTTTGACACCAATTCGGTCCTTGCCTCTTTGCAAGAATTATTAGAGCCATTCTCAACATCTTCTTCTCCACAGAAATATCTTTAAAAAGAAAAAAAATGTTAGTTAATCAATATTAATATTGTAATAAATGATAAGGTCAAGAAGCCGTATCGGTATATAGTCGAATGTCGTATGGGTATTACAGTAAATTCGATGGTTGTGAGTTCGACTCCTACTCTGAGAAACCATATATTATTTCATTTCTCCGCTCTGACACTTAAGACGAAGACGAATTCTGTATTATGTATTAACAATATCATTGAAAATGTGCATAATATATTACATTTTCGTATTTTTATAGTTCTTTCAAGTTCAACATATAAAATAATAATAAAGTTTAAAACTCACATTATTTCTTATTAAATTTTGTATAAAAAGAGCATATAATTTTCATTTCAAGAACAAGCTGAATTCATTTTTAATTGTTACAAATTAAAAAAATATACGCCATCGTGGCTTGGTACGACAGTCTCACTGCGGGTTGCGGGTTCTATTTCCAATCTCAGTCAGTTGATTCAGTTCAGCATAATTATATTAAAATTATTGTCCTATTCACGCTCTATTAGGACAAGGCGCGGCGTTAAGTTCTATCACTTAACACGCAATGTCTCGATTTTAAGTGGAAAGAGAAGGATGGAGTGTCTTAACACTAAGTCCTCACCGACTATGGGAAAAAAACATAAAGCTGTTTTTTCTTAAATAAATATTAATTCTAATTCTGCTTCTATTATAAATAATGTACTAATACTTCGCGGTAAATAATAGATTTTTTAATTTTCATACATACAATATATTTTGGTAGAAACCAACGTACCTCGTATTTCTATAATAGATGTCCTAAACAGCTCCAATATTTTAGGTTCATTCCAGTCTGTTATTTGATAAAAATATTTTTTATTCAATATCATTCTAATGTCTTGTACCCGGTTGTAGCGGTCCTCACACTTGTAGAAATGCAATAGGTACACCAAACACGTCACTAGTGGACTTTTGGCTGTAATCAATAAAAATAAAAAAAATATAGCAAAATATATTTTCATAGTACCTAAGTTAAGTATTTTAAAGTAGACGACTTTACTTGGAAAAGATTTTTTTAAAAATTTATTTTGTTATAGTTCTGTACCTCTTTTTATATAACTTTCTTTTTTATATAAATTCCTTTTTTTTCTAAATTAGTAAATCTTTAAACTAAGGTTTATAAAATATACCCTAAGAGAGCCTTTTATTTTTTTTATTTAAATTGCCTTTCTTACCATTAACTTGAATGGTCGGAATCTATATAGTATAAAAAAGGCATCGCAGAACGTCGCAATCCTCGACTTTTATTGGGGGATTGTTGGTAAGACACGGTGAGAGACAAATACTAGTAATTTAGTTACACATGGTGTGTTGTGTCTCCGTCACCGTCAACTCTCATTAGCTGATTAGCTACCTGTACCTACGTAAAACTTCGGAATGCGTACATGTAACTGTTCAAGATACAATGTGCCTACATTACCAATATTACAAGTAACACTTTTATTAAATCAATTGCTCAAAACAACAGCTTAAACAATTTGCGCATACGTTATGCGCAATGTTATTTCTCATTTTAAACAATGAATTTATTTTAAAATTTGCATACCAATCTTGTTACAGTAGTTTTAATGTATTTTTGGTAAAATATAGTTACGATACTTAGGGGCCATCGATATACTTTTAGAATAAATGAAATTTAACTTTTAATTTGTAATTTTTTCATCATAAAGAAATCGTAGAAAAACTAACTATGTTTCAGTTCTTTCTTAAACATATTTTTAATGCAAAATTTAAAAAGTTTAGGACTTGAGCACATAAATATTACTAAAATATAGTGTTTATATGAACTTACCAATGCCCATATGAGCTAAGGGCAGTATATGCATCCAAACATCTAAGCACTGCTTTATCAACGGTACCACCTTGAATGAAAGACAATACATGGCGTCCAGAATGAAAAGACGAAGACGCATTTTCAAACCAAAGTACCGGCAAATTAAAGCGTAGATGTGTGATAAACTTTCAATAACACCGAATTCAGGTGACTTATTCAGTTGGAATAACGAAAATTCTATTTGGGTCAATATAATGTTGACTATATCTGGTACAGTCGCGGCCAACTGCTTCACTATATACAAGATGACTTGTTCAGACTTGGTCATGGGGGGCGCCGGTGGAGAAGTGATTTTGTTGAAAAGCTCCGCTTTTCGTGCTGGATCTTTTAAATACTTGAGAAATCCACTTAGGAAATTCTTTAAATTCCAATTGTGTTGTATATCTTCCACAAGTTTTGCCATTGCCGGTTTCACCTTCTCGGCCGGCATTTCTATTATATGTGCTATATTATCTTCTAACTTTTTACAAATAGAATTAGATATACTATCTGTAAAAAATGTATTTTATTATTTAATATCTTGTTATTACCATGGACTTGAAATTTAATGTATTGTAATATAAACAAATTATTAAACTATTATGTGAGAAAAAGGCATTTAGAAAACGTATAAAAATTTGAACGCAGCGGGATTCGAACGCGCGCCTCCTGAATACCGTACAGACGCTCTCACCACTGAGCCTTGCGTTCATCACATTGAATACGTTTTCGAAATGCCTTTTTCAATTTTCCTAAGTATGGAATAACACTTTAAAAATGTTTAAAAGTATTATGTAAGAAATTTAATAAATTTGTATTAATACTTCAACTGTATCATATCATAACCAAAAAAATACTTACCAGGAACTTTCTTAGCATTAAATCTAACATTAGTTTTTCCGTACTTGTCTATCATTTTACAAAGTATGCTTTGCTTAGGATGATTCACTGGCGGTTCATCTGTGGTTAACATATCATCAAAACACGCATCGCTTATTTCTGTGTTAATATCATACTGAGAGAAAGGTTCATTAGAGTTTGTAAACATTTTGCTTAAATCTCTACGAGGACTGATTTTTGGATTGTTTTCACCCTCTGTTGACTTTCGTTTTTGAGGCATTTTAATAACAGTTTCTGGAGAATTATTGCATCTTATATTTTGCGGTTGGCTGTGCTCGTTTACCATGTCTCGCATGTTGGAGCTTCGCAATACTCTTTTGGATGTAACTTCAGAGCCATCAGAGTCCGCCCTCAATCTCTTTCTCGGTGGATTTCCTTCTACTTCTTCTGTACACTTTGTCATGGATTCTGTACTCGATTTTCTACTCGACGAAATCGATTCTTGGTCACTCATTTTACTTCGACTTCTAGTAGTAATGTAGTTCTTAGTACCGACTGGGGGCGGCGAATTGACAATTCTCAACAAACCTGGACCTGTTTCAGAGTTACGTTCGAGTTGGTCGTTTTTATTTACAATTACATCTAATTTCAACTGAGACAGACACACAACAGGTCGCTTGGCATTGTCAGGCGAATCTTCTTTACTTGGTGAACATTGCGCAACCTTAGCTGTATTACTTCTACTAGGTGAGAGTTGTGCAATATTGATCGAATCATCTTTGTTTGGTGAAAATGGCGTAATTTTAACTGATTTATTTTTGTTTGGTGAGTATTGCACAGAGTTAGTTAAATCTTCCTTATTTGTTGAGAATAGTGCAACTTTAATTGAACTATTTTCAATTGGGAAGTGTTGTACAACATTAGCATAATCTTTTTTCGGTGAGAAAGGTGTAACTTTAACTGATTCTTTTTTATTTGGTGAGCAGTGTGTATCTTTCACTGATTCACTCTTATTTGGTGAGCCATGTGTAATTTTAACTGAATCAATTTTGTTTGATGAGCAATGTGTAATTTTAACGGAATCATCTTTACTTGGTGAGCTATGTGTATCTTTAATTAAATCATTATTATTTGAAGATAATTGTGCAATTTTAATTAAGTCTCCTTTATTTGGTGACATCTGTGCAATTTTAACTAAAAGTTCTTTATTGGGCGAACATTGCACAGTTTTGGTTAAATCTTCTTTATTTGATGAACATTCTGCAATATTATATAAATCATTTTTGTTTGGTGAGTAGGGTGAAATTTTTACTGAAAGTTCTTTAATGGGCGAATGTAGCACATTTTCAACAACATCTCTATTTATGTTCACAGCTTCATTACAATCTTTCTTTTCAGGTTCACACTTATTTTGCTTCCTTAATTTTCTAATATGATGTTCTTGGTTAATTTCTTTAAGTTTTAACTCTTTCATGACATTTACTGCCTTTTCATATGCTGATTGGTTATTTAAATTATTTATATTTCCTAAGTTCGTTGAGGACGCGGTTTTCGATTTAGGTTTCGTACGTAATTTTCTGATTGGAGCTTTAATTCTAGCAATTTTACCTTTTGGTATTAATTTCTTTCTAAATCTCTCAAGTCTGCTTAGTTTACTGCCACCTACTTTCCTTTTCCTTTTTTCCTCATCTACCATATCTGTATCACTTAATTCTTTACTGTTATCTTGGGCAACAGTTTCTTTATCATTATTAACAATTACATGCTCTTCATGACTATTTTTTCTAGAAGTTTTTCTAGGTGTGTGGCAATCAAATTTCTTTTTAGATTCATTTGTTTCTTCTCTTAAAATGTGAGAATTGTTATTGTCGGTACTTGAATGCTTCCTGGGAGACATTCGGACAACTGTGTTATGTCGTTTTTTAGTTTCTTTCGGTGGTGATGTTAGTTTGTATATATATTCACTAAGAGGTAGATCCTCGCTTAGGTCTTCAGTACTGTTAGCATCATTATTAACACTTACAACTAATGTTTCTTGACTAGAATTTTCCAACAAATCGAAGTCTTTTGTTGTTTTCTTTGCATTCCCCTGTTTTTTCGGCGACTCCGGCATCAACATTTGATCTTTTAATATACGTTTTATTTTCATAATTTCCTGACTAAGATCTGATATACTTGTTTTTAAAGATTTATTTTCTTCTCTTAACTTTAATGCTTCTACACAAGCTGTATGATTGTTTAATGGCTCAGATGTTTCTTGTACAGGTGAAAATAATTGTCTTGATTTTTTTTTAGTTAATATAACTGGTGTCTTTGGAAGTGGAGTAATCAGCCTTTCAGTTAAACGCATTGTATTTAAAATCATTTCAATTTCGCTATCATTGACTGTTTCTTGGCATACATTGTTACTGTTATTTCTCTCTAAGCACTTCTTTTCCTCGACGGGAGACGGTTTACCACTAAATTCTATTTCACATTGACTTGAAAATTCCTGAATATTAATTTGTTTTGGTTCTGATATATTCACAGCATTTTCAGCATTTTCTCTAATTGTTTCGTTCAAGCTAATCTTTCTTATACCTCGGTCATTATTACTAACAATAACTTCTGGAACTTCAATGATACTAACATCACTAATATTGCTCTGTTCACTTTCACTTTCTTTACATGAAGGACTATTTACTGCTTGAGGTACTTCTGTATCAGGGGGTATTGTATTTCTTATACCTCGGTCATTATTATTAACAATAACTTCTGGAACTTCAATCATACTAACATCACTAATATTGCTCTGTTCACTTTCACTTTCTTTACATGAAGGACTATTTACTGCTTGAGGTACTTCTGTATCAGGGGGTATTGTATTTATAATATTTTCAGGTCTTTCACTGTACTCTTTACTGTGATCTTGAATAATGGTTTCTTTGTCACTATTGACAATCACTTGTTTCTCATGACTATTTGCTCTCAAAGTTTTGCTAGGTGTATGATTATCTTCTTTACACACCACAGGACTATCTAGCTCGAAAACAATTGGTATTGGACTTGTAGCACTATGAACCAACTTGGTTTTCTCCTTAATAATAACATCTGAAATGACTTGTATTTTTCTTGATTCAATTTGAACTTGTACAGCTTTATCAATTTTAAGAATAGTATTCTGACATTGAGGATGATCAAACATAATAGGGCTAGTGGCGACATGTACAAGTTCTTGATGTATTGGATTTGTACCAATATCTGCAAATGTTTTTTTATCCTTAACTTTAGTAGCATCTGCGGCAAGTGGGCTGTCATTTTGGAAATAATCTGGGCTATTAAAGCATTTCTCGCCATCTGAAAATGCTAAAGATGAACCTCTTCCTGTGTCCTCACTAACTACTTCATTACTACAATCAGACTCATGATCATCAATAACTGAAACAATAGTAAACATTGTATTTAAAAAAATGTAATCTATCCACTTAAATCTTCTTTATGTTTTTAAGCACTTTTTATTTAATTTAGTAAATTCAAATAATAATTAAAGAATGTCCTTGTTACACTTACCCTTTTTAATCAAATTCGAATTTCTACTAACATTGAAGGCAACCTGAAACATAGAATAATTATTTTTAATATTTTAAGCTTCTTAAACTTATAAAAATTACCTAATAATACAATAAAAATACCAGCATTTATAAATTAAGGTCACTAAGCATACATAATTTGGTTTACCTCTTTTTTATTTTCTGTATCGTTCACAGACACTGGGGAAGGCGGCAAACTATCACAGAAATGTTCTTCACTGCTTTCCTCAGATGACTCCTCACCATCACTTGTGTAATTAAATTTATCATATTTTTTTAATAATAATTTATGCCGTTTCTTTAATTTTTCTGTAATAATATTTGACAAATCTATATTATCTTGATAAGCTACTATTTATAAAATAAGCCTGTTAATAAGTCTCGATTTTTTAATGAAAAATTATACAATTTCGAATGTCTAGAAGAAGTTTAGAATGCCTTTATGCCTGTTTATCATTATGCACTTGAAATACATTATTTAAATTATTAACACAACATTAGAATGTGTTGACATACACATTTGTATAGTGACATCCCTACTGATTACTAATGCAGCGTCTTTTACTTGGCAACAGGTCTATTAGTATATAATAACAAGTAAAAACTAAAAAAACATTTTAGAAATTTATAAACAAATCAACAAAGTTCTTGGATGTTTTTCAAGAAGTGTGAATTTAAATGCTGCTGCATTTTTATATATATTTTAAAGATGTTTTTCTATTTCTTAATTATATGCATGACATGTTAATATATTAAAAAGTAGAAACTAATTGTAAAAATTACTTACTTTTACCAAGCGCTATGTCTCTCACAAGGCATAAATGTTTAAGCAGACTTTCATTGTCTTTTTGCAGGTGTGTTAATTTTGATTCATATTCTCTGTTACCATTTCTATTTAATTGTTTTTCAATTTTCAACCCATCAATTGTAGTTTCATGCTCATTGACTAGTACCTGTAAAAATTGTGTCCAATGTACAGATAAAACAAAAAATCTGTCAGTTTTCTGTTTGAACATAAAAATTCTGAACGAAGTTAAAATAGACTAGTGGTTTCTTGTATTTATTTTTTTAGTTTAGTTATTGTGGACAGAGTAACTGTAGTAAAAATAAAATTAACAGTCATTTTTTTATTAGTTATGGCAACACAAATGGTAGATAACAAATGTATTTTATAAACTGACATTACAAAAATGTCTACTACACCTGTAGTCAAAGTGCAAATTATTGAGTTTCATAAGTTTAAATTTATAAATGAATATTTTGTGATAAGAATAAACATATACACTGCCATTCTCCCAAGACATAAAGTTGTGGATGGAAAAAAGTTTTTGTTTCTAATATAGAATGTGATATGCAGACATAAAAAACTAAGAAAGACTAAAAAAACACTAAACCTAACTCAAAAATCTTACCTGCAGTTGATTGGCATGAGATTTAATTGCTTCACACTGGTTTTGCAACAAAATATTACTATCTTCTAATTCCTTACTTTTTGTTTTAAGTGTAACAGCATCCTAGAACATAAATTATGGTGGCAGAATTATAGAATTATATTTAAATTAACAAATAAAATTCAGCTCAACGAAGAACAAAACATCAAATAACAAAATCCATCTATTCTAAAAAAAACTAGAATAGCATCATAATTATGTAAAATGGATTATACATTATAAACAACAGGGTTTGCAGTATTTAACTTTAAACATAGAGAAATGATATATAACAAATAAAAAATACATGTATTGAAAAAAAAAACTAAAAAGATAGATAACTGGTGTTATTCCATTCCAAATATAATATGTTACATGAATTTTACACAATTAGAAATAATTACCTTTTCCAACTGAGTACATTTTTCTAAAGTTTCTTTATAATCAATACAGACTTGTTTACATTCTTCCTTAGCAGCTAAGAGCAGAACCTCAGTCTGTTCTAATTTTTCATTTTTAGCATAATATTTTCTTATTAATGAACTAAAAAATAAAATACATAATATTTAACAACCAAAAAAAAATATGGCATTAAACACCATTGAGCATGTCTTATTTTTTACTTACTCAGTGGCAATTGTCTTCTTTTTTGCAATTAGTATTGCTTTTCTCTTTTTATCATATCTGCAATCATTCTGAAAAGCAAATCAACATATTAAATATACAACAAACAATAGGGGGGAGTGGGGGGTGGTGGGGTTAGGCGTGTGGTAAAAAATCAATTTCTTCATTTCACAAAATATATATTATTCTTATTTTTACCAAAGCAAAGATTAGGTTTACCTCTTATTTATCCTGCCTATGCTGAGATAGCTACTAGATATACTATTCAATCCAAATCTTCATTTCGTACAATAAATAAACGTTCTTATTATCAATTTAGATCTACAAAATGTTTTAATTTGTATTTTTGAGCAAATTTATTATGACAATTTTAATATAACCTCTATCTTACCACAACAGTTGATGTTGATGACGTAAATTTAAGTCAAAATCCCTACTGTATCATCAAACGTGAGCCATTGCAGACGGGAATATAGTAGGTAGATAAGAATATCACTTTTCATTTTCAACAAAAATTCAGTTTCTAGAAAAAAATATTATTACGCTTTAATTAAATTAAAAAAAAAAATGCTTTAGGAATATCTATCCAATGTTTTTTTATTAAAAGTTTTATGTTAAATAATATATTCTTTATGGCATTTAAAAAATAAATATGCCAAATCAAAACTAGAAATAAAGTTGTCAAAATTTGGAGTATAGATCATAATAATTAGGTATGTGAACTTTAGTTCCATGTCATTTTTGATTTTAGTTTCAATGTTTTAAGGAAATCTATCCTTCAGTGAATTAAGATACCTAAAACATAAATTAAGACACGCTTTTCTTACTATCTTATTAGCCTTGGAAAATAGACAACTGTCTATTCTGTGCAGTTATAATTAGAACAACCATGGCTTTTGAACACGTACTTAATTAAATATTATATTAAAATAACATACATTTTTTAGCTTTATACCACAATAGTTTTCCCAGATTACACGAGCAAACTATTTAGAGATATAATTATTTTTATTGACGATCGACGTTCGACACACATATGTTGTAACATAATCGAAAACATTTAAAACGATATATTTATTTTTATTAATCACTAGCACATGGGAAGCGGAAAATTTATAATATAAAACGATGTTTTGCATTCAGTAATGTCGGTCTTGAGCCTACACCATTGTCACTTGCGTGACAGGCAAGGTGCGTCAGTCGCGTGGGCGGTTGCCGCGGCCTGTAGCCAAGTTGTAGGTCATGTAGTTCAGCTACCGAGTTTGCGACTTTGCTAAGAGAATAACATTTAGGTACTCTTTTCCACAAAACTACGTCAAATAGTATTTACAATTAGTTTATATAATAACGTACTCGTTTCAAGTGGATGTGTGTATGTACGTACACAGTGCAATCATTGTTTTATGAGATAATTCTTGGCTGGCAAACTGGATAGTTCCACTAGTATTTGCTACCACATCTAAAGATATATTTGCCCGATAAAATAAAATGAATTACTTTAAAATTACAATACTGTTTTAGTAGTAGATATAACGTAGTAGTTACCTAACGGTATAGCTGTGTTTCTCCGCGTTTCTAAAATAAGGACAAGTAGGTTACAGAGGCACTCTACGTCAAGCGCATCTCACTTGTTTTTACCATGCACTATTTTTATACTAAAATTTCTACCTTACCGGAATTTTAGTACTGGAATACGTCACAAGGATGTAGTTCTATACGAATATATAATTTCTACACGTGAATACGGCGCACCTACAACGACATTTTGAATTTAATGTTCAAGGCCGTCATTCTCTAGGGCTCAGAGTGAAACAGTTCAACTTGTAATATTCAGTTACGCTGCCACAGAATATGTAACTGCTACGTTATAAATAGCGGTCAGTCTCGACTTGTTTCGCCCGTACTCATGTGTAGAACAGACCAATCCATTATCTTACCGCAACTAATAAAAACTGAAAGGAATTTCAGTGTTATACACTAGGTTACATGTGTTGATGTTTTAGCTAACTAGCTAGGAATAGGAATTTGTGTGCGTACGCTGATATGAGAGGTAATTTCTCGCTTGTATGTGACGCGCTTATTTCGTTCTCAATAGACATAAATTGAAGATTTCTTAATAGACATTTCGACGTAATAAATATTCATTGTATCAAGGTTAAAATAATAACATTTTGTTACGAGTTAAATTTGCAAAAACAATGGTAGACGTTTTGTTATAGGCAGCTGCTCGCTTACGTTGATAAGTAGAAAGTATAACATACACAGTTATACATAAATATATAAACTGTATAGTTAAGGGACATATTTTGTGCATACCCGTATGTAAGCAATCAGTATAGTATTTTACCCGGATGTTCGTTTTGTTAAATAACAATTTGTTTATTAGTGTACTAGGTAATCTTTAGTTTCGTCGACACAAGAATTAGGAGAAGATATTTTAGCGTCTTAATCACCTAACAGAAAATACAATTCTATTGAGTAATTTAATTATATTCATTTAAAATTGGTTAGAATATGTTTGATATAACGACTATACAACTGTTACTTTCATTATCTAGTATATCACGATAATACATCAATCATATTTATTTACTTGTTAAGAATAAAAGTCTTGAAAAATAATAGATGTCACATCAATTTATATATGATATATTAATAAGTAGGTATATTAAGCATTACAAGCTGTTATTTTACTTTCTTAAAACATATTGTTTCAATTTAATATGCGAGTAATAAAAGAGTCACGCACTCATTCACAAGTAGGATAATTGTACGAACTAGTGGTAAAAAACATTTAAAAAATGAAAAAAATAAGAATGAAGAAGCATTGTTAATTTGTATAATAAAGGGAAATCGAACCCTCGATTACCTCTCAACTGAAGTTGTCAAAGACGCATGACACAATTGCCGACCCTTATCAAGATAGCTACTACTTCTAGTAAGAAATTGGTTATCAGTGCTACTGTGAAGTAAAATACACTAAAAGTGCCTAAAATCAGGGCTAAAATCAATGAACCTCGACCAGAACCTATATCATCTACAGTAATAATGCGTTTCAGATATACATAGTTGTTTTGTTGCGAAGGCGTGTGTGGGGTTGCTTCTCAAGCCATGAAACTGGAGATGAGGTCAAAATAAAAGTCTCAAATATAATAAAATCTAAAATATAATAAAATCAAAAGGAATTTTGAAAAAGAAGCAATGCATGAACTCTTTTAATTCTTCAGAAAAATGCAGCCCCTGGATTAAATTTAATTGGAAATTAAATTTAATTACGACAATACCACAACGCAAAATGAAATTCAAAGTAATATAGATGCCATTAACTAAATTCTTAAATATTCCTATGCTATGCCCCTGATTTAGAATAACTGATTGTAAATAACTGATTGTAATAATACAGTCAAAAACTTTCCCGTGCGCTACGATAGTGTCAAATAACATTTAAATAGGTTATAGTTTCTTGTCCTAAAGACTTCCATATCCGATGGTAACCCCTAGTGACTCTTTTTTCTGCTTTTTCCCTGAATTTGAAACTTTTGCTGCTTTTTGTTGCAACTTTTTATTACTTTAAGCATAGATAAATAAAATTAATAATATTATGCTAAATAATCTTTATTCTTTAACTAATTTTGTTCCAAAATAAAAATAATATTTTAAAAGGCCCGTTTCGAGGCAAAGGAAACCCTGTAAAGTAGTTTACAGTTATCAAAACAGATACCTTTGAAACTTTTACGGTTCAGTTACAAATATCTTGCTTGATTTCAATTTTGAAATATTCCTATAGGTGCGCGAGTTACTTAAGTTAAAATAATCAGTCATAGATACATAAGAAATTATTTATGTACATAATATTATATAATCTCATGGACAAAGCTTCCTCATCTTCATGCAAAGAATAATGGATTATCACAATTTATTGAGGGGTTTCGTGACTTATCTACGTATCTTTGGACAGCCATTATCGGATAAGTGCTATTTAGTAAAACCATGTGTTTTCTATGACACTATCTATGACACCTACACTATAATAAAACATTATAAAGGTGTACATCGAATAGATTTACGAAAGAATAATCTATAGAGATAAAAACGCAGTATAAAAATGTAATGTACTAGCTACTGGATGATTTGATTTTTTTTATTCTGTAACAGCTACAGGCTAGAGCGGTCATAGGGCATGATGGATTCTAAAGACTGGCTCACCTGATTTAAAACTATAATAACATATTAGGTGATCATATAAGTAAACAATGGCCCCATTGAAAATGTCGTTCGATATAATGGAAATCTTCCTATGGCATATAAAAATAATAGTTACAAAAAAAATGACTTACAACCATAATAATAGACCAAGTGAGCTATAAAAAAGCATTAACAAAAATAATAAAGTACGACGAGCAATTTCTATTGACATATAAAGATCAAAGGTCTGCAACATCTGATGTGGAGCTCTTAGACACAAGAAAATGTCACCTTATGAACAATTGTTCTGCTTGATGAAGTTGAAAAACATTTTTAGAAAATATAAAAATTTGAACCCGTACTTTTTGGAAACCGTCCAAGCGCTCTGACCGCTAAGCCATGCATTCTGCATCCGGCTGCGTCGAAATTCTTATACGCTTATTACATCTTATTTTTGTTGTTACATTGTTACACGTTTTCTATATTTTTTTATTTTCTAAGTAAGTATGAGTATATGGATAACATTTAAAAATTGCTAGAAATATTTAATGAAGTTTTTTTGGTGGTGAAAAAATTATAGATCTGGAATATATTTAATAATAAGTAATTAATTAGCTACACTATGATATATGGAAATTGTGTCTTAACCATATTATTTAATATGGTTGACATTTTACTACGTTCCACTGAATACCTACATGTGATTATATGATATCATAAGCTGTGAGTACCTCCACCATGGTAAAGGCGGTCAATTTATTGGCCCAATTTTTAGTGAAAACATCCCGTTCTCGTATTTGGGAATAATTTGTCTATTATCAAATATAAAAAATTCAAAGTGGCTAATTAGTTGCAGACAGCCACTTGTAACTATAACTTGGCAATATATCTATCTGTTTAGGTACAAAACATTGCAAATATTATCTTTTAAAGTAATTTGTGTCACATGTATCAAGCAATGAAATATATTTTTCTTTTGATCATAGAATCAAATTTGATTTCACCGAATCGAATTCAATCAAATATTCTGATATTTCAATTATATAAATGCTACAATTTCTCCTGCGCCAGTCGTGACGCAGAGATACTAAGTGCGACTGTAAAGCGACTTGTTGTGGGTTCGATTCCCACTCGAGGAGTAGAAATATTTAATGTTTCCATTTTCCCTGGTGTCGAGGCAAAGCGCGGTGTTAAGTTCCGCCACTTAACAAGCAATGCCTCCAGAATTCGGTGGAAAGTGGGGAACGGAGTGTCTTAATACTAGGTTCCCTCTGCCTACCCTGTTGTGTGCATGATACAGCGTGAAGCGTCCTTATATTTTACGAAGTTACGTAATAAGTGTAAAGAAATAAGACCATCGTGGCGCGGTGGTAGTGCCGAGTGTTTGACGATGTAAACGTCCTTTCGATTTTTTTCCACAAAACTTTAAAAGTTTTAAGTAGTTCAATATATACATACAAAGTTATAAATTGGTATATTGGAGAGTAGAGTTAACGAAAAGCCCTCATATCAATCCTATACATTGACCGTGCATGATTGTAAAGACAATGGGTAACTGTTTTTGTTTTTATTTTAACCGAATCGTAAGTTTATGGTGTAGTTTAAGCAATGTTAAAAAAATATTAGTTTTTACTTATACAATCGTTTTTTACAGCTATTTCCTTTGTAAGGCCTTTTTCATGTTCACTGTGCTGTACACTGTGGGTATATACTATACTTGTGAATTTATATCCGTTAACACTGGTAAACTTTCAAAAGAAAAATTCTCGCTCTAAATGTATTATTGTAACGATACAGGAGTAGGGGTTCTATTTTTTGTGACATATGCATGTCAATTAGAAAACTGCATAAAAATAATCTAAGCATAAAACACTACGCTTTCGTGTAACTACCTCTAATAATTTGGGAGGGAACAGTACTGTGTCTTATTTATGTTAGATACTTTATTTGCATTATATACTTTATTTGAACTTTATTTTAAAATAATACGTAAGTCATATCATGTTCTGATACAATTTAAATAGAGTAATGGGAAGTTCGACGTGCTTTTCACTTCAAAACAGCTCTATGCACTCGAAGTTCCTACTAATACTGTATACTTTTTATTATATCATATTATTATATAACATTCATCAATTTACGCTAAAACATCGGGTCTTTTAACTGCTTTACGCCTCAGGCAGATTATGCCGGACAATTGGATAGAGAGAGCCCAGTGTCGAGACATTTTTTTCTCCATTTTTTGCAGGAATTCGAGACGATTTCATGAGTGCTAGAATTCTACGCCCAAATCAAGCAGCGACATAAAAAAAATACATAATCCCCCTAAGTGGAAACGAGCCCACAGTCAATCGCATTTACAGTCAGATGCTACCTCACTACACTACGATGGCCTCCAATACTTTTACAGGTGTAAGCTGTTTTTTTATTAAAATTATTACTATGAAAACACAAACATCCTTAGCTTCACGCTGTAACCCGCACACTGCAGGGTAGGCAGAGGGAACCTAGTGTTAAGACACTCCGTTCCCTGCTTTCCGCCGAATCCGGAGGCATTGCGTGTTAAGTGGCGGAACTTAACGCCGCACTTTACCTCGGCACCAGAGCGAAGAAAATAGAAATATTAAATATTTCCACTCCTCGAGTGGGAATCGAACCCACAACCAGTCGTTTTACAGTCACACGCTTGTGCCACTGGGCCACGACTGGCCACAACATCCTTAGCGACTTACAATTAAGTTATCCTAACACTCAACATAACTTTATACTTCAAGTAGCAACGTAATATCTGATATCTCTATTACCTTATTATCTGGTAAAGTCCATTAAGTTTCAACATCCATTACACGCTTCAATTCTTTATAACAAGCTTTTATGCTGTTTTTTTTTTCATTTTGACTACATAATATTATTTTTTTTAATTTTTGGCGTTGGATGATATTATACGCGTATTTACTACCAATAAAAATAATAAATATTATTAATTTCTGTAAGATATATAAATTTTTATATTAAAAATATCTATATTTAAAAATTATAAATGTCTATATTTTTATTTATTATTAATATAGTACATACATGTAAGGGGTAATTTTCGGAAATATTGAACCGATCATGAAAATTCTTTCACATTCAGAAAGTTATACTGTTTTGGAATGCTATAGACATTTTTTTTTTTTTTTTGTTTCTATTTCTTTTTATTATTGAAAAAAAAAATTGAGCAAGATCCGATACTTTAGAAAATGTAGGCTACTTTTTTCCACAAATTAACCCCAAAGGTTTGAAAGAAGAGAACAAAATTTATGAAAATGTACGACACCGTTTGATGTTGATGATTTTTTTTAGATAGATATTTAATGAGGCAAGGTCAAACATAGACTTACTTTTATTTCAAAAAACAAGCCTTAAGGAGTTAAAATAGAGAATGAAAATTTGAATGGAAAATATAAAGAACTTAACCGAGAAAGCTGGCTATTGTATATACAAAGTAGCTTTAGTTGTGTAGTCTACGCGGACGAAGCCGCGGGCGGGTCGCTAGTGTATATTAAAAATGTAACTGATGGTTGTCAGTACTATGAGAAAAAATATTATTGGGAGTATTTATCAATGTAATAGAACCCAAAGCAATGGTTTTTAATTTGTTTCTGTATGTCTGTACATTTATGTGCATGAACACGCTAATCTTTCAACGACTTAACCGATTTAAATGCGCTATTGATTATTATATTTTGGCACTTCCTTTTACATTTAGTTTACTTTATTTCAATTGGTTCATAAAAAAACAAAAATATAAATTTTAACAAAATTTTTGAATTAAGTGTAAAAGCGGGCGGAAAAGGAAAATAAATATAGTTATAGATGTGTAGTTTACGCAGGCGAAGCCGGGTGCGGATCCCTAGCTGATAATAAACGTGAATGATAATGTCTTAAGAAAGTAAATATTTCTTTCCAGTAATGTCTTCGAAATAATCTAGAATATTGATGTAAATACTTAAGTAGGTACTATATCAGTTTATGTAAAATCACAATGTCGGGAGCTCCCTATTTTGATGGAGCAACGACCCGATGAAAGTGGGTTAGATGGGAGCAGGCGTCCGTCGAGATTTATAGGAAGGTCTGGCACAGTAACGCATTCTGCCAGAGCCACGTACTCACACTGTGATGTCTGTATAACTCTAGCGTAGGTAAATATCGATAGCCATTAAAAAGATAAAAATAATTCCATTTAGTCATTACGGGAGCTATTGATGTAGTTTAGTGTCATTAAGGTGCCTGATCACGTAAAATAAGATCACTTTAAATATTTTAATGCAATGAAAGTTCACAATTAGGCCAAGAGAGAATTACTAAAAGGTTATTTACGTTTGCCACTAATTTAAATTACAATTCGTACTAAATTTTATTTTTCTTAATAAAGATATAAAATCATGTTACGCGTTTACTTTAAGCAAATGTTCCTTAGCAATCGTATACATATATATTGCATGAGAATATATGTAAATAACTATTAGAAATAAGATGAAGATATCAATTTGTAATCACATGTTCGCTCCCGTGACTGGGGCACAAAACAGCTGCACTACATTACCCTCAATTACTATTCATAAATTGCGCTTTGCTTCACCATGCGTTATAGGATCGTTAGTAGATGCGTCTATAGCAATGACAACGGGTCAATTGACATCGAGGCCGCAGCATCGTGATACCTACTGTTATCACTTATCGTTATCAGTAGCTACAGATCGATATGACTTTTCTTCGTGGTTCAACCATTCGGCACTTTCACCGCCGTTACACGCGTTTTCTAGCGAAACACCGAACTCAATTATTAATAGCAGACTATTTTTGGAGCCGCTTCGGACGCGGATTTCGGGCATGTGCGAGGCCCGGGCGGAGACACTATCTCACCTGGGCCAGGTGTAGACGCCGGATACTTCAAAACCGAAGTGCCAGGAGCCGGCGTAGGCCCCTTGTCCCTTGGGGCCCGTGCACACACCGTGACCGTGGGCTTTGCCGTCCTCCCACCCTCCACAATATGTACCACCATCGTCAAAGTCGAATCGGCCACCGTTGAGGCCACGCTGCGGGGGGTTTCCGCTAGCGGCGTGCGCGGTGTCGGCTAGCTCGCTCGGCTGCATCACGCGAAACCGTGGTGCCGCGGAGGGGAGGGCCTCCCGCGCGCGCCCTCCGCCGAGCTCGCGGTATAAATAAACATCAGCTGGGCATGTCGCGCCGTGGCGCGCGGCCGAGTGAACACCACGCCGGTCCTGCGCGAGCAGCACTGGCGGCGACGCGGCCGCCCGCCCTCCACCCGCCGCGTCCGCGCTGCCCGCCCGCCCTGCGCAATGCGCACTCTCAACTCGCCTCTTTATACCATACTCTCAATTTTTACTTTCGCACACCATATCTTACTTTTATATTTTAGCCGCGGTATTGTTTGCAATAACTGGCTCAAATGTAAATTAAAAACCTTAGTTATTCTTTTATTATTGCAATAATTCCGAAGCCTTGTTTGTCTATTGTACTACGGTATGCATAATACTACAACATATATTACTTATCATAAACCTGTTATTTCTTTTAATGAAATATTTATCTAAATAATATAGTATAATAATAATACAGAGTTTTACGAAGTATTGAATTAGAAGAAAACATATTTGTAGGACTTTTATTTTTAAAAGCTACCGTAATCGTTTTTATATCTGTTATAGTTAATTGTTATACTCAATAATGCTACATCGTTCGATGGTATATATTAATATTGCACATTGATCAAGATTATTCTCTATTAATTGAAATTGGTACAAAAGGTGTATCTTTAGCGTGTTTACAAAACAAACCTTGAGTTTCTGTCAGTGCTGACTCTTTATTATTTTTTGATTTTTTATATTTTCATTTCTTAATAATCTAATTTCAAAAAAGCTCATTTGTGTGTGAATAATTTTGTACAGACATTAGTCTTGCCCATTTCAGTTCGTTAATTACGGTACTTTGGATATCACACTTACTAATGTATAAGAAAAATAAGCATTCTAACTAAATTGTATTTTTTATTGCCAATGTGTTTTCATTTTAAGCTCTTAAGGTAGATATAAAATAATAAGGGTTCTTCAGAACATAAAAAATAAGCAATTCATTTTTACCATTTATTAATAACAGTGTTTACATAAATATTGAAGAACTGTAAACAATACTATACATAATTATCTTAAAATTACTTATAGTTAATATATTTATTCAAAATACAAAGGATGGTATTTTTTAAGGCTAGGTACACCGAATAATGGCAGTGATTTGTGCTTTGCAAACATGTGCAGATATAGTTTATTTAAAAATCTGTATAATTATTTTTTTAATATTACATTAATATAATTTCTTATTTCATAAGTGCAAGTTAGACCAATGGACTGGTAGTCCCTTTTTGCAGTGCAAATTCTAGACCAACTTAGAAGGTAGATATCGAAGTTTACAATTTTTTTTATTCTGTTTTTCCAAATAACCATTTCTTGTGAAAACACAATATTGCTCTCTCTCTCTATAATAAATAGTCACAAATATTGTTTAAAAACAATTAACTATATAAAATATCTGTTTTTTTAATATACCAAGTGACTAATTTTAACTATATTTAAATATTCATCATATTTGTGTATATATCTTGCATAAATGTATAACAGCATCATTATTTGTGTTTATCTTCAACAATCCATTCTAGACCATTGCCAGGTAGATCACTTTGAATAAAAGGAGAAATCCAGGCTAAATACCATCTATGGCCAAAAACTTCTATTAAATTTGATTTTAATCCTTTATCAAAAGATATACTTTTATTAGCAGGTTTCGTTTCTGGTGTTATTTTACCTCTCAAAAGGTTAATCAAGTGATATATGAATAGAAAACCAGTAAATGCACCAATGATGAAATTTATTTCAACTAAAAATACATATAAACTTTCTTCACCAAAATCTATTACAAAGCTAGCTAAAGGAAATACAAATTTAGCAATTATAAGGCCATGATTCCATCTGATAAAATTACTTAAAAATATAACATTATAATAAAATGCATATACCATAGCTATAAATATATATAGTGTAAAGAACATAAAATATCTGTGATTATAATAACCAATACAACAAGCAAAGAAAGTGCAATGATGGTCTCTTTTTAAAATACAGACATCACAAGTATCACAATGCCAAGCACGAGGTGGACGAAGGCACTCACATACACTACACAAACTCCAGTCTTGCTTATATTCACTTTCTAAAATTATACCCTTGATACTTGTATTAGTGAACATACCATATATCATATTACCAACAATATTAAGTAAAAGAAATGTAGCACATACATAATGAACTATATAAGGAATAGTCCAAATTTCCACCACAGTTGGTAACACAATACATAATTCAAAATATAAAAAACCTGGGACTAAAACAAAAACAATCGTGAGATATACACTGTGTTCCAATATCCTCTTCCACTGCTTATTTTTAATTTTTTTTAGTGTAAGTAACATATTATTATTATCAATGTATTGAAGAAAGTAATATAGTGTATTTAAGAGAAATATCGACGATCTTCTTTAGAAATCATTCATTCTTAAAAACTGAAAATAAAACATACTTCTGTGATAATATAAGGCTGTGAAGATAATCTTTTATTAAAGTTGAATGACAATTTTATATAAATTTAAGTACATAATTTAAATACTTACATATAATTAAGTTTATTTCATTAAATAAAAATATTTTAATCTCTAAGAAAGTTTCATATTTTGATGCCGTCTTGAAACTTGACGTTGACTTTTTACTATAGTATTGACAATGACATAACAAGAAATCACGTGCAGTGCTTTCCTTTTTTTTTATTATATTTGACTTATTTTTTTTTAATTTATATAATCTGTTTGTTGATGTTTATAGAATTTAAACAGCGTTATTTTAACAACATGTATGTCTCTTTATACAAGTGTTAGTCAATCAAGTGCTATTTTAAGTACCTATACTATAAATCTAAAATTAAATTATAAAATAATAAAAAGCTAAAGTACTTTTAATAAACAATTACACAGAAAATAATTGTCTTTCTTCGTTCCGTCTCCATATTTTAAACTACCTTTATGACCTTATGTCAAATTTAACACACATTTTTCTACGTGGGAAATCCATGCAAAAGAGATCTAGTCTTTTTTATCAATATTTGCTAAGTTAACATCTATTCATGATTCAAGAATTATGTTACATTTAGCAGCTACCAAGAAATTTTCTAGCGACAAAGGTTTCAATAGCATGGTATAATGCAGAGATATGTATCCTAACGAATTATGAGCGCTCACTAAAAGAAGCTGTAATATTTACGCAGATTTTTTTTAGCTTCACGCTGTATCCTGCACACAGCAAGGTAGGCAGAGGGAACCTAGTGTTAAGACACTCCGTTCCCCACTTTCCGCCGAATTCGGAGGCATTGCGTGTTAAGTGGCGGAACTTAACGCCGCGCTTTGCCTCGATACCAGAGCGAAGAAAATGGAAATAATAAATATTTCCACTTCTCGAGTGGGAATCGAACCCACAACCAGCCGTTTACAGTCACACCCTTGTGCCACTGCGCCACGCCTGGGCCCAACCTGGCCTGGCCTGGCCTGTTTACGCAGATACACTCGTAAATGACAATCTGCACTTCGCTTATATTATTAAATGCCACATTTTCTTACTTGGGGCCAGTCGTGGCGCAGAGGCATGAAGTGTGACTGTAAAGCGACTACTTGTGGGTTCGATTCCCACTGGAAGAGTGGAAATATTCATATAATATTTCCACTCTTCAAATATCGCTTAACATGCAATGACTCCAGAATTCGGGGGCAAATCGGGAAGAAGTCTTTACACTAAGTTCCCTTTGCCTACCTTTCTGTGTGCGGGATACAGAGTGAAGCTAAAAAAAAAAATTCTTAAATTCTTACTTCTTCGTAATTTCTACGATTTGACTGACAGACTTTGACTAGATTAAAAACCAGGTATATATAATACGAATAGACTTTATACAAATTAAAACATACATTTATTTATTTTTATCCATATTTTTTATGTTAAGGTCATAAACTATTTTTCTGGCTTAAACAATTAATACTTCATTTTTTAGCATTTTCATCAATTCTGCTCGACGAAATATATATATAATCTACAAAAATCAAGCCAAAACAACAAACACGTAACAACTACGCAAGAGGCGCCTAGAGCGTCTAGTTCTTACCGGCTTGCGCTTCACTACCGCCACTAGACACGCAAAAAATTGACACAGTGCATTCAAGGTCAGGACTCATAAATCGTTTCGATGCTTATAACCGACATTACTCGAATTGCTCAGTTAAAGTGTCAGTGGGTAAGTCGTGGAGAACCTATGGCTGTAGGGGCAGAAAGGTTCTCCAGTGGTGAGCACGAACTGGGTGACATTTAATGAGTAACCTTCATATCGATAAACTGATCAAGATCGCCGGAGACTGTTGCAATTGAAATAGTCGAACAGCAATAAACTTGACGATATCTTTTTAGCTTCATCCTTTTTTCCGTATAGCAGTAGCAGTAAGCAAGAATAACTAAGTGTCACACTTTTTGTCGAAATTTTAGTTAATTCAGAGATAACCTAGTATCAAGACACTCTGTTCTCCGCTCGAAATCGGGACAGTTATTTCATAAAAAGGTTATACGAAATTATAAAGAAACGCAATCAGAAATAATATAAATATTCACAGCTTTATTCAGATAAACAGTTCACTGAACAAATTGTGGATGAGACAGGTTAACTAAGTTATAATCTATACTTTCATTTTCGCACCAATAGATTGTATACATAGCAAAATATATTTCTTCTTATATCTAAATAAATATATCTAAAATATTGACAGTCACTCTAAATGTAAATACGAGCATTCATTTAACAATACAAAGTATGAAATAGATTCATTTCAAAAATTTTACAAAATCAAAAATATGATACACATAGTTGCTTGCTTAGAAAAACAAATAAAATTACTAACAAAGTTTAAAATCAAAAAGGCAGTATTTAAAATATAGAAATAGCATATATCTTTGTATTTTTTTAGTCACTTTTCAATGTTTGTAGAATTTCTTGCTGCTGTCTTTAGCCATATCAACAAGAGTTTGAGCGGGCTTGAACGGAGCTCCATAGTGTCCCTGGAACTCTTCCATTTTCTTAACAAGCTTATCAGCACCGAATTGATCCACCCACCTAGAAATAAATGTGAAAATTCATCAATATGAATTAATGAAATAAGGAACTTGAGTTCGTTGGGGCGCAGTGGTACACCATTTGACTGTAAATGCTATTGGTTGTAGGTTCGATTTCCCTATTTAGGTAATAAGTATTATCAAGACAAGTCGCGGCGTGGAATTCCATTCCGCTCAACACAATACCTCGAGTTTGGGCGGAAAGTTGACAACGAAATGTCTCGACACTAAGTTCTCTCTGACTACCCTGCTGTACGGGAAAAATTGTGAATAAATAACTTTCAAGAAAAATGCATTTTCATTTTAGCGGTAATAAAAGGGACGCAGAACTTTCTTTAAGCATTTGTTTATACCAATATCATTTTTCATAAGCCCAAATCAATCAATCAATCAAACATTTGTTTTAATGTTCTGATTGAAATTAATAAATATAACTATTAAGCAATATAAATTATTAAGTAACATTCTTTATTACCTGAATGGTCCACCAGTGAATGGTGGGAATCCTAGACCAAATACTGCACCGACGTCTCCTTCAAGGGGGCTATGTAAGATTTTTTCTTCTAGAGATAATACTGCTTCATTGACAAACCTGCAAAAAAAAAAGACAATGTATATGTCAGTTTTGTTTAACTTTAACTTTAAGCTGAAAGAGATTTCCACTATTATATGAAACATCTAAGTGAATATTAAAGCAATGCTCCTCGAAATGCTAATCATAGTTATGAACTTACTGTAAAATAATATTTGAAAATGTTTTGCTTGCTAAACTATTTAGTTACTCGCCTACTTTTCTCAGCAGAACTGCCTTCGAAATATTTTTTGCAATGAAACTATTCTAACCGTTCAATAGCATATAATTTTAATATTCAAAATTATAATTTCGACATTTCGAACACTTTACAGTAGCTGTGCTCACTAGGTAAACTGGACTGATTTACTTTACTATATTAATATAATTATTAATCTGGTTAACAAAAATCATTTCAAAATGTGTAAAAATCGTGATCCTAGTAGACCATATAAAACTTTGAATTTGAATTATTCAAATTAATAGATATCTCGAAATATAACATATATAGAAATAATACATACCTCGATACCATTCTCAATTGCTGATCTTCAACAGTGTTAGCTCCACGGGGTTCCAGAGAGTATTTCTCTTTCAATATCTGGACGGCTTCTTGATTCACATCCCTATTCTTTGTACCCTTCTCATAAACGTAAAAACCTTTGCCGGACTTCCTTCCCATAAATCCAGCCTTAACAAGGTCTTGCATTATGTTCAAGTCTCCTCCACTAATACGATCTCCAAAAGCCTGTTTTGATTTGATTCAAAAATGAAATAGTATATTAAACATGCTTTAAAAAATATTAACACGATTCATATATTAAAAAACTAAATATGTATCTACCTCGTATATAGTATCTCACTTTCTTAACTTAACTTATCGTTTCGTAGAATAATATTTGAGCAGCAGAAATTTGTAAAAACCCTAGCAACAAAAATAACTTGTAATAAGCATATAGGCTTCTTAAAATCGAAATTCTTATAAGAATTTCGACGCAGCTGGACGTAAAACGCATGGCTTACTGCCAGTACGTGACACTGTGGTCAGAGCGCTTTAACAGCTTCAGAGAGCCGTGGATTCGAATTGCATGAATTTTTAGGTTTCCTTAAAATGTTCTTCAATTTTCTAAGTGTGCGATTAACACTTTAAATTTCTTAAAACACATTATCTTATTTCTATATTGTTTATTATTTATTAGTGAAATGATGTCAACTTGCCTTAGCCAAATCGACTGCGATATGTGAGCCGACGTCGATGCCGACCTCGTCCGCCAGCGTGGCCGCGCCCACGGGGAACCCGAACTGCTTGGTCATGTTGTCTAGGTCTTTAGGATCCACGCCTTCCTGAAGCAACCTGTTTACATACATATAAACTTAATTAATTTTTATAACTTGATAATTTGATAAAAAATAAAGGACGTCGTGGCGTAGAGGATAGTATGACATGACAACTTTTTAACAAGGTATTTTTATTTCTCTGCTCTAAAACAGAGATACTAACAAACAAACTCCGAATTTTAAATGGTGTGTAGAGAGCAGCCTTGGCAGGGGCACAAAGTGTGACTGCAAACGCGACTAGTTGTTGGTTCGATTTCTATACGAGCGAATAAAATATTGAATATATTCATTTTTTTTTCACTCTGGTATCGAGACAAAAGCGAACCGCCACTTAACACGCAACGCTTCCAGAATTCAGCGGAAATAGGAAACGGGTTGTCTTAATGCTAGGCTCCCTTTCTGCTCTACTATGTCTGCAAGCTAAAAGAAACATCACACCTACCTGACAGCCTCACTAAGCATAGTAGACAGTATCCTCGTGGTGTAGAAGCCGGGCCCGTCGCCCACGGTGATGACGACCTTCCCCTGCCGCAGGCCGACCGCCACGGCCGCGGCCGCCGCGTCGTCGCCCGTGCCGGGGTGCCGGATGATCTCCAGCAGCTGCATCTTGTCCACCGGCGAGAAGTAGTGCATGCCTGGGGGGATGAATAGTTACTTATTTATTTATATATTTTTTAGCTTCACGCTATATTTCGCACAAAACAATTGGCAGAGGTATCCTAGTGTTATGACATTCCGGTCCCCATTTTCGGAATAATGTTTAAATGTTTTTCAATTACATGTGAATGACACTTCAAAATGCCAAAAAAAAATAACATTTATTATTTTAAGCTCTGTGACAACCAAACATACCTACATATTGTGGGTAAATTTTTTTCCTAATTTGTTATTGAGTTTGATTGAGAAAATAATAAAAGCATTTTTAAGTGGTGTTCCCAGGAAATTAAGAAACTTTTTTTAAAAAATATATAAAAAAATTGGTTTAAAACGCATCGGGATTGAGACCCGTGCCTCTCGAACCGTTCTAACGCTAACACGGTGCGCTCCTAGCAACAAAAACAAGTTATAATAAAGGTACACAAATTTAGACGTAACCTGATTAGAACGCAGTATAGTTTAGCAGACAAATGGCGAGGACAACATTTTATATGTTATCTAAAAATGTTTTCCAAAAGTTACTTTGCATACAGTTGATAACAACTGTCTACAATTTTTGATACTTTATATTTTCTTTTAATTACTAACTTATAAAATTTACTAAACACGACTATAAAATATAACGCTTAATTATGGATAGATACTTATATTATAAGTGCGAAAGTCTGTGTGTTTGTCTGTCACGCTTTCATGGCTAATCTACCGGTCCGATTTGGATGAAATTTAGAATGAAAGTAGTAAATAACCATGGGCCTCGGATACTTATTTTTTCAAAAATTAACCGCTACGGGGTTGAAATAGGGGATGAAAGTTTATATGAAAAAACTAAACCGCTCGACCGATTGTAATGAATTTTGGATTAAATATAGTTGATAATCGAAGGTCAAACATAGGCTACTTTATAAATCAAATATTCACCCCCGATTTACAAAACAATTAGGACTGCCTCTCCAAGCGGTGAAGCCGCGAGCGGGCCGCTAATAATGAATAAAACATTAATTTTAAATAATTTTATGATAACGCTAGCGACCCGACCCGTTTGCGGTTTCGCCGCGTAATGCACATCTTTTATTTCGTATTCGAGTCCCTTTAGGATTCTCTGAGAACTTTTTGCTCAATCATAATAAAAATATAGCTTATATCACTTCTGCATTGTGTAGCTTTCTAATTGTGAAAGTTTTTTCGTAATCTGTTCAGTATTTTCGGTATTTAATAACCAAAGTTATACATTTTATCTCTTTACTATATTAAATAAATTAGTACTATTAAAAAAACGTAGATATCAAAACAAAGTATGAATACATTACCAATAACTTTCTCAGGGCGGCTGCTGCCAGCAGCAATCTTTGTGATAGGGATAGCGCTGGTGTTAGTAGCTATGATGCAGTGTTTAGGGATCACTGCTTCTAATTCCTTTATCACTTTGTGCTTTATATTGATGTCCTCAAACACAGCTTCAATCACACAGTCCACATTTTTAAACTTGCCGTAGTCAAGTGTTGGGTATAAGTTTGACATAAACTTGTCTTTTTGCAGGCTGAAAATAATTTAAATGAACAATACTAATAACTCAAATCAATAACAAAATCGAATAATTAAATGATTTTTATATTTGAATTTTATTGCTTCTGTATTGTAGAACCATGACATAAAATACCAACATAATATGCATAATTTATTGGTATTGTAATAAAATAAAAAAACTGTCGTATATATTTAAACAATAATGACGAAACATATTTTTCAAAAACTCATTTTTACATATACGTCTTTTTTTTCAACTTAACACTTTCCCCTGCATAGTAGGGTAGACATAGTCAAGTCAAAACACTACGTTCTCTACTCTCCGTCTGAATTCAAAAGATGCGTTTCTATCGACGAAACTTAGCGCCGCGATCTGTCTTACCAGAGCGGGAAGTCAGAAAAATTTAAATATAATCATTAAATCCAACAGAAATCAAACCAACAACGAGTCGCGCTTGAAGTCAGAAACTGATATTTTACGTCACAATGGGCTTATTTATTAATGTACATATTGTTAATAATATTAAGCTGAAAAATTCTAATAAATATGTGTAAATATGCCAAACACTCACGAGGACACTCTCTTGCGTTTAACAGCATTGACCAGTCCATTCTGTATTTGTCCGACACCGCGGTAGAGACCAGCGTTGGTGGCATCCTTCAACACCACTTGGTAACCCTTATCTATGGACACTTGCACGATGCCCGCTCCCATCAAACCAGCTCCCAGTACTCCGATCTGAAAATGTATATAAGTTATATTATATAAATAAGTAAGATCATTGTAAAAGCAATCTTAGTTGATTGGACGGAAGTTAGCCACAATAGTCAACGCAGAACCGATTTTTAGGGAGTAATTGAGGGAAGGACACAAGCACAGTGATTTCAAATCGCAGATGTAGTGTCTCATTTACTCCTGAACTCTCATTGACTGGTTGATAGTTCGTGCTTGACATTTTTGGGAAATCATTGATAATTGCGGTCAAAATAAAATGTGCGTACTGTAAATAGATTTAGTTGTATGATCCCAGCTTTATAATATACATGTAGTATTAGGGGTTTAAGGGACTAATATATACATGGAAAAGTCACGTCACCGGTGATACCAATTCATGTAGAAAGACTCGACCGAATCATTATTACTTTCGGCTTTATAACCGGCGTTAAGTAATGACTTGCTGCCATTGCGTTTCAAAATAACATATAGTTTAAGAATAACATATAGTTTAAGAATTATTTATTGCTTAAATCTCTAGAGAGGTGATCGCTAAATGATTATACATAACAACAATATAAAAGCTTAATTGCATATTTTAAGTAATCACAACTATATAACTAGTATACGATATGATTTTTATTTGATGATGAATATAATTGCTATGATTGACTTTAGTATAGCTTTAGACAAGATCTATGTACCATATTCTTAGGAGTTAGTGTAACTTAGTGTGTAACGTAGCTATATTGCAAAAATAAACAATTATCAGTATACCGTTTTAACATCAACTTGAGATTTGCCAAATCTATTCTTTTTGCACTCCGTTTGTCCTCGGAATAGGCCAATAAGTCCTTTGCTTTGTGGAGTCATGGCGAGCTCGCCGAAACCTTGGGCTTCTGCTTCATACCCCGCTGATTGGCCCTTATCAACACCTGTTCTTATTACATCTAATATCTAAAAATGATAAAAAAATAGGTAATAAACACACATGTTATACAAACTATTATATTTAAACACATTTTAGTTCCAGAATCACGTTTTTAATAACAAAGAAGCATTATATGAATCTAAGTAGGGTACTTAACATTAGTCATTTTGTTATTGACTTATCCTTGTGTATTTTATTTAATAAAATACAAATACAATTACAATTATACAATATAATTTTACTTCATTATTAAAGATGGCTTATTGAGTTAAAAAAACATTTGCCGTACTTTTTTTATCATACTACTATTATATGATCATACTACATATAATTGCGAATTGTCTCTATTACACTTACTACTGGTTCGATTTGGAATAGTTGAATACCAAGGAGTATCGAGGATGTTGAAAATAGTTCAACATAGGCTACTTTTTAATAAAAATATCTACTATGAAAGTTTATATGACAAAAAAAAGTAAGCCGCTTGACCGATTTCGACGACTTTTTCAAGAAGATGACGCAAAGTCAAACACAGACTAATTAGTCTTTTAGCTAATTTTGTATCTATTGATAGAAAATTACGAAGCAGCTCGTCGTGTAGTTTACCCAGGCACAGCTGGGAGGGGTTATAAAGAAATACAAACCTTAAGAGGTGCAGGATACAATCCACGGGATGCCTTCATTACTTGTTCCTTAGCTTTGTTGAAGATCATGTTCTTCACCCACTCCCATTGCATGGCTGCTGCTGTCACTTTGTCAATCAGACCTTTCTTAGACCTGTCCACTGTTATTTTACCAGACGCTATATCTTTGGCTATTTGAATTGCTACCTTCTCTAAATACTGTGTGGTATTACTTTCTGGTTTTCCCAAACCTAAAAAAAGTATTGCAATTAAAAAAAATGTAAATAGTAGTAATATTATAAACAACCAGGAATAATAAAAAATAAGCAGGCTAGTCATGGTACAGGACCATAGTCATGGCACGAAGTAAAACTATAAACGCGACTGGTTGTGGGTTCGATATCCACTCGAGGAATTGAAAGATTTAATACTTCATTTTTTTCGCTCTGGTATCGAAGCAAAGCGCGGTGTTCAGTTCCGCCACTTAACATGCAATGCTTCCCGATATTGCCGGAAAATGGCTGGAATGTCTTAACCTTCCATCTCTGCCTACCCTGGTATGTGCAGGATATAGCATAAAGCTAGAAAAAAATAAGAGTATGAGATTATTTCTAAAACTCATATATAATATATGTATAATAGAATAATATATAAGAGGGGAACGTGGCACAATGTCTTACTAAACATGTGAGGGTTATGGATACATTTTCCACTCAGCTGAATGATTTTATTTAAATTATTTTCATTTTTTTAAACATCTATAATGTATGATCAAAATTCACTGCTAGCACTTATTTTGCATCAATCAAATTTTAATTTTAGTCTTAGTTTTTTTAGTTAGGCTATAGACTATTGACTATTCTGTTAGGCAATTAGTGAAAACATTTTTTAACCAATACACTTACCAGGTCCAAGTGGAGATACTAACAGGTCTACTATACCAAGTTTTTTTGCCTTATCTGCTTTAACATTTTTTCCAGTAAGAGCCAAATCTAGTGTCGTTGGAATAGATGTCAACTTTGGCAACCTATTAAAGTTTAAAAATAAAGTTTAAAGAATAATATATTATTTCATATAAATATTATACAATTACTTATATTTTTAAATTTCTGTTGGATGACAATAAAATGTTTTAATAGCTTAAACCTTGCCGTGGAGACCACAATGATGAGAAAATTGTTAGTATGTTTATTTTATTTATTTCATTTTTACTTTATCTTTGTAAATTCATATTACGTACAATTTATTTACAGTTTTCAGAAACATTGATAACAATATATTGTTATAAATATTTGAAATATTGGAAAGACTTTTAATATCACGGAATGGAAAAACTATTTCATATTTTATTTTAATATTTTATGTGTTATTATCACATCTTGTGCTGCATAAACATGTTTTGTATAAAAAAGTATGAAAATAAATTTCTAGTTAAAGTAAATTTTACAATGTTTAACAGTATTTGTCATTTAAGATATAAATTACCAAGTTGATAATAGTTCTTTTGTTATGAATACTTAATTCTTATGAATAAACTTTATATAATGTGATAAGAATCCTAACCAAATTTTAGCATTTAAATATTAAGATAAAATCCACATTAGCATTAATTACCAATTTAAAATAATTTTAGGCTTAATTTATCATGGTTATTCTTTTAAATATTTTTTATAAAATTATGTTTTTCATTAAAATGTTATTTTACAATTAAAATATATTTAATTGTATTTTCTATTCAATTTTATTTTAAATTTACGTAATTTTTTAAAATAATATTTTTCATTTGTAAATGAATGGTGTTATTTTTAGTTGGGTAAATGGATATTATTCAAGTTACCTTTGTGTGCCGCCACCCCCAGGTAAAAGACCAAGCATAACTTCAGGTAATGCAAATGCAGTTTTAGAGTCTTTTACTGCAATTCTATATTTACAAGCAAGAGCTGTCTCCAGACCGCCACCAAGGCAACTACCTTGTATAGCTGCCACATATGGTTTCCGAGAAGTTTCAATTTTATTGAATAATTCATGACCTATTGCAATAAGAAAATGTTACTCACTTTTTATTTAAAATGCTTATCTTTAAAGTTATATAAAGGAAAAACATTTAAAATTAAATAACTTATAACTACTTCAGAAGAAGAAGAAGAAACATAAAAATTTGTTACAGCTAAATACAAAAATATAATTTAAAAAGATTTGTAATATTATTGAATTCTCCATAAAATGTGGAACAATTAATAATAGAAAATATTATGAATAAAAAAAATAAAAATTAGTATATATTTACATACCAGCTGTGGAAAGGGTTACAACCTCTTCTTTAGTTTTGCAGCTCTCTATCATTCCTATATCAGCTCCAGCAATGAAACAGCCAGGTTTGCCAGATATTAATACAGCAGCTTCAATAGCTGGGTTGGATTCAACCTCATTTATTATATTTCTGACTTCACTCATTACTGCTTCATTTAATGAATTTACCTAAAATAGTTCAACAACCTAGTTTACTATTAGCTATTAACTAAATTTGTGTTATATTATTAACTATAATAATAATACCTTATTATTATTATTATAGTTACCTTTAGTTACTCAGGAATGGATCCAGACAGATGCATCACAGTAAAACAATTTATTAACTCTAAGAGGCCTCTATATGTTGGACCCTTGTCCCCGCGCAAGCCTTCCAAAGGCATTATGATTAATCTATTTCTTATAGAAATAAATTAAACATAAAAATACATTTATAAATAAAAGTACAGATAAACCTATACATACATATATATGTAAATACAATAATGTAAATACATACATATATTAAAGTGGGCCAATATAGTTAAAAAAAAAATGCATTTGATGCCATGAAAATATCTTGAAAAATATATGACAAAAAAATTCTGGTAAAGTTTGAGCTTTTAATATTAATAGGTGGTGATTTGTAATTTTTGATTTCCCATTTAAATGGGATTTTCCATTTAAATTTATTTAAACAACACAGGAATATATTTAATTTTTTTTAGAATTTTAAGCATATTAATGGATAACTGTTGAGTAAAAACAAAAACTTATTCTTATAGAGAATTTGACGTTCTACAAAAAATATCTAATATGATTTTTTGCTAGGTTGACTTCTTTAATAGTTATTCAAAGTTTAATTCCAATCCATAATTGTAAAAAATTGTATTTACAATTTTTGAACTTTATTATTTAATAACGCTTGCCTGCCTACTCTATAAATGCTAGTTACAAAGAAAATATACATTACAAACAAATATATATTAAATATACATATTTAAATCACTGGAATAATACCTTTACATTTGGAGAATCTAGTGTAACAACATATACTCCATTTACCAACTTGCATTTCGTATGGGCTTGTGAGGCTGCTGCAGCCGCTAAATTTCTGGTATGCATGCCTAGATAAAAAAAAACCATTAAGTGTTACACAAATTGAATATTTTAGTAAAATATAATTTCATGAATATTATTGTAAATTCATATTTTAATTTTGAAAGTTTATTAGTCTTTTAATACTTTCTGACTGAAACGGTACTTACTATTTATTAACTTTATTTTGTTGTGGTTTTTAAGAATCTTAAGTGCGTTAAACATTTTGCTGTTAGACATATTTAATTACTAATTATATAAATTACTACTTAATAATAGTATGTTCACTAACAACTCAAGATTTTTGAACTCAGACTTTGAACCTAAACTTTCTCGTCAGATGGAGGTGATAAAAAGGGACAAGAGAAGAGGGGGAGGGGTAAATTGACAACCTGACAAATGACATAGAAATGTACTTGTATAATCTGTAGTCTACACAGTTGATCTAGAATAATATTATTTTGGGATTCATAATATATTTATTTCCAAATGAGATAAATTAGTTATCCTAAATTTCTATTTCTAAATTAAAATACAATAAAGTGAGGTATAATATAATAATATTAATCTAAATAATGAGTTACCGGAGTTAACCAGAGGCATTGTCTCTGGTTATTCTTTTGTTGCTGAGGATTTCCATAGACATAGACAAGTCATAAAAGAGGTGGTAGTATCCAAAATTTGGGTTCCTGAAAGTACTTATATTTTGATCTACAGAGATAAATCTTCTACCATCTTTTGCAGACATGTTATCAGAAAACCTAATAAAATGCCAGTAGAGTATCCGTTTATATATAAATTTCCCACCTTTATGAACATTTTTATTTGATGCTTCAATATAATGGGTCAATCCCTGACCTTCTATCTATAGCCTTTTTAGCTTAGCCTAGCCTAACGTATATCATATGATATAGCTTTTTTTAATCACTGTTACACTTAGTGTTTATTATTATTTAATAAACAATAAGTATAACAAAATATATTTTGATTTGAAAATATATGTGTAAACGACATATTTAATATTATGTTTATAGATTTATAGATTTATAAGCCAAATTATGTACCTAAAATGTTATATAAAGTCTAATATATTTTTAAATTACACTACCTATGGAGATCCTCTCAATTGACTTATCTATATTAGATTGATATTCATTACTTTATGATTATTGATGCACAAACTACAAATAGACGATATACATTTTCTTATGTATTTTTCGATTTATTCACGATGTATTAATTGAGATATATTTCCCGTTAATCTTCCAAAGTTACTAAAGTTAAGTTATATATTATACTAACTTCTTGTTCTTCTTCAGAATGCAGCGTAACTTTCAGAGTTATTATTTTTGTTATTATTAGCGGATGATTGTAGAGAGACGCTGCGTCCACTTTCCAGATTTTTCGAGATACTAGGAAATCAGACTCTGATGTAAAGACCATTTTATCACTATGAAGAAATAGCTGATCAATTTATCACGACGACATAATATTCCATAGTATGTATCTGCGCCGCTATACAAACTTGGTTGTTTAAATACGTTACAGTCATTTCGGACTAAGCCTTATAATATAACTTTAATTACCTAATTGTTTTTTTTTGTTCGTCTTGAAAAAATATTACGGTCCTATATACTTGAATCCTCGGTGCCAGTAACTAGCATAATAGTTCTTACCAAGTTAAATGACCAATCTGAACATAGCTACTTACCTGTACTACAGACTACAGTGAAGTTAGTGGACGGTGAAAGTCAGGGTAGATATAGAAACATACTATTAAGAAAACTACTCTGAAATTATTTTAAAACATCACTAGTAAAAAAGATATTTTTATGTTTTATGTTTATGACATAGTATGTCTATAACCTGACACATCATTATATTCAGAACGGTCATAAAGTTTGGTGAGATGTAATACAGCCAAATCATATAATTGTAGAAGATAAAACCACAAATTTAAAGGAGAGCGATTTGATAATCCATAAAATAAATAACTCATTACACAAAAGAAACTATTGAAATTTCATTATAATATACAATTTTTGCACATTATGAATTTCCAATCAATTCCTTCCATACAAAAACCAAACCACCAAACTTAGCAACCTGCAAATCACTCTCCAGGATTCGGAGTACAATATTACTTTAGCACTCAATCCCAGCTTGCGTAAAACTTGTTTGAATATAACAGTTATAGGAGAGAATAACCGAGTACACTCTCACACAAAAATCACAGCAAAGAAAAAACGAGCAGAAGAGGACACGAACTCTAAAAATCCATGGTGTATCAAAATTCCAAAAAAAAAAATAATCAGTTAAAGGAGGTTTTACGGTCGGTCATAATATGTCAAAATTCCAAAATAAAAAATAATAAAACAGTTAAAGGAGGTTTTACGGTCGATCCTAATATGTCAAAATTCCAAAAAAAAAAGAGAAACCAGTTAAAGGAGGTTTTACCCTCAGTCTAGGGTCTATCAGACGCGGTGGCGGGGAGTATCTGCGCGATGTACCGCGAGCGGATGCGGTCGGACTGCTCTCGGGGGGTCTCCCGGCTGGCGGGCGGCTCTTGCACTTCCTCCTCGGAGCCCGACACGTCCGCGTGTTCCAGAAGGTTCGCCGTTTCATCCGTTCTGGCGACGGGCCTGGAATTACATTTTATTACAGTTTACTGGTATATAATTTCGCAAGAATAAAAAAGTTTTGAGGCACAAAGTGTAACTGTAACCCATCCATAAAGCCTATTTATATTTGAAATATTGTCTCGTGTAATACTGTCTCGTGTAAAGTTGGTGAAAATGACATGTTAGCTAAGCGACGATACTTATTATTAATAAAACTTTTTAGCTACAGGCTATAACCTGCACGTTCCCCGTTTTCTGCTGAATTTTGGAAACATTGTGTGTTAAGTGGCGAAACCTAACGTCGCCCTTTGCCTAGACACCAGAACGAAGAAAATAAAACATTAAATTTTGCCACTCCTCGAATGGGAATCGAACCCACAACCAAAAGCGTTTATAACGGTGTATTACGACGACATATTATGTGCATTTCTTTTTAACTAGCAAAATAATTGGTTTTATTATATTTAATAAATGAAATGAAATTGCTTAAAATGAATAATACAAAAAAAATAACATACTTCTTTAACGCCTCTCTCTTGCTCGTGGAAAGGTTAAGAATGCCGTTGTTAGCCGAGTCCAGGATATAAATAAGAACTGCCGCTATCAGTGACACTAAAATGAAAATGATATTTTTATTGTAAAAAAATCCTGATTTAGTAACTATTAGACATGCGCAAAACAGTGCGCCATGAAGTGATGTGATATGGCATTACGTTTCGTGCCGCGTGATATTACATTTTAGCATTACTTTAAACATCACGCGTAATGTCAAGTAATGGCATTACACTAATATCACACATGGCAGCGCGTGATGTGATATTAGTGAGATACTGATGACATGTAATATGAAATGTAATAAGTAATACGGCATGCCCATCGCACCGCTATTTGTACAATGAACTAAAGTTGATTGAATAGTAGCTAACTCTTGATTTTTCGAAATGTCGTATGGTTTTACCATTATTTCAAACATAACACGCAATTGCACGTAATGCCATACATTACTATCACTCCTGCGGTATTGATATTTATATTAAAATTAGCTATCTAAACAGTAAAACAGTGTTTTACTTTTATATTGTAGGGGATTATTACTTCCCTAACTATTTCGGAGGTTTCTTGGAGGTATAGTAATACACTTGTTGATGCTTCAGGTGGAATGATTTTATTTGATTTTTTTTGTTTTTTTTTTTTTGTTTGTGGAAATGCTGTTGACCCTGTGGTCTTTACAGCGACACCGGGGGGGTGAGGGAAGAGGGTACTCAGTCCCTGCGAAATGCAAGCACTAAATGGCTGCTCGAGAGGGAACCGACAGGCGCAAGGGCACCCCCTCGCTAGGCTAGGACCTCAGCTTGCGTCATCGGTGGGCGGGGGGGTTTTTATTTGAAAATTACACTGGTATATATACAAAAATGACAATTATAAATAACCAATAAACAATATTTACAGAAATTCGTCTCCAATAAAAACTTTCACATTATAACCAATGAAATTGGATTATAATGTGAGTTATAATTTAATTACTGATTTACCAATCGGAAGGGCTATATTAAAAATAAAAATCTTTAGTAAAATTATGTACAAATCAAAATATTGGCTTTTCTACCAATAGCAAGTGAGTATGTAAGAACAATGATTATTTCTTACGAATTGTACAAGAGGTGAGGGGCGCACCGTCACCGCGGGGGGTGCCATCGGTGTATATGCTCCTACGCTTTAGTAACCGCGCGCCTTCGGCTCGCGACGGTCATATGCTTCATGTTATGTATGAACGCTGCGTGTGGTAGGTAATGTAGGTCCCACAATATTATAAAAAAATAATAATTACTTTTGATACCAATTCTGAATTTTATATAGGTAGCGTAATACAGGTTTCATAGTACGGTAATAGTCGCAACAACATAAATTATACCGCGAGTATTTGTAGCTATCTCATGATTTTGCAAAAAAATATATATGAATTAATTAATTGTAGCATTCCGCAAATAAATAAACTAATTGTTATCAATATACAAGAAAGCGCTCAGTTAAATACTGAGCGCTTTCTTGCTTCGCACTCTAAGAAATGTGCAGGCACAAATATAAACCTTATGTTTATAATAATACAGTTCTAAATAAACATTAAGCCACCCTCGTGAGCGAAGTGTCGCCTCACGACACGAGACGCACGTCATGTCGTCCTCTTCACACAGCGCACGATGCACGACGCTCGGCCGACAGCGGTCCGAGCAGTGTAATGTGATGTTTAGAACTTAGAAGTAATATGTGATGTTTAGTTCGGCCGCGTGATGTGTGCTGTTACAGTACGCGGTCGAGTGATATTACATGTAATACATCACTCGCATTACTTACACATGTCTACTAGATATATAAATTATTAAATATTTTTAACATTTTTAAAGTGTTTTATTTTTGAAATGTTGAGTTATTAATTTTTTTTTTTTTTTAATAGCTTCACGCTATATCCCGCACACAGCAGGGTAGGCAGAGGGAACCTAGTGTTAAGACACTCCGTTCCCCACTTTCCGCCAAATTCGGAGGCTTGCGTGTTAAGTGGCGGAACTTAACGCCGCGCTTTACCTCGACACCAGAGCGAAGAAAATGGAAATATAATTTCCACTCCTCGAGTGGGAATCGAACCCACAACCAGTCGTTTACAGTCACACTCTTGTGCCACTGGGCCACGACTGGCCACTGAAGTTTGAGTTATTATAAAGAGTTAATATTTAAATTTGTATCACTACAATTTATAACAGGTACTTATCCCAAAACATATCGTTTGCATAATGGATAGCTTTTGTTGTACGTCATGTTTTGTAGAATCGTTAGGAATGGAACATTTTTTGTTTAACGGCATTTCTTTCATTTCGCGCATATTTCGCGATATTTTGAAATTTTGAATTATTGTCAAAAAAGTCGGTTTTTTTTGCTAATATATTTAATATACAACCTATTCTTCAACTTGTTATAAATTCTACCTTATATTTATCAAAAATAATGGAGTTATTAGCATTATAAGCTTTAATATGGGATAGTAATGATGTTCTCATTACCATCGTACATTAACCTTAATAATAATAGAAAAGTATCGGGACGAGATGTGCGAAGGTAATGAAGACATAGAGAAAGAAATGAAAAAAAGTTATGTTTAAAGATAAAAAACACCAAATATTTATACAAATTCAAAGTAACTTATATTTTTTAAATGACTTTAAAAATATTTCCTCATATTATCATAAATATTTGGGGAAATTATAAGATCTTAATTTAAACACACCTAAAACTTAACGTAACAAAACTTAATTAGCACTACGCAATCAGAAAGTAATATCATAATATTATAACATTAAATGAGATCACAAAATAAAAACATTTAAACATAGAAATAGATGCTAAGCTTTTGAAGCAAAACGAATAGGTTACTTAGTAAAAAAATCTTACGATAATGAGACCAGTATTGAAAAACTTAACAAAACAAAAATCTTATTAGTATTTAATTGTAACGATACTACGTTAGAGTGTATTTAGAAAACACTGTTTAATCACAGCTTGTTTGATTGTATTTTACTATTAGACTTACTATAGTTATCTATAGATGTAATAAAAATGTAATATATAGTAAAACACCTTTACGTTTTCACAATACTACATATCATCATTACATATTTTTTTAGCTTTATGCTTTTTTCGATTATTAGACATTACAAAAAATTGAAGTCGTCTTCATCATCGTTGCTCCAAAAATTTGTCAGTCTTTATTTCTAGTTTTCATTACATATTTCGTCTTTAATTTTCTTTACTATAATCTTCACTCGTAATGATTTTTTCAAAAATACTTCGATACGTATTAGGAAGTAATTTTGTTGTGGTCTGACGATCTTTATTTTCATAAAACTTTCTGTTCTCCGAATCGGCTACATTAATATCATAAAGAAATTTTACCTAGGTGAGACTGACAAATTAAAAGGTTGATTTTCAAAGCTGGGAGATGGATTAAGACGAGTAATTGAAAACTGTGTCATTCAATTGTTTTGTTAACTCTGGTGTGGTATTTTCGCCAAGAAATGTGTAAATCTGGCTAGTGTTTTCAACATCATCCCAACAAGATAAATCATAATATCCAGTATATTTGTCATGACTACACATAACTTCATTACCACATTGTTTTCCACATTGCCCCATTGCCACATTGCCACATTGTTGTTGAGCTTTCAAATGACCAAAGAACTAGGTGGACTTGATTGATACCTTAGCTGGCCGCCTGACGCTCGAACCTTCCTCAAAAGAGTATCCTTTTTCGCACACTGTTCTGCACATTTAAGAGGGGAGAAGGGGAGGATCTCGTTCTTGTGGATATATTTCGGTATCGCTCTCTGGCGGAGAGCTATCTAACAACACCTGTTGTACAGCTTTTTCGTTTTGAATTAGCTCGTCAAAATTTTCTTTGAACTCTCAATTGTCTAGGAGATATGAATCTCCTGTGTTTTTAATTTTCTGTTCTTCTTTTCTTTTGAGATATCTCGCTCTTTCTTTTGTCTTCTGTTATGCATACTTTTGTAGTCAATCTCCCTCTCGTATCTGTCCTAATCTCTGCATTTTATCCTGTAAAATACATGGCGTAAAGTATGCTCACAACAAATAACATTCATTCATTTGTTATATACTCGATAGTAAATAATAAAGTAATAAACAAAAAGTTATCCTAATTACCTTCGTTATGGCCTCATTGCCGTCGCTCAAAAAAACGACGGTAAACGAAGGTAATGAGGTAGAGGGTTATGAGATTTTAACAGTTATTCCGTTGTTTTGCTAATATTGTTAAAATTGCAAATATCTCGAATATATTAAACTGTAAGTAAACTTATAAGAATTCATGACAAGGTATATATTAAACAAAATAATAAACACTTACATATAAATATCGCCGACAGGAATGAGAACATTTTCGGAATAATCACTCAGCACGGTACTTTAAGCAAACGTAATTTCGTCTCAGAAACTAGCATGTTCTTCCTTTGAAGTTAACTTGCTGGCTGAGATGAGTATGCAGAGCATAGTAGCGATCAGCAGCGTTTATAATCAATATACAGATTTTTATTGAAGATTTCCTCTCGACCGCGGGTAATTAGAGAAAATTCGTGACAAAACTTTATGTCAAAAAATTTTGTTTATAACGTTGAGTAAATGGTGTTATTTTGTATGTAAATAAATTGTGTATTCATATACTTTTTTAGTATCGACACTTTATTTACATAAATTTTAATATATCTAGAAAAAAAGTAAAATGTAGTCAGAAAAGTAGGAAATGGACACCGAAGGATATGAGAATTACGACTATTTTTTATCTAAATTATGTTGATCCCATCATTTCAAATCAAAATATAGTTAATGCAGGTAAGCGTAAGAGCATAATGTTTTATATTTTCGATACAAACAATAATTATGTAATGATTAAGTTACTATTTTCCTACTGGACGCATAATATGCACGAAAAAAAAGAATCACCCTTGAAGATAAAAGCGGTTTTTCAGAAAAAGTTTGTTGAACCTGCTGCGTACAACCTTTTCATTTTTTTTTAAATTAATGAATACAGTGTAGCAACTAAAATATAAATAGTTGTTTCAATAATTTAAACAGCTGAACTCATAAAGCCGTGCTGAAGTTCATTGATCTTTTATAATTTTGAAACTTACTTACTAAAATATTTTACAAAAAAAATAATTAAAATGAATCTTACCAAAGAGACATCCAAGGAAGAACATTTCCAACATCAAATATCCATATTTATCTACGATCATGCCGGCAAATATAATGACTGTAGCCAATCCGAGATTTTGTACTGCTTGACATCTGTAAGGAAATCATTTTGTATTAGTAGTTGTAAGGTGATATATATTTTAAAATGTACGTAGTTTTACGCTTTTTCCCGCATAGCCTTCCCTGGTCAGAGCGAACGATGTGTTAAGTCACTCCGTTCTCCATTTTCTGTCTGATATCGAGATACTGACGGTAGAGTGGCGTCAACAAATAAAATTAATTTAAACAATTATTGGGAATCTCTGGCAGCCCCACTGACAGCCTCTCTGGCAGCCACGATAACATTATTATAATGTAAGTAACTCTTTTATTAAATTATTTTTTTGCTTGTTGATAAACAAAGCATATTATACATAATATTCTTTCTACGATCTTTAATTTCAGTCAGTATTTTGTAGTGAACTGTAAAGTGGCCAAATTGCCAATACGTACTTATATTATAAATGCTAAAGTCTGTGTGTTTGTCTGTCACGCTTTCACGGCCTAGATTACCCGATCCGATTTAGATGAAATTTAGAATGAAAGTAGTAAAAGTGACTGGGTCTAACATAGGCTACTTATTTTTTCAAAAATCAACCTCTAAAGGGTTAAAATAGGGGATGAAAGTTTATATGAAAAATCTAAGCCGCTTGACCAATTGTAATGAATTTTGGCTTAAATATAGTTGATAATATAAGCTTAAACATAGGTGACTTTATTTTTTAAAAATGCGCCCCCGAGGGTTGCAATATAAACAAACAGTTCACGCGGCGAAGCCGATAGCGGGCCGCTAGTAAGGCAATAAACCAATCGAACGATTGCATATTAAACCTTAACTTTATTCGAAAAATTGATTGTTAGATCAATATAACTTGTAGTTTTTGGATAAGGATTGATTATTGATATTGAGCAATGGCCATCTTAAAATTGGTCAAGTGCGAGTCGCAGTATTAATACGAAGATAATTACAATTGAAAACCTCGTCATGATAATTTATAATTAAGGTGAGACGGTGACACTAAACCGCCGCTTAATTACGGTTATTTATGCGGCATTGTAGTTATCAAATTTTGCAAAGACAAAAAAAAACGACGTTACAAGTCAATTTGTGTTATGGGCATGCCTAACGTTCCCACAACGATGGGATCCACACTTGAACGATATATGTAGTTATTCTGATCTATTTTTAATACATTTACTAACTAATTTTTTTTTTAGATTCACGCTGTATCCCGCACACAACAAAGAAGGCAAAGGGAGCAACACCCAACAACACAACAAAGTAGGAAACCTAGTGTTAAGACACTACGTTCCCTACTTTCTGCCGAATTCTGGAGACATTGCGTGTTAAGTGGCGAAACTTAACGCCGCGCTTCGCCTCGACACCAGAACGTAGGAAATGGAAATATTAAATATTTCCACTTTTCGAGTAGGAATCGAACCCACAACCAGTCACTTTACAACCACACTCTGTGCGTCTGCGCCACGACTGAGCTCAATTAAAATCATCTGACTAAAAAGTCTTCTTCTGAAAAAAAAATAGTAAATCTACTAACATTCCATAAGCTGTGCCCAGTTGGTTCTCCGGAACGATCATAGCAACTAAAGGCCACAGTCCGCTCGCCAGCAACGAATATGATATGCCCAGTGATATCTAAAACAAACGAAACATACTCGTATTTTACATTTTAAATTATAAATACGGGTGAGTCATGTTTTGTCGTCATCAAACAAAGTATTGCAGGCTGCTTGTTATTACTCAAAAAGTAGTTTAGGTACAATTTATTGAACTCATTTAAAAAATAATAATGTATGTCGTTAAATTTATACGATAATTTCTATCATAATACAAACTCTAAAAGGCTGTTACAATTTCTGTAGTAATTAACAATAATAAATTGTAGAAGAATTTCGACGTAGCAGGACTAAGAATGCATGGCTTAGCAGTCAGAGCGCTTGTACGGCTTGCGAGAGGCACAGGTTCGAATCCCACTGCATTCACATTTTTATACGTATATTTAAAAAAAAAACTTCAATACCTTTACTAAATTTATATTCTATCAGAGCTTTGTACAAACAAAGGCTTATAAAAAAATATAAACGAAATTTGTAAAGTCTAGATAAAAAGGGGTCATAGTGGTCCTACGACCACCTCTGCCTGTAATATCGACTAGTTGTGGGTACAATTCCTAATAGGAATGAGAATAATTTTAGTTATTTCCATTTCTTCTCTCTACTAAATAAGGCAAATCGCTGAGTTAATGTTCGCCACTCAACACGCAATGCCTTGAATTAGAGCGGAAAAAAAGAATGTAGATTTTTGAAACCAAGGTTCTCTCTGAGTACCCTACTTCTTATATGAGAAAAAACATATAGCTGAAAAAAAAATATTAATTAAAAATTAAAATAACACTTACCACACCAACATAAGGATTCACAAAAGTAAAGGCGAGCAGAAAGTGGGATCCTATAGTCGTGACTATGCTCAGTATTACCCATGTTACATTTCTTCCTGTTTTGTCTATGAGTATACCGAAAAAGGGACTTAGGGCTGCCGACAGCAAATATACCATAGAGTTAACAGTATTAGCATCTTGTGGCACGAAATCAAATTTTCTTTCGAAGAATAATCTGTAACAACATTGCATATTTTATCAACTATTACCACTAACATTATATCAATTGTTTTTACTATACCAACTGTTCTACTATAGAAGGTATACTAGCTTTTTAAATATAAATTGTTTGTTGTAGTTATTTTTTATTATCTACCTTTTTTGTTACAATAAATATGCATTATTATTTGATCAACATATTATGATGTTCGTTTATGGAAATTTTGTATAAGTTATGCGACATGTAAATGTAAAAAATGTCTATCAACACTTTAAAAGACAATTCTTTTGTGTTACATTAGCTTTTACATTGTTTTTGAAACACAAACATATAATATTAAAGTACTTACTTTCCTAGAGCAATGAAGGGGAAAATGGCTAAATAATATGCCACACAAATTAATGACACAAGCCAAAACACAGGCTTGAAATGCAGAATATCCAGAATATGGAATGGTTCATCTTTTGCTTGTTCCTCTTGTCTTCCTAATATCCTCTCAGCTCTATGATCCATCCAGCCCAATATCAGTCCACATAAAAGTGACCCCAAGCAGGTCATAGAAGCTGTAAGCAAATGAAAAGATATAAAAAAAAAAATTCCTAATTTAATACTTATTGTACAGATTTTGGCAAAAATCTTCCAATACATTACAAACCTATGAACAAAGCTACACCAAGTCTTTCATATCCTCCATAAAAATTGGCTACCCATCTGTAAATAGGTTCCATTACCCAGAAGTTAACTGTACTGCCAAATCTGGAAAAGGATAGTTGGAGTCCAAACACCATGTTCAGCTCCTTGCCTTTAAACCACAACACCACATAGTTGTTCACAGCCACTTGCAATGATTCACCACCAATGCTAAAAATAATATAATATACATATATGAATATACAATTTCACATTTTTAGTATGAAATCAAAGTATTTTTTCACTAAACTTACCCAAATATAAATCTGCCCAGTATCATCAGCCAATATGCATTAATGTACACTCCAAAGGCAAAAAGTACTGCACCAATAAACACGATTGTCATATATATTATTGTCCCTAATCTTACACCAAAACATCTGAAATAAATAAAAATGGTTAAGGATATACTGGGATAGACCAATAACAACCCAAATCAATGTTAGTTCCAATGTGTCAACTCATAATAATATCAACTTTTAACTTCTGAATAAATTTCAACCTGTTCACGGAGTTATTTTGTTTTACATATAATTTAACCCAGAGATTTTAAGGGTTTTTCATATTAAAAAATATATTTTAATTTCTAAGGGATACCTAATTGTTAGACACGGGTTTTTGAATCAGACATTATAATGAAACAGTTATATAACAATATTTTAATTACTCCATAATAATAATTAATTCAGATGTGTATACTAATTGTGTTGTATTTACATTACAAATTACTTACCTATCAATAAGATAACCACCAATGAAACATAATATAACATTTGGCCATGAATATATTGAATATAGCAATGCAAATTGAGATGTATTTAAATGTGAATCGTCTTTAAAATTATCAGCTAATGCTCCAGGAGTATCATAACAAAAATAAGATCCTGAAAAAATAATTCTTATATAATAATAACAATTATGAATGGTTGATGCCTGATTATAAATGAAATATTTTTAGACATTATTAGATACACAAAATAAAAAAATATTAAAGGAGTAAGAAATGTAAACAAGAAATATGATAATACATTGACAGTGGAACAGTCGGGAACAGAGTATCTTGACACTAGGTTCCTTCTGCCTACCCTGCTCTGTGCAGGATACAGCGTGAAGCTAAAAAAAACATTTACATATTAATTATATTATTTAGTATTTATATTATATACTCACCAAAACAAAGAAAACACATCAATATCAATGCAACAAATCTATGCACTTTATGTGCTGGATGGCACATAGATGTAGGAGTCTCTTGACTAATTCTTGAATTTCCACTGGATTCTGGGTTCTCCATTATACTATGAAAGGAATAGGTGACTGATTTACTGCTCATTGAATATTATACATAAAATATAATTAATATACGCTATCATTAGTCGTTAGAATTCGTGACGTTTACATGTATATATGTACAGTTAAGAGTAAAACAATAATAAATCTTTATCATTAAATTATTGAAACGATAAAACATATAACTCACACAAAGAAATAACTCACTTTTTTTAATGTTACTTGAAATACAACAATATCTATGAAAAAATGGAATTAAAATTCTTTTAAGTCGCAGTTAAAAATTTAAAAAGACCAAAATCATAATTTTAGCCTTTTAAAATGAACATCAACAAACAATGTGCAAAATATACAATTCAGTCCTCATTCAGCACAGATCAAATTTCATTACTTTTGAATGTCATATTATACAGATAAATAATAGCCACATATAAATATAATTATATAAATATGATTAAATGACGTAATGAATAATAATTAATAACATTATTCACAATTCACATATAAATATTATGATAATGATGATTCACACGTTATGACGTAAAACTAATGTGAAAAGACTACAAATGTTATAACGATAAATGTCTCATAATAATAATCTTTAAATGTGAAAAAATATCTTCTACTTATACCAGTAAAAAAGTATTTAAGTATTATTCGAATTTATTTGTAAACCTATTTGAAAATTTCATGCTGACAATTATTAATATGGCAAATATGTGTAAAATACTTATCAGACAACTTACATTTACGTCAGTCACTAACTGTCACGTCGAACTTATCACGTACCACATAGCACGTAAAGTTCAATGACATTGAAGCTTTGTTAATGATTGTCGGCTTAAACAAACTTAAATTAATGCAATAGTGATATTAAAAATTACCATGAACAATTTACGCAAATTAATTATATGTGTTGGAACAGCGTGGATGATAACAGCTGTTCTTGGACATTCTCATTCACATTCCCATGGAGAAGAACCTGCCTTCAAATACAGCAAAGCTGCGAATGAAAAGCATAATTTTAAAGAAGAAATACAACCTGAATCCAATTATGATTTGTATGTAAAAGCCCTTGGCTCCACTGTTGTTATAAGTATTATACCATTTTTCATACTTTTCTTCATTCCCATTGATGGCACTGTAGAAAAGCAACCTCTTTTGAAAGTGTTGTTATCGTTTGCTTCGGGTGGACTTCTTGGTGATGCATTTTTGCATTTAATCCCACATGCTCTTTTACCTTCTCATGGAGCAGAAGGTCACAGTCACAGTCATAGCCACTCTCATAGTGAGGAGCATCATGAACCCCATGATATGACTGTTGGCTTAGGAGTGCTTGGAGGCATTATTACCTTTCTTGTTGTAGAAAAAACTGTGCGATTATTTAGCGGTGGGCATGGCCACTCTCATGGACCAGATAAAAAGAAACATGATGATAAATCTAAAAAATCTAATAAACAAAAGAAGGAAGAAATTAAAATAGCAGGATACTTAAATCTTGCTGCAGATTTTACACATAACTTCACTGATGGATTAGCAATTGGAGCTTCTTACATTGCTGGACAGAATATTGGCTTAATAACAACTATCACTATTTTATTACATGAAATCCCACATGAAATAGGAGATTTTGCTATTCTTGTGCAATCAGGATGCTCTCGTAAAAAGGCTATGTTGCTCCAACTATTAACAGCTTTTGGGGCTATCTCTGGGACTGTTATATCAATATATTTACAAGGTTCAGGGGATGGAGTGGTTTCAAATTTTATTCTACCTTTCACTGCTGGAGGTTTCATTTACATTGCAACAGTTTCTGTTATCCCTGAGCTTTTAGAGGGATCAAATAAATTTTCACAATCGATTAAAGAGATTCTTGCTCTACTGGCTGGTGTGTATATGATGGTGATAATAGCACAATATGAATAAATGTTTTATATCTTCAATATTTTTTTCTTTGAAATTGTAAATAATATTTTTAAGTTTATTTTATTAGTGGCTAATTAAAACATCACAATCTTTACAAAACTTGTTTCCTTATTTAACACAGTTTTAGAAATCTCAAACAGCATTTTTTAAATTTTACTTTTTTTTTTAGCTTCACGCTGTATCCCGCACACAGCAGGGTAGGCAGAGGGAGCCTAGTGTTAAGACACTCCGTTCCCCACTTTCCGCCGAATTCGGAGGCTTTGCGTGTTAAGTGGCGGAACTTAACGCCGCGCCTCGACACCAGAGCGAAGAAAATGGAAATATAATTTCCACTCCTCGAGTGGGAATCGAACCCACAACCAGTCGTTTAGTCACACGCTGGTGCCACTGGGCCACGACTGGCCACAAATTAATAATAATAATAATAATAAAGCTTTATTTAATTCCTCCATTGAAAAACAAAAAATAAGTTACAATATAAGAAAAAAAAAAAAATGTTAGTGTTAGAATTAGTTATTTTTCAATGTGGATCCCTTATGGGTAAAAGCCTCCTCCAATCCCTGCCACGTTTTTCTATTTATAAGCATCTCAAAGATATTATATTTGAGTGTTTTTTTTTTTTTTTGTTTTTTTTTACCATGTAGGCCCTTCGTTTCTCCGATGAAACAAAATATAAATTGTGGATGTTCTTCTATTTTACAGCCCAATCTTCTTACTTCTGTGAGACCGATTACATCATAGTTTGTTTTTAAGGGCATTTTTTTTTTGGGCCACAAATTGGGTTTTTTAAATTACTTTATGAAATTTGATTAGTTTCCTATATATACCTAATGATGTGGCCAGTCGTGGCCCAGTGGCACAAGCGTGTGACTGTAAACGACTGGTTTTGGGTTCGATTCCCACTCGAGGTATGGAAACTATATTTCCATTTTCCTCGCTCTGGTGACAAAATAATTTTAACAGTTCCTTTGATACTTTTTAAAAGTAATATATATAACTCACCATTAGCAACACATCATAATATTGTCAACTGTTTAGAATAATTACTTTTTCATTCAGTTAGTCCTACACAAATTAACCAAAAACAAATGAGAAAAAGATTAATTTGCACATATTTTAGAGAATAAAAGTTAATTATAACTTATAACTTAGGGTGTAAATAAGAAAAACTTTGAAATTATATTATTTATTGTACAGTTTACTTCTTCTTAGACACACCAACAGTTCTTCCACGTCGGCCTGTAGTCTTGGTGTGTTGACCACGCACTCTAAGGCCCCAGTAGTGACGCATACCTCTATGTGCACGAATCTTTTTCAACCTTTCCAAATCTTCACGGAGCTTAGAGTCCAAGTTAGAGGATGTCAGTTGGCTGTATTTACCATCCACAATATCCTTTTGTCTGTTAAGGAACCAATCTGGGATTTTGTATTGCCTAGGATTGGACATTATGGTAATAATCTTCTCAACCTGTAAATAAAAATAGAGAATAATATAATTAATTAATAACATAATATAATAAAATTATTGTTTTAGTGTATACTTAAAACTATTTAACCTTCTCACAAAATCAATACTTTAACTGCTATCATTATAATTAATAACAATATTAAGTATAGTACAATGTATTATTGAAAGAGACAGTTATAAAGAGGGAAATATTTTAACTTACCTCTTCCTCAGTGCATTCTCCAGCACGTTTATCCAAATCGATGTCAGCTTTCTTCAATACAATGTTGGAATATCTGCGACCAACACCTTTAATAGCGGTCATGGCAAACATAACCTTACGTTTGCCATCAATGTTCGTATTCATAATACGAAGAATATGTTGAAACTTATCGGGAATAACGAGCGACTGAAATAAAAACACTTCATTGTTACTCCTGACTAAATATACACTTTTATATCACATAAATTCATATTACATCAAGTTACGTCAATAATTTTACAATAAAGTTTAAAGATTTCTTTATATTTTTGAGATTTAAGTACCATTTTGATAAATTCTATCGGCTCAACGTTCACTGAGAACCGCCGTCAACATGAAAAAGAAACATAAGTCCACAGATTACAAAAACATACAAAATAAAAGCATAGACTAATAATTTGTTCTTATAAAAATATAGCCAAAGATCTGAATTTTAATATAGACAAAAACGTTATTTTAATTTTGTATTTTTAATAAAATACAACGAATATAGGTACTATCACATAATTTTTATTTGCTATTATTATTTAATTCACTCAACTAGTTATTAAATATTAATGTAATAAAAAATCTACAAAGTTATTGGTTTGTTTTACTTTTAACTTAAGAAGTCCACAATGAAATTATCACTTGGGCTAGCGTGTTCAGAGGATGATGAGATTAAAAAATCCACTGGAGTCCTATAAGCAACTAAAAGTCAAAAAATATATTCTGGAAAAGTTTCAAGATGATATTGTCGTCACATCACAGTTTAAATCAATAATTTAATTTAACGTTAAATGATTGGAACACAGTCGAGTAGAGGGTCGAATAAGAATGTCCATGGTACAGAGTACAGAGGCTATGAAATCATTGGTCATTCACTAACTTGTTCGGCAAGTTAAATGATAATAAGACACATAAAGAGCACGTAATAAAGTTGGAAACCCAAAATCCCTGGCTAAGCATATGAAAGTTATGTCTCTCATTAGCTTTAAAATAGAGCATACTTATTTATGATTGGCCTCAAGGATTATAAAAAAATATCTTCATTAATTTCAATTGACTCGTCTATATCAAAATTACTTAATAAGATTCTCTAAAGTTAGCGAAAATTTTGCTAGTCTTACGTCATCATAATTGAATAATATTAATATGAATTTTATCAATTTTTAAACACTACATTTAGGATTTAAGATTAAAACATTTTCAGCTTGCCAGTGTTACACTCCAGTCAAATATACCATTTAAATCCTAAAGTTATGCCATAAGTTTTAAAAAGATTAAAGTGTCTATGGTCATTTTGTGAAATTTGTGAGTGTCGGTCGTCGTGTGCCGGTTAGTAATTTTTCTTCGGTTATTAGAAATCAAGATAGTTTTAAGTTGAGCTAGAATACAGTGTAACAAGATGCTGACCGAGACGACGTTAACACTCATACAAATATTAGAAAAAACTATATCTCCAGGTATGTAAATGCTTTCTTTAATTCTATGAGCATGGCGCTTCTTTATTGTCAACTGACTTTTACAGTACGTAGCACATATGATTATCACTAGTAGGAAATTGAACAAAGATTAGAGGATGAGGGAGCCATTATGAGTCAATTAAAACTTGTCAATCACTAACATTAATATTTTTGCTTTATAAAAATTAAACTTAAAAAGATATTAACGTAACACATTAAGAACCTGTCATGTAAAGAAGTTTCTGGTATGATTTATTCTTTTTCGGTTACTACTTTAACTTTTTTTAAATTAGTTTATAACACATATTTTTTGCAGTGCTATTCAATTCTCCTAAATAAAAAAATAACCTTACCATGTGTTCTTTAATTTCATTAGTAATATGATGTCTTTGTTATTTTTTTCTAGATCGAAATGAATTGGAAGCAGCAGAAAAATACCTTGATCATGCAGCTGCCACGAATTTTACAACTTTTATCAAGATGCTCTCAGATGTTCTGGTGCAAGGGGGAAACAGCCAAGTGGCTCGAATGGCAGCTGGGCTGCAGTTGAAAAATCACCTCACGTCCAAAGACCCCACACTGAAACTACAGTATCAACAGAGATGGCTTGCATTACCTGAAGACATAAGACTTTATATTAAAAAAAATGTAAAGATGACAATTTTTTTTAACTTATTTGAAGCTTAACTAAAAAGATTTTTTTGTTTTAAATATTGTAATTGTTATAATACATATTTATTATGATTGATTACTTTAATGAAAATATCATGTTCTATTTTAGATCTTAACAGCAATAGGAACAGAAAATAGTAGACCAAGTTCAGCAGCACAGTGTGTAGCATATGTAGCTGTTGCAGAACTTGCAGAGGGGCAGTGGAATGACTTAATACCTATGCTTGCTGAAAATGTTGTTAATGCTCAATCAACAGAATTGAAGAGAGAAGCAAGCTTAGAGGCTATTGGTAATTGTTGTTACAATATATAACAAAAATAAGTTAATCAACTTATTCAATATAATATATTTAAAAAAAAAACAATTTTAATACTACTATAAGGTACTTGTTTTAACTTTAAATTATTTAATATCCTTTTATAGGTTATATTTGTCAAGAGATAGATGCTGAAGTACTAACAGAACAAAGTAATCGTATATTAACTGCTATAATTCATGGTATGAGGTCAACTGAACCAAGTAACCATGTACGGCTTGCGGCTACACAAGCCCTACTCAATTCTCTTGAATTTACTAAGGCTAACTTTGATAAGGAAAATGAAAGAAACTTTATAATGGAGGTAGTATGTGAAGCAACACAATCTAGTGACATGAGAATAAGTGTAGCAGCTCTTCAATGTTTAGTAAGTATTCATTTATTTTATATATTCTTTTAGACTTCTTTTTCTAGTTTTATCTATAATGTGAAAATCATATGAAATTCTTTTATTGGTATAAGATATGCTTAGAATGACAATATTTGATAAAGTACACAATATGGTATAGCTGTAATTAGTACAATCTTATTTTTTTTTTATACAAGTATTCATTTAATGCTCTTTTTGTGCACATTAAAAATAAGTTTTTTATTATTTGCTAAAGACTTCTATCAGTAAATGATTCCAATGTGATATATATATTTTTTGTTTCTCACTGCAGTGCTGCAATTTGCTTAAGAAACAACAAGCCACTATTTTGTTTGATACATTGTATTCTTTGTTTTTTTTATATATATATCCTGGAATTACGCATACCATGGGTTCTATGCGATCCATCCTGTTGAATTTGTACAGAGTTGGTACACTTTGTCTTTGTCTTTGTCTTTTATATTGAATATTTTGTATTTTTGTGAGTGTACCGTAGTTATCTCCTGTTTAATAGTTGATAATTTTATATTGACATATATTATCTTGTTCCTAATATACAAAGGGATGTTATAAATAGTCCTCAGTGATTTAATTTGAAACTATTCCATTACTGTTGCTGACCTAAAGTTGGATGCCATTAGTCAATATTGGTTTTAAAAAGTATTTGTATATTGTTAACTTTGTGAGCAGTCCAATCAACCTATACAATACTTTGTAACTTTAAATTTAGCTGCTTGTGCTTTGTCTATAATGTTTTTGTCATGATAGTTGTCTCTTCAAATGCATTCTCTAGTATTATGCTTTACTATATTGCAGAATTTTCTCATAAATCAGTTTAGCTGCTAGACTTGTTTCTGTTCTGAGTTAAAAATAACACAAATTACTTAATGTGTCTGGCATAAATTCTCCCAATTTTTAGCCATTCCTATTTTTTTATTATATGTATTTAGAGATTTTCTGATGCATGTTTGGGTAGATAACACAGCTGTGTCATCACCATATGTTGCAACCATAGTTATGTTGTTTATTGGTTGGTCATCAGTATATATGATGTGAAGTGTAAGATCCAGTACACCTCCCTGCGATACTCCTGAATAGACCTCACGTAATTTAATAATTTTGATATAAAAATTCATATCAAGCATAGTTGGTCATGGTTTGGAATTATGTTCCTTAGATGTAGTTTCATGCTATTTTATTTTTGCAATATTTTGTTTGAGGTTATTTTTTTATAAAAGCTGCACTGCCACTGTAACTATTTTTTGATGGGTTGGTTTGCAGTATATAATGATTATTTTTGTATATGAGATTTTTCAGTTAATCTTGTTTCTGAGTTTAATGTTATATGTTTTTTTTACATGATGTGTTGAAATATGGAGAATATCAGTTTTTTTCCTTTTTAGATAATTTTGAGGCTGATTATAAACCTAAATTTCAGTGACTATAACTGGTCCTTCACTTTTTTCACTATTTAGCATGATAAATTTGCTGTGTAAAAACATTTTTTTATATAATCAGTGTATACTGGATTTGTTCCTATTCTACTATTAGGTACTTTAACTATTTACCATTAAAATGACAGAAGTATCCTCTTTGTTTTGGTTCATTATTTTTAACTTCTCTATCACTGATTTTGTTCACAACAAATATTGAAAAACTAGAACTGCAGCATCTGATAAACATGTTACAATATTTACAACAAGTTTTTTAACAAAGTTAAAACATTTTCCAGGTAAAAATATTATCATTATATTACCAATATATGGAACCTTACATGGGACAAGCTCTATTTCCTATTACTTTAGAAGCAATGAAATCTGATGTAGATGAAATTTCACTTCAAGGAATTGAATTCTGGTCAAATGTTAGTGATGAAGAAATCGATTTGGCTATTGAGATGGCGGAGGCAACCGAAGCAGGTATTTCTTTTTCTAAGTTATTTTATGTTCTAGCAAAATACAAAACCCCTTTTTCTTAAATATTTAAAACTCGTTCCTTAGGCCGCCCACCAGTAAGAACATCAAGATTCTATGCCAGAGGAGCACTACAATACATAGCTCCAGTTCTAATGCAAAAACTGACTAAACAAGATGATTCAGATGATGAGCTTGAATGGAACCCGTCAAAGGCTGCTTCAGTATGTTTGATGCTTTTATCAAATTGCTGTGAAGACGAAATTGTTCCTCATGTTTTACCATTTATTCGTACTAATATTAAAAGTGACAACTGGAGGTTTAGAGAAGCTGCTCTTATGGCTTTTGGTTCTATTCTGGGTGGTTTAGAAACAACTACACTAGTGCCATTAGTCGAAGAGGCAATGCCTACTCTTATACAAGCTATGTATGATTCGAGTGTAGCTGTAAGAGACACCGCCGCCTGGACATTTGGTAGAATATGTGAAATTGTGCCAGAAGCTGCTATTAATGAGACATACCTCCAGCCCTTATTAGAATCTTTAATGAATGGTCTTAAGGCTGAGCCCCGCGTCGCTGCGAACGTATGTTGGGCATTCACCGGCCTCGCTGAAGCCGCATATGAAACCGCCGATTGTGGAGATGCAGAACAACCCAAAACTTATTGCATGTCTACATACTTTGATTATATTGTCCAATGCCTACTAGAAACAACAGATCGTCAAGACGCAGCGCAACATAACTTAAGATCTGCCGCTTATGAGGCCCTCATGGAAATGGTTAAGAATTCACCTACAGATTGCTATGTTACCGTGCAAAAAACTACAATGGTTATCTTAGAAAGGCTACAGCAAGTGTTGCAGATGGAAAGTATTATCTCGAGTCAGGCGGACAGGTCCCAGTTCAATGACCTGCAGAGTCTGCTCTGTGCCACACTACAGTCTGTCTTGAGAAAGGTGACTCCTCAAGATGCACCTCAGATTTCTGATGCGATTATGACGGCTCTGTTAACAATGTTCGCCGGAAATGCGGGCAAAGCTGGTGGTGTCCAGGAAGATGCCCTGATGGCGGTCTCTACACTCGTGGAAGTACTTGGAGAAGGATTCCTTAAATATATGGATGCCTTCAAACAATATCTCTATGTTGGACTTAAAAATCACCAGGAATACCAAGTTTGTATAGCAGCCGTAGGAGTAACAGGCGATATCTGCCGCGCCCTGAAGAGCAAGGTAAATAGTGTTTTGATTATTTCTAGTCGTACAATTTAAAAAGAAAGAATAAATAAGTTAGTATCATTTTTTCCATATAACATTTTATACAAATAAACTGGTGTTAATAATTAGTTATTATGAATAACCAATAATTACATATTATAACTATAATTATTTTGATTCTTTTTAGGTGCTGCCATATTGTGATGAAATAATCCTTCTTCTATTAGAGAACCTTGGTGATCCCTCTATCCATCGTGCAGTTAAACCACAAATTCTATCTGTGTTTGGTGATATTGCACTGAGTATTGGACCAGATTTTAAAAAATATTTTGATGTAGTCATGGCAATGTTGCTGCAGGTAAGCCTAATATGAGATTTTTGTAAAAAAAATATGTGGTATAAATAAAAAATACTTAATTTAATTTGTTTGTTTGTATCAGGCCAGCAACGCTCAAGTAGATCGAAATAATTACGATATGGTGGAATATTTAGGTGAATTACGTGAAAGTGTACTAGAAGCTTACACTGGAATAATTCAAGGACTCAAAGGCGCTGGTGGCGAGGTACTGCTTTGTTTTATTGTAACTTATATTTTTAATTAAAAACCAAACCAAATAGATTATTTAGAATTAAGTTTTTGTTAAATTACAAATTATGTACTTTGTAGAATTATATGAACATTCCAGGATACTCGCGCGAAAATATTTTCTATGGCGGTTTTTTCCCGGATTGTTTTATAAGTTCTAATTGATCTCGTGGAAAACTAATTATTTCTAATCGGAATAGATTTCGGAGTAGATTCGGAAATTACTAGCTAACTTACAAACACTTACTTATGTATAATATTAGTGTAAGTTAGTGTAATGAAAAATATGCATATAATTGTATTCTCATAAAAATTTCATACAAATCATACGAGTTGGTAAACAATCATCAACATGGCAGGCAGACAAGTCCTAGTCTGTCCGCTTTTAGACACTCTTAGCTTTCCGCCCGAATCTGACACTTTGCGTATCGAGTAGCGAAACTAATTTTACCAAAGTAGAGAAATGAAAATAATCTATCTATACGTGTGTATATGACAAAATAATTGGGTAACTAGCGGCCGCTCGCGGCTGCGCTGCTTGAACTACGTAATTGTTTCGTTATATTGCAACCCTCGGTGGTAGATTTTGCAAAAGTAAAGTAGCCTATGTTATGTATTAATAAGCCTATGTTATAGGTATTAAAATCGGTCAAGCGGCTTAGATTTTTCATATAAATTTTTATCCCCTATTTTTCAACTCTTTAGAGGTGGATTTTTGAAAAAATGAGTTGCTTATTATAATAATAGTTGACCTTGGATATTTTACTGCTTTCATTCTTAATTTCATCCAAATCAGACCTTGGTAGATTAGCCTTGAAAGCATGACAGACAAATAGACAGACTTTCGCATTTATAATATAAGTATGGATAGGATGAAAAACAATCATTTATAAGAGTGTAAATTGAGACAGTCGAGCCCAGTGGTGGCGCAAGGGCACAAATGTGACTGTAAACCCGGCTGGTTGTGGGTTCGATTCCCGATCAAGAGATTGAAACATTCATTTTCTACGCTCTGATGTTGAGGCAAACCCGGGCGTTGAGTTTCGCCACTTAATAAGCAATGAGAGGTTCCAAAGAGAGAACGAGTCACGGAGTCTTAACATTTGGCACCCTTTGTCTACACTGCTATGTGCTTGAAACAGCATGACCCCAAAAAAACCTACGTAATAGAAACGATATTTTTTAATCGTAATCGTAGGTGCAATCCGACGTAGCGCTTAAAGAACCGCACGTGGTCGCCATAGTCTCATTTACGACGAGAATCCTTCGGTTCAAATTCAAATATCGAATCCGATGATTTCTAATTTTCTTACATTATTTTTATTATAATTTTTATTTAGTATTACAAAATGACCATTTACCAAAAAGGCTCGGTATATATACCTAATATAGTGTTTTATTGCCACAAACCAGGTACAATCGGACGTAGCGCTAGTGGAGCCGCACGTGGGCGCCATAGTGTCGTTCATGACGAGCGTGGCGTCGGAGCCGGAGCGCACGGACGGGCACATGTCGGTGGTGGCGGGGCTCACGGGCGACCTGTGCACGGTGTTCGGGCAGCGCGTGCTGCCGCTGCTGGAGACGCGGCCGCTGCTCGACCTGCTGCAGGCGGCGCGCCTGTCGCGCACGCCGCGCACCAAGACGCTGGCCAACTGGGCGACCAAGGAGATTAGGCGGCTGAAACAACAGCCTCTTGCTAGCTGGTGAGTTTGAGATTGGGTCTTGGGTTTGCTATGGAAATTGTTATTATTTTTTTTTATTTTAATTTATTATAAACTTTGAAAATTGTCCAAAAAACAAATTTATTTAAATCTTTAAAAATTTTCAAAAAGAAAATTCAAGACTGAAAATTGACAGAAATTGATAACAGTACAGGAAAAAACAAGGCTAAATTTTAGAGCGGAGGGCACGGCATATAAAGTGTAATCTAAGTAATTTGTAAATTGTATAGTTGTGTATTCATTTTTTTGATTATTTGTATTAATTTATTTGATAAGCTCGTCATTATAATCGAATCGAATCGTTATAGTTAATAAAACAAAATTTTATTAGCGCGGAGTGCTTTGTACAAAATGTTTTGAAATATATTCAGATTTTCCGAAAAAAATTGTATAAGTTTCAAAATTGATATCATACAGCCCACGCTCTTTAGAACATTAACTTTTTTTTTCGTCAATCATTTTATTCTATACTAACAATTTCTGTTAAATCTAATAAATTAAAAATGTTTATTCAGTGTTTTTAAACTTGATTTATTTTGGTGACTACCAACCATCACTTTTTATTAATATCTAAAAGTTTAATTTTTTTCCACATAAATAAAGACTATTAAGACATATAATTTGTTTTTTCTCTGTGCAGATTTGAAACATCGTGGAACAACAGTGATGTAACGAAGTTTCAGACAACTTATTGCTGGTAAACTCAAACATACTATTGGGAGGTCATATCATGTCATTATTTGTAAGTCGTTAGGTGCATTTATTTTTTGGGCCTTAGAAGATGCTTTTTTTATTTCCACTTATAAACTTCAATAAACTTGCTCTCTGGTTTAGGGGCCCGTTTTCACTAGATATAGTGTTATCTTGTAATCGTATATGTATGTATGTTCCTCGACTGCATCCGAGCTCAAGATCTAACAACATTATAGTTAATAAATATAAGAGCACCTATCTATTTCGAATTTAATGACTCTTTTTATAATCTATATTTGCTAGTATTATTTATGAACTGAACTGAACTGATCGCCGAGTGCTAAGCGCGGGGCTCCTCTTGTGTCCTCATTAAATTGGAAATAGATTGTTATTGTTATTAAGCTCAGTAATGTAGTCAATTGTGGCCATTTGGTGTCACTCGTTGTTAGAACTTGGGCGGTGATATGTGGCTTTAGATATATAATCGAATTGTCGTATAATGAATGCATCGTAATTTGTATGTAATTGCCTAATTTGTCCGGGGCGGGGGGCCATGCACCTAGCGCTACTCGTGGAATGCCTCACCATCTTTCCATATTCTAAATAAAAATCGAAGCATTTTCCTATTCGGTATTATAGATACAGACAGTGGCTGTGGTATCTTTACTTATGAGATGCGAAAGAGTTGCATGAAAGTCGACGTATGTTATTATAGGCATGCACATATGCAAGGGATTGTGAATTTTATAAATTATTATTGTTTTGTAAGATATTTGAAAGGTATCGTGAATGGTGATGTATGTTCGATAGATGTGTGCGCGGTCGAGTGTATTGTGTAACTTAGACATGTATCAGCCCTCGCGAAGGATTGGTATTAATGTATAAGAGTCCATCGAAGTTGCGAGCGGGACCGAGGGACGCCATATTGGTGCCTAGTGCTTTTATTCATCATAATAACAACACGATTGCCCAAACGATATACCGATATTTTGATATTTTTAATAATTTAATAATTACATATCAATTTTTTTCTAGCGTGATAGTAAATTCTGTGCAGAGTAAACTAGTGTTGGATCTAACATACCTCTATATACTTATTTTTGTGATGAATAAAAAACAACTTGCCTTTGGTCTCAGTCTCTTGTTTGTACATATGTAATTAACAGCTCTTTTCATTTACATCGTTCTTTTTATTGGCGAAGTATTGGCCAAACTAAAGCACTGACATTATGAAGTTTTTGTAAAAATAATAATTAATTAATTAATTGTGCTTCCACTGTCGCAACGTTATCTTATAAAGAATTATGTCCGAATCTCAAATTAATGTAATGTTATTTATCTGTGAACAGGGAAATTCTTTAACACGTTTAACATTTTGTGTATTTTTGTTATTTTTTTATTCTTTCAAGGAATATATTATTAATGTCATTTTATATATCTCGGTTGTTTACATTTTACACGTCAGTGCCTTGAAGCATTCGAAGTTTTTAATCGAATTAGTAATTTCTTATCGCAATAATATCGCGTTGATGTGAAACATGAGCGCGGATACTGAACGAACCATTTCCACTAATAGTAGTTGTAACAAACGGACTGTAAGAGTTTGATGAGAGCAGCATGTGAAACTGATTTTTTTTATAATTTAATTCGTATTTTGAGTGTTTGCTAGTCTGTGAGCATCACTGACAGGGATGATGTTTGCGCGAATTATGCAAGATTTTTAGGGGATGAGTGTTTTGTATCGAGCTCGAGTAGGTTGTGTGTGTACGTATACGTATACGTGTTCTCGTTGCGTACCAATCGATTATTCTTCGTTAGTCTGTTATATTGTGTACTTATATTAAGGATGATAGGAGAATATGTGTGAGGACTAGTGCCATGCCATGAAAGGTTCTGCATTAGAATCATAGGCATTGAGTCGATGAATACCACCCACTTTTCCTGCGCGAAACAAATATTATTTTAAATGAAAATTATTTTGTTACATCTTTTTGTTTCTTTTGTTTTGCCCATGAATACTATCTGTAAACCGTTCTACGATATTAAAAGCAATTTTAAATTTAACGTGTGACTTTTATTGATAACACCACTTATATTGTAATTATATCACATAGACACATGATGCGATAACTCATATCGTTCATTGGCTTTTCACAATTAAATTAAGTGTTCAATAAAGCTTGACGTGTATAAAATTTCCTGAAATCTTTAGTAATATAGATAATGATCGTTGTACTAAATACACATTAAACATTATATGCTGAAATACTTATTGCGAAGTTAACATTCGCTTTATATGTGGCCGTAGTGGAGCAGTTGACAACATCTGATTGTGAACACGATGGTTGTGAATTCGATTCCCACTTCTCTGGCACCTGCAACAATGCGTGGTGTTAAGTTCCATGAGACTACATGCAATGTCTCAGAATGTCTTGATACTAGGTTCTGTGTGGCTACCGCCTTAGCAAAAAAACCGTTAAACTGTTGTGTGTATCTAGTTGTATCATAATTCATAACTTGTAAGAGATTGTCAATGCCATGAGGTCAAGGAAATTTGCTATGTTTTTTAAAATTATGATATCACGTGTTTTTAAATTAAGTCATGCGTAATAATTAACAAAAAAAAGGTTTTTTTTTTTATAACTCATGTGTCTTCGCAATCTGATTGGTACCTATTTATAATTTGCATAATTCTTATACCATATTTTCTTTATCCTTTTTCATATACTTGCGTCAGTTCAATTTTATTATAACGAATCTAAATATTATGTGAACATTAATTATAATTATTTTGCATGTCCTTCATGGTGCTATCATACTTAAATTTCATTCCAATTCAAAATATGAGTCGAGAGTATTTTTTGTTTTTTTACCGCGCCTCTTGTAACACCGAAGTAAGTATATATTGGCAAATGATAAACAAGTTTTAAAAAGGCAAGCCAACTAGATTAATAGAATAGACTATTATTATTATTGGTTAAATGGAATCGATGACAAACAAGTTTATTAAGTTTATACTCGATTTCTGGACGCAACAATACCCGTAGTCTATCAAAGCTCTTTTCAATCATTTTTACAGTAATTCTGAGGTTGTTTTACGAAGCTGAATTTAATCTCGTTATACTTATAAATCCGAAATTTCCAAATTTAAAAATGAGAAACTCTATTTTATACGAAGTATAATAAAATAGCAAGAAATGTATGTAGTAAGGGGAGTGAACAAAAGTAATATGAATTTAATAAGTTCTGTCTAGCTGTTTATATGCGCATTTTTTTTAATCTACTGGACACATTTGAATTAAACGTTTTTGTTTGTCTGTTCTGTCGTAAGTTCTAACTTTGAGACAAAACTAAGGGTATATTTCTAATCTATGTCATATCCACAAGGCTACAAAGTATGGCTTTAAACGCGACTGGTTATGGATTTGATACCCACTCAAGAAATTTTGGATATTTAATATTTCATTTTGATCGCTCTGGTGTCAACGCAAAGCAGGGCGTTAAGTAACGCCAAACGTGAGGAACGAAGCGTCTTAACAATAGGTTCCCTCTGCCAGCCCTCCTGTATGCGGGATACAGCGTGGAGCTGAATGAAAAAAAAACACTAAGTATGGAAGTACAGAAAAGTCGCCTTAATAAAATTGATTTACCGTGATGAACAGAATTTCTTTTAAAAATGGAAGTTTCGAGATAACTATTGAAGAACCATAATAAACCAGACAAACGATAAGATATAAGAAAATGCCGTTTTAACAAAAGCTGTTCAACTGATAAGTATTTTTTCTTTGACCCACATAGCAATTAAAGATGTGGAAACTGATGAAGAACCGCGAAACTATAAGAAATAAGCCAATGCCGCATTAGTAAAAGTATTTAGGTGTGGTGGCCAAAATTTTTTTTTGTAATATGGTAAGAGTAACATTTTTCTGTGCATTTTACATATAATAAATATATACAATGTTTTTTCCTATAAATGGTAATTTAACGAAAGAGGGACAGGTGCTACACTATAAGAACTATTGTTGCTGCTGCTGATTGTTAATGATATAAAATTTCTAGGAATAATTAAGGGATTTGTTGTTCTTGTGATCACCAAATCGTTTTTCCTTAATTACTAAAGTGAAAGAAATAACTACAAAATTGTTGCAAGAAATTATAAATAGATATAAATAGATACATATATAATTAACAAATTACTTCTCAGTATAGTTTTGTATCATTTTTGAAACTTCAATTTTTTTCATAATTTATTACTATTTGTAATAATCTTAAATTTCTACCTTGAGTAGCAATCATATTTCACACATTTTTTATTACCAAACACTGACTGTTTTTTTGTAATTCCGCGTTCCACTTCCCATTAAATCATAAACTTTGCTTAAATTTATAATATATTGTTGCAATTCTACTATTATGAATCTATGGAAAATAAAGTAATAAATAACACTAAAAATGTTAAGGGAAGCTTACCAAAATACAATAGTCAAAACTTTTCTAGAGTATGCGCAAAAAAAACACACACAAAAAGAATATAAGTTTAAAAATCTTTTTTTGGGTTCTAAAATATTGATAAATGCCCCTAATTATACTTTTCTCTTCCATGTACAGACAGTTATATTTTTATTATATGTGTAAGTAAAAAAAACGAATAAAAAAGATGCTGTGATCTGTGCTGATCTGACGCACGAGAACTAACATTAGTTTGACATATCTCTTTTTGCTTTGTCTGTCATTCAGTAAACCACGTTCTCAGCCGCTTCTATTATTTATAATAATATATTTAAAGGAAACTGTTCATTTTATCATTGACTCTACAATAAGTTAGAGTAAATTTGTTTCAACTTTATTTCATTTACACTACTCGTTAAAAATGAAGCCGCCATACAAAATTGGTAAGTGTTAATATTTCTGTTAATATATTTTTTAAAACAAATAAGAAATATTTAACTAAATAGAATTTCATATTTAAGTGCAAATATATTTGTTTACATTAATTTATAAATCCAGAGATACAAAGTGCTGGAGGTTAGATTTCTGATATTACATGTGTTGATATGGAATACCGCCAAATATAGATTTTTTCCTGTATTATAAAAAACAAAATACTTTTGGCCGGAATTAATTAAAGATATACTTATATTATTAGGTAGTTAAGAACTATTTATCACAAAGTATATTATTGATGATTTTTATAATTTTAGTATGTAAATTAAACTTAAGTTAATATATTTAAAACAGCATTTTAGCAAATTTCTATTAAAAATATAACTTAGTAAACTATTTGCACCTGAGCTAAACTTTGCTTTCAATAAATATTTTATTATTAAAAACATAAATTTATAGCTGATGAAAAGTTAGCTGAGCTTGGCCGCAAGGAGATCATGCTAGCTGAGAAGGAAATGCCTGGATTAATGGCTTGTCGTAGAAAGTATGCTCCAGCAAAAATTCTAAAAGGAGCAAGGATAGCTGGTAGTCTTCACATGACTGTGCAAACTGCTGTACTTATTGAGACACTTATTGAGCTGGGAGCTGAAGTAAGTAAATATAATATTGTGCAATATTCACTTTCATTTTTAAATACATTAGGAATTTTTCCTTATTAATTGTAATAAATTTATTTATACCTCACTACATAATATACCTTACACTTAGCGACTTGGTGATTAATATTATTGTAGTTTTAATAATATATATAACAGCCCATAATATCTAAACTTTTGCCTACTTAACCTATTCTAACATCATTCTTGACAAAAAATAATAAGTAATATTGATAAGATAAGACAAATCTATATTCATTGAATCAAGTTTTACATTTGTTATCTCTCTTTGTGTATCTTTGACATATCTCTACACACCTCTGATCTATGGGTCATGTGATGCAATAAAAATATATTAATATTTAATATATGATGATTTATTTCTCTTGAAGAATAAACACATATACAAGAATGATTGTGATAAGGTTGCTTATCTTTATTATTATAATTTTCATGTACAACAACTATAACAATAGTTGAGCACCTTTCAGAAATAATTACTTAATTGTTTACATGTTTTACTATGTGAATACGGACATATATGTATATAATTTTTTTCTACAATTTACTAACCAAATGACAGAAAATAGACAAGCATAACTACTGGCATAGAAACCTGGCTCTCACAATATGTATGGAATCCTTTGTTGTAATTGAGACCACACAAAGGAAGCTGTTGGTGACAACTGGTCTTAGTATATAATACTAATATAAAAAAGTATTGATTTTACTTAATTATATTGTTTAGGTTCAGTGGTCGAGCAGTAACATTTACAGTACACAAGATGAAGCAGCTGCTGCATTAGTGGCAGTTGGAATTCCGATATATGCCTGGAAAGGAGAAACTGAAGAGGAATATGTCTGGTGTATAGAACAAACACTCATATTTCCTGATGGAAAGGTAATTTATGTTGAATGAAATTTAGGTTGCAGTGCTTGTATTATAAAAAATTAAAGCTTCAAAAACTAATTCTCTAAACATAAACAGCACGCAAAATGTAATAAAAATAACTTTTAATTTGTTTAATATTAAATTTGTATTTATATATCAGGTTGATTAACTATTATTTATATTGTAATGCAATGCTAAATGAGTTGTTATCCTATTTTTTATATTGTAATGCAATGCTAAATGAATGCCTGTTTTTAATTTCAGCCCTTAAACATGATACTTGATGATGGAGGTGACTTGACCAACTTGATTCACACAAAGCATGCAGAGCTTTTAGAAGGAGTAAGAGGTATCTCTGAAGAAACAACTACAGGTGTTCACAATTTGTACAAAATGTTCCGTGAGGGTCTATTAAAAGTACCAGCTATCAATGTAAATGATTCTGTTACAAAAAGTAAATTTGACAATTTATATGGATGCAGAGAATCACTGCTTGATGGAATTAAGAGGGCAACTGATATAATGATAGCTGGAAAAGTATGTGTAGTAGCAGGCTATGGAGATGTAGGCAAAGGATGTGCTCAAGCTTTTAAAGGCTTTGGAGGCAGAGTTATTGTAACTGAAATAGATCCTATCAATGCCCTTCAGGCGGCCATGGAAGGTTTCCAAGTTACAACTATGGATGAGGCTGCAGAAATAGGTCAAATATTTGTCACAACCACTGGCAACATTGACATCATTTGTAAAGAACATTTTGTTAAGATGAAGGATGATGCGATTGTTTGCAACATTGGCCATTTTGACTGTGAAGTAGATGTTGCTTGGTTAGAAAAGAATGCCAAAAAAGTGAACATTAAAACACATGTTGACAGATATGAACTTGAAAATGGAAACCACATCATTGTTCTTGCTTCAGGAAGACTTGTAAACTTAGGTTGTGCTACTGGACACTCATCATTTGTAATGTCAAACTCTTTCACAAACCAAGTCTTGGCCCAAATTGAGCTATGGACAAAACATAATGCTTACCCAATAGGAGTTCATACATTGCCCAAAAAATTGGATGAAGAAGTAGCAGCATTACACTTAGATCACTTGGGGGTCAAACTTACAAAGCTAAGCCCTAAACAAGCCAATTATATTGGAGTTCCAGTTGAAGGACCCTACAAACCCGACCATTACAGATACTGATTATAATATTTTTATATAAATAATGGAAAATTTAAAGTTTCATCTGAGCTTCAAGCAATTATGTTGTGCAAAACAATTCTACACTAATAACAGCTTCTCTGTGGTACATTGACAGACAATAAAAATAACAAATGTTATGACTACATTTTATTTAATAAACAATTCCTTACATTTACTTTAATATATAATAAAATTATGATGCATAGAACTGCAACAATTCTTGATCCTTAGGTTTTAATATACACTTGTCTTTTAAGTTAACAACCCAGCCAGGTTCTAGCCCATAGAAAATTTGCCTGGGATCTTTCCTTTCACATAACAAGTTATAATTAGAATCATTTTCAATTTTTGGTAATTCATATCCATATTTTTGTGCTAATTTTAATCTTTCTTGTGAAATTTTTTCTGGATCAGCCAAATAGCCTCTCATATCTGCACTAGTGTAATATTCAATTGCATCCGGTGGAGGTATCATTCTTCTTGGTATGGCTTGCCCAGATTCAAAGAATTTCTTTGGATTTTTTAAGAGGAGGAGGCTATGTGGGTCATAATAAGCAGTTGTAATGACTCCTCCATTCTTCTCTATAGCAGCAATAACTGGTTCACTAGCCCATTGAACCTCAATGTTAATTTTTGCTGCAAATAAATCTAGTCCTTCATCAGTTAAATGAATACCAAAATGCTTTTGATCAGGAAAAAAATGATAAAGGCCTGATTTAACGATACTGGCAATGTCTATAGGCTTGGTTATATCAACACGGTTGGTATCTATTAATTGTTGTAATTTAATTAAGGATAAAGGTGGATATTGTCTTCGATGGCTGAAAAAAGATATATATATAGCTGGTATAGGTTTTTTTACAATATATGTTGTATAAGTGAATACATTATTAAAGTAGTGTACTTACTGATGACCTTTATAATAAGGTTCATGTGGCATTCTTAAGTAGAAGGGATTATTTCCAGTTTCATAGCCTAATCTCATGTAATTTTGTCTTTGGCCTGAACCTTTATTCCCGGCACCATGCTTGTCTCCACCATGTTGAGCTCGTCCGCGCTTGTTCTAGTAATAAACGTATAAAAAAAGATTTAATAATTGAAAAATGACGTGCTTATATGTGTAAAAGCTATTATATCATAATTTAGTAAACCTTCCAAGCCAACTTGGAAATTAAACTATCAAAAGCTTATTACTTATTGTGAGTGCTGACAAAAATAAACAAAATTGAATATCAATTTACAAACAAAATTACTTACATTTCTTTTTGAGCCAGGATTGTTACGAATATTTGCAAGTGACACTCTCGGTAAAGACCGTAACATAGCTAAAGATTTTTCTGTAATTTGCCTAGAACCCATTTTTAACTTTTATTTAGTTCAGTTCTTAAATTATGGCGCTTCGAAAGTGCCAGTAGAGAATTTTTATTTAAGACTTAAAACTAATATTTCAGGTTATACGCTGCGACACTTATATGACATAATGGCAGAGTTGCCAGTGCACAGAACACATTAACCCAAAGGGATGATTATCCACTTCATACAAAAAAGTGGGGGACAAAACAAAACTAACGCTATCTATTATAGACCCAACGAAAACAAATATGTCAAATTCAGCGGCAAATCACCACAAATCTAATTTTTCTGCGCCAAATTAAAAAAAAAATTGGCGGCATTTTTTAATTTTTTTATTCAAAAACCCGAATAATTCACTCTTTCAAAATCATGGAAATATTGATTTAAATACCAATACTTCCAAATGATTTTGAAAGAGTGAATCATTACAGGTTTTATAATAATAAAGAAATAAAATAAAACAAATAAGTGCTTTGCAATATTTATATTTTTAAAGTAGTATTCCGATCTGGGATCTGGAGAATTGCTTTTAACATTGATTGAAGGAATATTCGTATAAAATTTTATATTATATTTCTAAAGCATTTTAGTAAGTGTGGTGGATCAAAAATTGGAACCACTTCAGTAACAATAAAAGTAACAGGTTGCTCGCTTAACAAGCAAATCGGCCATTTATAAATTACAATGTTGCCTTGCCCTATGATAAGACAATGCTACTAAAATGTCTTGAATATTTTTAGATAAATCGTATACGATATCAATTGAAAGCGCTTCGTTACTAAAATTCAATACTTATTTCTTTATTATTATTTTTTATTTATAATGTATAGTCAAAACCTACCATCGTTAAAAAAACAGATACGTCTTCTTAAAAATATAAATTAACAAAACTAAAATTAGTAGTTTTTTTTTTAAGTTTTGGCGGCACCAAGTATTCTACAATCTCCTGTAGTTATGTCGCCCAAGACCCTAAGGAAGTCGACCGGGCCTGTGCCAGTGGTAATCTGGTAATCAAACGACTCAAAACATGGTCCCACAATAAATTTTTACAAAAAAAATTAAAATATAATTATCTAGTCTGAATGCGAGCAAAATCAAGATTCTGGTATTTGAAAAAGATGAAGAAAAAATTGAATGCGGGATCGTGGTTAATATCAGGTCTTTATATCAGGTCATTGAAAATGTATATGACAATGTTAAGCAGAGGTGGAACATTTTACTAAGTATTGCTGCTGGCTTAGCGGTGCTCTTTCTGCAAGTCTGCATTGATGTGACGGCGGCACGTGAGCGTAACCGCACATTTAGCAGTGAACAATGCTGTGCTGGCACCATACGGTAGCGAAACTTGGGTATTTCAGAAGAAAAATGAAAGAAAGATGAATATTGTAGAGGTGCGATTTCTTTGTAGGATATGTGAAGTCACCTTAGAACTTTAATTGAATTCGTAATGAAGAGATAAATAGAAAGGCAGGTTATGGATAATGTAATTGTAGGAATGAGAAACAGTGAGTTCAGGAGGTTTAGGCAAATCTAGAGGATGAGTGATGAACAAATGGTAAGAAAGATATATGAAGCAAAGGTGAGCAGTAAAAAAGTCAGGGGGAAACTTAGATTGACCTTTGAAAGCTCAATATCAATATTACTGGGGAAAGGTCACGTAAAATGCATGAAGAACCCTCAAGGGCGTGTATGAAGGGGTTTATGACAATGAATGGGGTGAACGAATTATGCAGGAACCGTAACGTTTAACGTTCCATTCCCTCCGACTTTTGGCAGCACTGCGTAGGAGATAAGGTTGTTATTTGCTATTGATTCTGTGCTAATGAATTTGTCAAATTCGTACTCGTGTGAAAAACTAATATTACTCAAATCTCTATGCCCTCAAGTTACCGAGTCAATTCGGTGCATCGAGCAAAAAATAGGCAAAACATTCACTGGTAGTTGCTAAAAGAATTTATAAAAGCCAGATTATAAAGGTATTTGTTTTATGAGATTTTCACTTCAGTGACTCTAAAACTTGAGTATGACTCGTGTGCAGTAATAAAATTGATCGAGTGACTCAAGTCACAAGATCTTATTCGAGTCACATCACCACTATTTTCTTAAATTTTTATATTTCTATTTGCTTCCTTAGATAAAAAGGCAAGAGTATTTAGTGTTGTCTTATTTGTATTATAAAAAGAATTGTCTGGCCAGTCGTGGCCCAGTGGCACAAGCGTGTGACTGTAAACGACTGGTTGTGGGTTCGATTCCCACTCGAGGAGGGGAAATTATATTTCCATTTTCTTCGCTCTGGTGTCGAGGTAAAGCGCGGCGTTAAGTTCCGCCACTTAACACGCAAGCCTCCGAATTCGGTGGAAAGTGGGGAACGGAGTGTCTTAACACTAGGTTCCCTCTGCCTACCCTGCTGTGTGCGGGATACAGCGTGAAGCTAAAAAAAAAAAATTGTCTGATAAGGGTACTGACTATATTACGGGCTAAGAACTGAATCGTTGCATTGTTACTTCAATATATTAAATTATTTTAAAAATTTATTTCGTTTTGAAATTTCAATATAATATAGCGAATTATGATTTATTGTTATAGTCTATTGGCGCTTGGAAGTTCAAGAGAAAAATTTCAAATCATAAATTTATTGCATAAGTATCGATATATAGGGAAATATCGTTATTTATGGCCTATATCGATATAAATTGGGTATCGAATAAACATATCGTGAACTGTTTGTTACGTTACGTTGTTTTAATTCTATATAATAAATCGCTATTTAAAATATAATCGACCTATCAGGTAGCTTTGTAGTTCTGAGATTCTTGTGACTTTTCTTAATAAGACGGATAAACATTTTGATGAAAATATCTTCATTTTTAAATAATTTTTTTACAAGTAAATAACAATAGTATATTTTGTATAAAAAATCCCAGTGGTAATCCCATATTAACTTAGGCCGAAGTAAGTACTGTAGTATTCAAAACCGATTTTTTTTTTGTAATATTTATGCCAGTATATCGATTTTTTGTGCCTATTAACATTTATCCGATCAGTATTCGGTATGTAATTAGTAATTACTAATTATTATTAAAGATGTGCCAACTCGGTAAAACCACAACTCGAGTTAACCCGAGTTAAGTAACTCGAGTTAATTGAAGGAAACTGAGTAAATGATTTTTTTTGTTTCTACAAATATAAAGATTCGGACTCCAATTTATACTTTTCATCTATCTTCTATACTATTTTTGCCTATTCCGGCAGCTAATGCTTTTGTTTATTGTAAATAATCAATATTAATTATATGCGAGAAAAAGGTGGGTTAAAATTTACCTTAACCTATTCTTTATTTTCACCCTTTTTAATTTTTTTTGTTGTGAGTGTGACAGATTAACCGAAATATTACTTCTATTTGCCTATTTGACAGTAAAGTGTAATTCAAGCTTTTGACGTGAACATTTGGCTGATGAGATACAGTGTCGCAATAGTATTCAAATTTCTAACCCAGGTTAGAGAAAAAAACTCGAGTTAACTCGAGTTAGGCTCAACTCGAGTCAACTCGAGTTAGTAACTCGAGTTGGCACATCTCTAATTATTATATATTTATATTTTTATATTTATGACGTCTAAGTGACAGATACCATAAACGTACTCTGCCAAAACAAAGTTTTATTTACTAAATATACTTAAATGTCTATAAAATTAAAGATCTATATTGCATAGTAACATTTATTTAGGTAATAACAACGAGCCATAATGGATATCACGTATAATAACCCAATTAGGCAACGAATTAATAAAATTTTTGATAGTCACATCATTACTGATAACAGTGAAGCCCTGTATACGATTTCAGGATTGTGTTCAGATAACTCTTCGTATACAAGGAGAATATTAGTAAATGAAATTGAAAAAAGAGACCTCTCGGTGAATAAAACCATTTTACTTGAATTTGGTAAAGTGAAAGACCAACTGCAAATTTTAATTGACTCATTGAATTCCTTGGATGTCGCAGTGAATGACATGTCAAACAGATTACATGAATCGAAGACAAAAACTCATCACATTATAGCGCAAACAACTAAATTGAAAGAAGATAAGAAAAAAGCAAAAAAAAAATTATTATGGGTAAACGCTTTTGTAAAAAATTTTCGTATATCATCAGAAGAAAATAAAAACTTGTTTAATGTATCTCCTCTGACACAAGATTTCTTTAACTCTTTAGCTAATGTTGAAAAATTAAATGACAACTGTAGGACTCTCATAAAATGTTGGTATCAAACTCCAGCATTTGATATTATGGAGACTATGGGGCTACAACAAGAAGCTGCAATTGAAAAATTATATCATTGGACTATTAGAGCCTGTTTAATTGTAGATTCACCTAATAATGCTTTGGTGCCTAAAGCTATTGCAAAATTTGAAAATAGGCAAGTATTATTTTCTAATATTCTTGATGAGTATTGCAATGCTAGAAAAGCAATGGTTGTACAGAAGTTTATAGATGTTTTAACCAAAGGTGAAGATAATGGTTCTAAACCCATAGAATTTTATGCTAATGATGCCAAACGATACATTGGTGACATATTAGCTTGGGTATATCAAATAATTCCAGTAGAAAAAGAAAATCTTCTTTCACTTCTTAAGTATTGCAATTTGCCTGATAAAGACCTCAAAATTACAGAAGCACTTACAAGTATTATGGAGGCCTTATGTCCATTATTAAAAGTTAGAGCAGAACTAATTTTAAAGCCTGATAAAGATCCGTTAACTTTGTGGTCTATCACAAACCTTATTATTTACTATAAAGAAATTATACAACTGATAATTATAAAAGGCCACATGATAGATACTTTTGAAGATCTATCTAAAAAAAGTGAGCTTGTGTTTCTTATGACACTGGACAGTAAGGTGCAGAAAGAATTAAGTCATGGTGTCAAAGCACCTCCTTCAGACTTAAATCCATCATTTGTTGTTACTGATTTAGTTAGCTTTTTGAGAGATTTGATGAGTGCCTCAAATAATACCAACAATATTGATAAAAAAATTATAATAATGCATATACTGGATCCACTTTTGCATGCAATCAATGAAACTGCCTGTCACCTGAGTTCCACAGATATGTCAGTTTACATGTTAAACTGTATTTATCACATACAATGTACACTTTCACTGTACACTATTTTAGATGATTATAATGAAAGGCTTCAGGCACAATCAGAGGCCCAAATTGACACATTAACCTCTGAACAAGCCAGTTTCTTGGTTGCAAACTTAAATATGGGTCCTATTTACACTATTTTACAGGAAAAGATTGATGGACCTCTTTCAGCTATACCTGGAATGGACACAAATTCATTGAAAGTATTTTTGAGTAAGTTTGATTTATTTTTGGTCACTCCTGATGTGTACATTTTGTCTCAGTTAAATTTACTTATAAGTCAAACACATAAATCTTGTGTAAAAAAACGAGCCTTTGACGTGATAATGGCTATATATGAGCAGTTATATCAAGCTATTCATGAACCAAAAAATGGTTATGTGGAGCCACAATCAATAGTGCGAAGAACACCTAATGAAGTTAAGAAACTCCTAGTATGAAAGGAGTTTAAGTTATTTTGTGCTTAAGATATATTTAAATATAAAAATATAGTGATGTTACAGGAAATGTATATTTTATTTTACCACTATAAAATTCTTTAATATATTAAGTAAGGCTGTGTCATTGGTAATATGGTAGTGAGCTATTATTTATAATTATTGTTTAGTATATTTCATTCCTATAATAAAATGGCATTCATCATTTATTTATTGTTTATAATTGTATATATAATTATTATGTTGTACCTACTATTCATACTTATAATACACATAAAATAATATCAAATTCATGTATATAAATATTTTGTGTTTAGTTTATCAATAATATTGAAAACCACCTGTAATTTTATTTATGCTCTTTCTTTAACATATGGGTCTAGTCAGTTTGTATGCAATATGAGCATATCGAAAGGGGAATATCACCCTTTAGTTATGCTCATATATGTTTCTTTGTCCCCTTTATTAATATCAGTTTGTAATCTTCTTTCTAATTTTATTATATTATCATGGTGTGAACAATTTTTATATTTTATATGATTTGTGTAGTTGTTTAATTGTGTATAACATGTTTTTGTATTTCTACAAAATAATCTATTATATGTGTTCTTATTATATGTGAGTGGTATTGAAATATCGTTTATATTTAAAATAAGTGAACTTTTTACTTCAACGTGTATCAACAATACAATATTATGGATAAAAAACAATGATGTATTTAACGTGACCACACATCCCGTTTGAACGGGACAGTCTCGTTTTTTGGTATTAAGTCCTGGTGGTAAGCATATATATGTCGTGGCCATATCGTTTAATTGACGATTTCATGAAATCGTTGACTATATCATGAAATCGTCGCAGTTCATGAAATGACCAATTATCGTTTGGCCAGATCATGATGTCGTTTGACGAAATCAATGACACCCTAACGTTTAACGATATGGTCAACTAAACGCGTGGCTACTTCATGAAATTGTCGATCTTGTTTGACCAAATCGTCAATTATAATTACTTTAACAACCGATAGAGGCGCTAGAAGCGCTTTTTCGTATATCAGCTGTTCGTAATAAAGCTAAAACTTTAGTTTTAAATATATTTTTTTTATTACAAGCAGAATTAACTATCCTTTTATAATAAGTAAAAATTATGTTCCTAAAAAAATATTATCTTTTTATTTTATAGAGAATCATTATAATTTTGATTTTAAGTTGTTTTGTATTTGCGATACTATAATAATAAATTTAAGAAATATATAATAAAAACTACTTTTAAATACTAAAGAATCTGTTAAATATAAAAAGTTTAACCTAACCTAACCTATCTTGATAGGTTTTAAATAAATTCACACAAAATAAAAATAATTACGTAAAAGAATTTTTAGGTTAGGTTAGGTTAAATCTTTTTTATTTAATTGATTCTCACAAGATTGAAAGTGTTTTGAGCTAAAAAAATCGCAATTATATATAATGAGTTCGTATTACGCACATACTCTGAATTTATGTTAAATATATTATAAAGACACCTTATTTTACGATATGACCAAACGTCGACGACGAAATCGTTAAACGTTGACGAATCAACGATATCGTCAAATTCAGTTGCTCATTTCATGAACTGCGACCATTTCATGATGTCGTCAACGAGATCATGAAATTGTCAATTCTACGATCTGACCACGACATATATATATATATATATATCTCGGGACGCAAAATGCTTAGTTTCTAAGAAATGGTGTGAAAATTTGGTGCAAGGTGTTGAGTCAAGAAAAAAAATTATAAATAAATGCTATTGTTGTACTAAACTTATATTATGTAGATATATAATATAATACAGATCACATAAGATTAAAAGGAAATCGAATATCTACAACGTTTTTCTTACCTATTTAAGTTAGACTGTCTGATTTATTAAATGAACTGCTATATTACGTCTTAATAGTTTTAAGTTCCAAATGTTGCATAGACTACCAGTACTAAATAGCGACATGCTGAAACATTAAAAATTGAAAGCAAAATGACTATTTCAATTTTCCATATCGTGTGACACATATTATGTATTTCGATAAGACTATAAATTTAAATTAATATTTGTGACTGCTTGCTTGTGATTTAAACGAGAACGTAGACCGGCTATATAAATTATATCGTGAGAAATATCGTAAAAAGTGTCAGTATAAAATGTGAACAGGCAATTCAGCTCGTGCAACACTTCCGAGAAAGCGTTGATTATCTGACAAATGACATTAATCGCTGTCAATTTCATAATGACATTACGAAACGAAGTTGAGGCATGATTACTTGGCAAGTACCAAGTAATTGGTTATTAATATTAAAATATATCTGTTAATTTATAAATTATTAAATGCTTTATAAAAGAATTTATCCATGCATATTATCAAATAAAGTACATTTTTATTATTTTAAAAATACGAAAATGGCCAAAAGCTCGTTTGAATACGTGAAAAAGTTTGAACAGGATGATACTCTTTTGCCTAACACTTGGATTGTAATAAGAATAGATGGAAAATGTTTCCACAAATTTTCAGATGACCACAACTTTCAAAAACCTAATGACTTAAGAGCATTAAACTTAATGAATTATGCTGCTTTTAAAGTTTTACATGAGTTCAATGACTTATTGATGGCTTTCGGTCAAAGCGATGAGTATTCCTTTATATTTAAGAAAAACTCTTCCCTTTATAAACGACGAGCAGCTAAGCTTTTGACAACCATTAATAGCAAATTTTCTTCATGTTATGTATTTTATTGGAATAGGTTTTTTGATAATCAGATTTTGAAATATCCACCAGCCTTTGATGGGCGGATAGTTTTATATCCTTCTGACGAAAATTTAATAGATTACTTAAAGTGGAGACAAGCTGATGTCCATATAAATAATCTGTATAACACAACCTTTTGGACTCTGATACAGCAGGGTGGTTTGTCTCCAGTTCAGGTGAATGGGTTTTAAATAATACATTTTTAAGCTTTAGACTTGTTTTAGTATTAATTTATGTGACTAGTACTTACATTTATTTTTCATTTTAGGCTGAAAAAAGATTATGTGGGACAGTCTCTGCAGATAAGAATGAGATTTTATTTAAAGAGTTTAATATGAATTATAATAATGAGCTCAATATATTTAAAAGAGGAACTTTACTTTTAAGAAAATTATTTATAACTGAAAATTCAAAGAAGCCAATAATTGTGGATGTACATGATGATATGTTAAAAAAATCATATTGGAGAGAAAATAGTGAAATACTTTGTTCAAAACCAACTAGTACATTTGAAGGTCCTATATCAGACATTGTTTCTGAACAAATAAATCAGAAACATAACTCTTTTGAACCAGGAGAAGTTTCAGAATGAAGGAAATAAAAAATCTTTTCTATTTTATTTTTTATTCAATCAGAAATCTATAATAATTTATGAATTCTACAATAAGCCATACTGCAGTTACAACTTCTTCATGTCTACAGAAAGTAAAATAACTCCAACCACAATTTAACTTTAAAAACATAGCATTCTAGAACATATTTATTTTAAGAATATTTACACAAATGAATAACAATTGTCACACATTAAAAAATATTTTTATGGCAAATAAAGTAGGTATATAACCATTAAGCAATTACTTGATTTATGTTATTCTGAACAATGAAACAAGTAATATATAAACATCAATATATTTCAAGATAATGTCTTTGTGCAATATGGATAATTGAAAGAAGAATATGTAGCATATACTTATAAAGATTTTAATATTTGATTAATACATTTATTTGCAATAGTTCAATACTGAAATGGCCTGAATATAATCAAATTAAAACGGAATGTTTATCTTAATCTGTAATACACAGTTATAATAAACTGAAATAATATCATTTACAATTATAAATATTTATGGTTCTATAATAGTTTTTAATAAGATATTTTATTTGTTTAATGATAAAATATGTACTTCATAGAATTTCAGATATAGAATATAGACTTTTAGGCTACATAATTGCAAGTAAGCAATAAAATAGAACAAATTGTAATAACAGTAATTTACATTCAATAACATTATTTACATAAGATAATAGAATAATATAGCTCTGTTTGGGAGTAATTTTTTTTTAGAATATGGGAATGTAGTTGTCAATCTTAGCTCGGTGCTTCTGGGCTACACATTCACTAATCCATACAATGTTTCGGCATTCCTGTTCCTTAAGTTTCAGGTAAGAGTAGAATACGCCAAAGTGGAATTGTTGCAAAAACGCCATAACATTTAGAGTCACCTGAAAAAGAAGAAAAGGGATTTATTTTTTTAGAATCACAAGTATATTTATTTAATTTGATATTTCTCTTGCGGAGACAAGGTTCAGTCATTTCAAATGTCTTATATTTGAAATGACTGACCATACCATGTCTCCTGTCTGGCGGTCTGGCTGTCTGAATGGCGGACTGAACCATGTCTTCTGTCTTTTATACTTTCAACTAATGTTAGATTGTCATCAAATTAGGATAAAAATAACTTAAACATTAATATCAAGTCAGTATTCATGTGATAATAGTATATTTAACAATTATCACATGAACGATTCAACATTTTAGAGAGTAAAAATGTTAAAAATTGTTAAAACATAATATTAAAATTAAGGAATGGTTTACCTCATGTTCAAAGAATTTGTCTTCCAAAGTTTTGTCTCCCACATTATTACCAGCCCCTTCAAAGAGTGCAGAATATTCTGCATAATACTCTGCCACGGCCTTCACTTGTTCATAATCATCAGCACGGGCCAATGCTGCTAAGCCATCAGGATTCAATTTTCCACAGCGTGGGTAAAGCTTAGCACGATCATCTTTGGACAATTCAGTTCCAAAAGAGTTGATTGTAATGATGATTGCACGACGATCAGCTTCAAACTGTGACAAAAAGAAATCAACTTTAGCAATTTTGTCTCATCATAAGAATTATTTCACATAATCATATTCTCTCCAAGCTTTTTTAATTATAATGAGTATTTATGCATATACTTTTGAAAGTACACATTCATAGGTTACAGAATATTGCACATAAAATAAAACAATATTTTTTACACACATTATTTCAAGGTTTCCATGTACAAATCAAAAATTTTAGTATGACAATTATCTGGCCAAAATTAAATGTACATTTTTCTAATGAAACAACAACAAAAATTTATGATAAACATAATTAGACAAATTGTTATCAATATCAGCTATGGACATGGACATGGACAGCAAAATAATACTCACAGCCAAAATTTCACACATCACATCCGCAGTAGTACCTCCAATCTGCTTGCAGAACTCATAGAAAGCTTCCAGGTAAGCCTTATATAGAGTATTACGGATGATTTCAATGTTCATCTCATCTAAATCTTGTTCACTGATACAATCAACAAAAAATGGTGCCAGTGGAGTGTCCACTAACACAGCATTGTAAAGTTCAGCTGGGGTGGCAGCAACATGAATAGCTTCCATTTGCTCAAAAGAACCAAGAGGATGACACTTGGGAATCAATTCAGAAATAGGCCTCTGATGAAGAGTTCCAGTAATCAGCAAAATGATGTTATCGATCATGTAACTGTAAGTGATGAAGTCAAGGAAGGTTGACATCGGTTCCACAGAGTGATTTCTGATATGTTGAAATTCAATGACAAGTTTCTCACGTAGCTTGTCATCAATAGTTGATACAGAGAGAGGGCTGGGCTCATTAGCAAGGAATGTTCCATAGTCAGTTCCTTGCAAGTGGAGTTTCAAATCTGCAAGTATAAAACTTATTATAAGAAAACTGCAATTGAAAGGGGTGTGGCGTTAGCATTATTTGATTAATAATGGTATGTTATGTAAGAAAATAATTTAGCAGGGGAGAAATAAGAAATAAACTGAAACTATATGCTTACCTTCCAATGTTTCGCACTGTACCAAGTTCAAATAATCTGCTTGCTTAAGTATCCCACACTTAAATCCTCGGCATAAGCCCTCCAAATACCCAGCATCAATGTTAAAAATGCAACCTTTCATTTTTGTGCAATCCTCTCTCTGGATTTTTAGCGAAATCAAATTGTATCACTACAATCAAAAATTGGAAGAGGAAGATGGAACTCAATTGATCATTGATCATATGATAACTCCATAGACAATAATGTCATTCGTTGGCAGATGTTGCCATTAAAAAGACGACCAAATTAATTTTATTTTCCTATTTTTATAAATACTATTCATGTAACTACACAAAATACATACTTTATATCTGTATTATAATATGAACTTAAGTACTTTATTCCGTAAAGTAGTATGCACTACATTTTTAATTGTTTATGATTTTTTTATAAAAAGAGCCACACTAACTGCACTATGCAATCTATTTATTCTAATTAATTGTCAAAATCAAAATATTGCCTCATTGTCATCATCACTTTTTTCTTGTTTACTGCAGAAGTTGAATGTTTAAAATTCGAGCATGTTTCATATACGGTTAAATATTTTGAAAAATATTAATACAAAAGGTCTCTTTCGATAATGTTTTTAATATTTGATTTTAATATCAATATAAAATATTTCATTTTATTTTAGTGCCCTGCGTAAATTATTTGTCAATATGCAAATATTCCGAAAAATCAAATACAAATGCAGAATCAGAGAATGTAAATAAAAACGAATCTAAAAGATTAGCTGAATTTAGAAAAAAATTGAGGGAAACGACAGATATAAAAGATTTGGGAGAACAAGCTCAACTGCAGTCTCCTAAGGATGATCCATTGCCAGCTTGGCCCAATAACACAAATCCTAATACTGGGGAAGTAGGTGGTCCTAGAGGTCCCGAACCAACACGATATGGCGATTGGGAACGTAAAGGCAGAGTTTCAGATTTCTAAATAAATTGTTATTAGGTAGACAATATTTTTTATTTAACAGTAGTTATATTTTATTAACAAGCTTACAATAATACGACCATGTGGTTTGTAGATCGAGAGGCAAAGTAGGTATTTTTCTTGTGATATTCTTTAGCAAATAATAAATGTAGAAATCAAGGAAGTGTAAAATAAAGCTTTTGATTTGATGTTATCTTTTTATTAATACAATTTATGTACTATTAGCAGACTTCCCAACAGTTTTAGGCATTTTTTTATTTGTAGAATCCTCTAACTCTTTGGCCTTGTAGTAGTGTGGTGCAACTTCTAAAAGCCATTTACTTTCTATCTCAGTAACTTGTCTCATGAACTCTTTAGAGGTGAAAACAAGCTCATGATATATAACCCATCTTGGCAACTCTTCAAACAGTGCACTGTTGGGATGAATCATGACAGTCTGAAAGTAAAAATAAAAATCATTAAGGAGATGTAAACCATGCAGAATACCTTCCCAATCTAGCTAAAGCAAGAGATTTATACTTTAATAATGTATTATTCTTTAATATACATACTTGATTATGTTTTACAGTTTTATAATGTCCTCCTTTGGAAAATTTAGCAATATGATAAAAATATCCAGAAGTTATAGCTTTCCGTATGTTAGCATCTTCTGCTATACTAGAAACCATTTCAATTTCCACTCTTTCCATTAGTCCTACTAATTGTTCACGTACATCTCTTGCTCTCTTTAAAGACCTATACTGTATAAAATTTTCATAACACCACTGAACAGAATAATCAGAATCAACCCATTGGTTGTATACATTCATTAAAGTTAAGTGATCACCATGTCTGTGAAAAAAGTTTTTTCTTGCAGTGTCTGCATGTATAATTTTGTCTTTTGGTCTATAAAATACTGAACTATTTACTGAGAGCATGGCAGCAATCGTCACTACTTCCTCAGAGCATTTGTATCTGAAAAATGTTAAGACAATAAATAAATTTATATTGTTTTATTATATGTAAAAAAAAAGTTATACCCATATAAAAATACAGATAAAAATATTTTGCTTACTTTTCACTTGCTAGTAACATCTTAGCAAGCATAGGGTCTGTAGGAAATTCAGCCATTCTTCTCCCTGCTTTTGTGAGTTCTCCGTGATGGTTAAGTGCACCTAGAGCATACAATTGTTCCAATGCGAGAACTAATGTTTCATGTGGGGGTGGATCCAAGAAATCAAAGTGTATTAAATCATTGATACCCAAAGCCTTTAAAGTAAGTACAGCATTTCCTAAATTTATTCTTTGAATTTCTGGAACAGTGTTGTCCTCCAGTTCATATTTGTAAGCCCATGCTGTATAAAGTCTAAAACATTTGCCAGGTGCAACTCTCCCCGCCCTTCCTGCTCTCTGGTTTGCCGAAGCTTTAGATATCGGAACTACCATAAGGCTTTCCATACCAGTTTTAGAGTTAAAATTGTTTTGTTTTGCAAACCCTGGGTCAATGACATATATAATATTGTCAATAGTAAGTGATGTCTCAGCAATGTTTGTTGCTAGCACTACCTTGCGAGCTCCCTCAGGAGTAGGTTCAAAGATTTTTGCCTGCATATCAGTTGGCAAATTTGCATACACTGGCAATATTATCAACTCTTTTAGTTTTTTTCCTATTCTTTTTGTTCTTTCTTGTAACATCTCTACACAGGTTTCAATCTCCTCTTGACCTGTTAAAAATACCAATACATCACCTAGTGGCTGAGTGGCATGAATTTGCAGTATTGTAACCACACAAGCATCAATATAGTCTGCCTCCGGAGCTTTTGTGTAATATATATCAACAGGAAACCTCCTACCAGGAATTCTGAATATAGGAGCATCATCAAAAAATGTAGAAAATTTTTCAGCATCTAATGTAGCACTAGATATAAGTAACTTTAAATCTGGCCTAAATCTAGTAATATCTTTGACAAGGCCAAATAATATGTCTGTATGTAGGGTGCGTTCATGGGCTTCATCAATAATCATTACACTATATGAAGCCAAATCAGGCTCAGATAAGAATTCTCTGTGTAATGTACCATCTGTCATATACTTTATAACAGTTCTATCAGATGTGCAATCTTCAAATCTTATACTATAGCCCACCTCATTGCCCAACTTGACATTCATTTCTTGAGCTACTCTAGCTGCTACTGACATTGCAGCAACTCTTCTTGGTTGAGTGCAACCAATTTTTTTACCATCTTCTGTAAACCCAGCTTCATATAAATACTGAGGGATTTGGGTAGTTTTACCAGATCCAGTTTCTCCTTCTACAATTAGTATTTGATAATTTGTTATAGCTTCAATAAGAGATTCCCTAAAAGGAAAAACAGGAAGAGACTTTTTGGTTTCTTCAATTGTCATTCGAACCTTTTGATACTCAGATACCTTTTCATCTTTCTTTTCCTTGTTACCTTCTAATTGCAAAGCTTGTATAAAGTCTATTTGTTCATCTAATAATAATTCATATTCATCATGTACTTTGGCATCTTTTGCACCAAATTTAAAAAAGGCAGATTTTATTTGTTCCTGCTCCCATTTCCTTTGCTCTGAGTGTGGTAACTTTTCATTTTCGTCTACTTCTACATATTCACCTGTTTACATGAAAACATTAATTAGGTTTATGTTAAATTTAGATTAAGTGGTATTACAATTATATAAAAGTAATTAAAGTAACAAATTGCTACTTTAATGATTTTTATATAATCTTGGAAACATTACCTTTTTCACCCTTCCCAAGGTCTCTTGGCATATGATATCTTTGGACATTTTCAAGCTCCCTTGCCTTTTCATGTTCTTTAGCAAGTTGTAATATTGTTTTTTTATGCTCTCTGTCTTTTCTTTCTCGTTCAGTTAAACTGGAATGTTAATAAAAGTTATATTTTTGTAAACATAATTATATAACATTTTAAAAATTATTTCATAAGGCATCTGACGCCAGTCTATATTTTTATATAAAAAGAAAATGAAATCTTACATGCTTTCATCAAAGAGATATTCGTCATCGGCGATATCATCTTCTAATTCAACAACTTTATCATCTTTCCTTTTTTGCAAATATTTCCGTCTGGATTGGATTCGAAGTTTTGGAAGTAACTTGTCACGATCTTCGGCTTCCAGTTTTAATCTTTTTGCAGCTTCTTCATAAGATCTCTTATTAGAGCTCTCCGCAACTTTTTTGACCTTCTCCTCATCCCGCTTTCGCAATCTGGTTGCGAATTCATCACGTTCTTTAATATCTTTTAAACGATTTTCTTCAGCACTGTCTGAATCTGAAGAAGAATGATAGCGCTTGCCGCGTTTATCCATTTTTATATTTTAAGTAAGTACTAAGATGCTCCAAAAATACGTTTATAATTTATACAATAAACGAGTCAAGTAGACATTTTTACAAATTCATAACAATCTGAAAGTATTATAATTTCATTTTTATTTTTTAAATAATTCAATAAATGAAAAGAGTTTTTATAAATTAACACTAAGAAACTTATGTTTTGACTTTTCACTTACTAAACTATGTCATTTTTGACAATGACAATTCCATTTTTTTATTGAATTTGATGTAAAAGCAAAGGTGTTGTGACAAAAATCATCATATAAAATTTCACATGAGAAATTTAAACAATTAGTAGCAATCAGAAGGACCAATGACATTCAATTTACCTAAATTGAAAATTCTATAATTTAATATTTAACTTAAACTGCTACGCTTATTTCTTGTAATAAGGTCAGGAGTTGTTAACATTTTATCTTCAATTCACAAATTGTTTTTCATAATGTTTAAAAATCATATCTGCATTTTATCTCCGGTTATTTATGGAAAAAAGGAGGCAAACGAGCAGAAGGCCCACCTGGTGTTAAGTGGTTACCTTCGCCCATAGACATCCATAACATTAAAGTTATGGATGCGTTGCCAGCCTTGAGGATGTAGGACAGAAGGAGGAAGGAAGGATGGGAATGGTGGGAATAGGGAGAGCTGGCTTACATGTCATCGAACCGGAACACATCATAAGATGTTTGGCGGTTCGTCTTTGACATGATAGTGGTCGCGAGCCAGTCGGAGAACGAATCTCCTACCACCAAACTACTGGGTTACCCGCCTTTTACGGGACGCTACCCAGCGGCGGGGGGGAATTGTATTCTTAACCCGTCCCCCCACGGGCAAAAATTTATCTAATTTTTATCTCCGGTTATTTGTTTTATGTATCAAATTCAATTTATTTTTGTGCTTCATGAAATTAATTTAAATTGTGAATATGACATGGTAAACAGTGAATATGTTAAAGAGTATCTTTATAATAGTTTGATTAAAATATGTATATTTCAGAAAACACAATATATGATGTCAACGTGGGGTAGCCAGAGAGAATAGAGAGTCAAATCCTACGGCCCCCGCATACTACTTTTGTTTCGTCGTCTGTCATTCACCTCTTCATACACGCCCTAGGGTCTTCATGTTTTTTACACGACTTTCTTCCAATATAAACGATACTATGTTCTTAAAGATCGACCGAGGTTCTCCCTATCTCTTACTCTCATCATAAAATTGGTAATAACTAAAGTTATAACACAAACAACGTTAAAATTATTATAATTAAAAAAAATACAAAGCATTCTATGTTTCTTGTATTTAATAAGTAAAAATCATAGCTTACATATGTATGTATATGGTTGTACAATGACTTTTTAGGTATCCAGTGAAATCATTTTACTGTTTTGAGTTAGTCTTATGAGATTAAATATCTTAGACAAATATTTATGATCCATAAATGTATAATTGAAAATGTTATATTCGTTAATATTAATTATAATAGGCGTTGACAATGTGCGTTTTTGATGAGCTTTCACTTATTAACACGTCTTAGCAGAATTTACATTTTTTATATAACGTTTGTTTCCATCGTTGATTAAGGGGTGGTGTTGTTGGTGACCCAAAATTAACGTAGTTTTTTTTAAATTCATTCATGAATGGCGTTTTCACTTTCTTTTTAAGATTCATCGTCATAAACGCGCTGTAGACGCGCGTATCAGCGCTTTTACAGCGCAAGGTAGCAAAATGACGTTCGTTGAGCGGTTTATGCACGTCAACGGCGCGCAAAATAAACGTTTTCAGTAAAAGCCCTAAATAAAATGTTTCGGTCTAAGATTTGCAGATATTTGAATTGTTTAATTTTAACAGTAAAAATAAAAATTCTGCAGTCGTCGTGTACAATAAGGAGATATAAGGTTTTAAAAATAATAAAGTTGTACTTAAATATGTTTTATATAAAAACACTTTATTCATAATAATAGATAATAACTAAACAATTGGTTTAAATGCTAATTAGACACTTAAAATATTTAATAATAAAGACGATTACAGGTGACTTAATATAATTAATGCTTAAGTTCGACAAATGAATCCATTGCAAACCCAAATGCATTTGTAATTATCCCAAGAAAAAGGCCATGTTAAATAATAATTTAAAAATTAGTAATAAAAATAATAAAGCATTTTAAAATAAGTTTCCAGTTCTTGTTAATTACTTATTCATTAACATCAAAATAAAATGAGAATTTGTAGGCTTTCAATAATAACATATTAATATTACAATAAATCATAGAATAAATAACTTATGTAAAATAAGAAGCATGAATAAATTTAATTAAGTATAATTATATTGACGAATATATTGCAAAATGGACATAACGGTAATTTAAAAATAAAAATATTTATTAATTTTATATAATATATATACTTACATGTATGTATAAAAAATATTTTCAAAAGGAATGTGAAAAACATTATATAACCGAAAGATGTTCAAAATCTTTTTAACATTTATATTAAAGGTATATTTTATTATGTGAACATAGACATAAAGCAACAGCCCCTAAGTAAAGAAAAGTGACTGAAATTTACCAATGTTATAAATAAGGCTAGAAACAGATTTGTATGATAAGAAATCAAGTTAATTGTTTAAAAGGAAAGACTACAATGAAGAAGGAATAAATTGTTGTATGCCTGTCTTTTTAAGCCCTTAATTGAATTTTAAATCTGCATACAATTTCTTTCCAGCCTACCACACTATATCGTACTTTACCAATACTATAAGTATTGGTAAAGTACTTTACCAGTACTATAAATATTGTTAAAGTACGATATAGTATGGTAAAGTATATTTGGAGGACATTGATGGACCAAGACATACTTAAAGCAATCAAAACATACATTAGCTAACCTTGCAATATAAATACAAATAACGATATATTTTAAATCGAGTCACATAACTATTTATAATAAACAACAATTGTTAAATGTTATATATTGTTAACTATATATCTTAAGTAAAGCTTATAGTAAAGTACATAAACTTTGTAAAACATTACACAGGCAACATTTGGCCTAATTTTTATTCGATGTTTTACAAAATTATATTATAATCGATTATAATAATTGAATTAAATAATGAAATAAATAAATAACTCAATATTAAACAATGAAATAATCGATTAAATTAATATATGTTAGATATCGAATATTTAAATGTTGCTATAAATGCATGTGACATAATGTGACAAATGCCATTTATGAAAATCCGTATAATAAATAATACCAAGATTTGTTTTATCTTGGGCAAAGATCATATATTCAGGCTGTAAAGAACAATCATGTATTTTGTGCTATTTAAGTTAAATGTGCATAGTTTTAACAATTTTCATTAAATGTTCACATTATGTTTCAGATAAAAACATTTAATTATTTTTGTATAACAATAATAGTTTTAATGTTTGGCAGTACATATTTTTTATCCTAATAATTTAAGCTAACAACTTATATGTAATATCTCTTAACTAACATAATTATTTTAACATTAGGTGTTATATACGGTGATAAAATCCGTAGAATTATCAAAATTTAAAAAATAATAATAACAGTGCTAAGCCCTATCCTCAGGATATCTAAGTTTTTGTAGATTTTTTTCTTATTTATAATCTATTCTTGTTTTCCTAAAGAATAGACAATATTCGTACAACAATTCGGCGTCATTTGTAAAAGCGTTTTGTTAATACATTTTGGAAGTAATTAATCAAAACCAGAAGCTCAAAATCGAGTAATTACTTGTTATGTGGCAGAATTTAATGCGTTTGTCTTATGCCCAGAGCGGGGGAGTGAAAATAATATACAATTGTTCTCCAAGTGGGAATCTAACCTACAATTGCCGCGTTTACAGTCAGACATAAGATCATTTACGTTTTCTAATATATAGGGACAATAAACATGTAGAAACTTCTTCTAATAGTAAAAAATATCATATTTGACATTTTATTAATAAATTTAGAATGAATCATTGAATTACACTATGGTTTTTTCATCACTTACTTAACGCCATATTTTAGCACAACTCTAACAATGAAGATGACAACTAAAAAAAACGTACAAGCTTCGATTTTGCTTAAGCCTTACTTACACATATAACATATAACGGCTCACAAATTGTATTTTTTTTAATTACGCCATTTTTATACTGAGAGTTTCATTTGTACCTATACATAAATAGTAATTATTATTACTATTACAATAGATATGAGTTAATATAGAAGAATGCGTTTCTCGACTTGCTTGCGGCATATGGGGCAAACGGTGATGCGGTCGCCGCACATCTGGCACATGCCGTGGCCGCACAGGAATATCATGTTCTTGAGCCGGTCGAGGCAGATTGGGCACATTGTCTTAAAATTAAAAAAAATACATTATTGTGTTAAAATTGTATTGTAGTCTTTAGAAAAAACACACAGTTCAAACATGGCATGAGATATTTGTCTTCATGAGCATTTGCAAGATGTTTATTTTACTTTAAAACTTTATTGTTAACAATTTGTTTTGAACGAGTATTATTGTTATAATGTTCTTAATCACAGAGATTCAATCAAGTTTCGTTCAAAGTTTTTAACATTGCATGTTATGTGGTGGAAACTAAGGCTGCGTTTATTTACATAATATTCTGCTTATTATTTAGATGGACAAACGCGGCGTTAGTTAAGTGAGGAGTAACAAAACATTATAATGAAATTATATAAAAATAAAAGGATTATATTTGAGTAATTATTGCACAATATTACTACATATTTTAATTGCAGATTTACGCTTCTTTCCTCATACACTCTGTTCTCCGTAAATGGTGAAACTTAAACAGCGCTTTCTTTTCCGTACCAGATCGAAGAAAATGAAAATATAATCATTTCCGTAAGCGGGAATCGCACCTACACAATTTCTATATAAATTGAAAAAAATTTTTGTAGGTAGGCAGAGGGAACCTAGTGTCAAGACACCTGATGCATTTTCCGCCGATGCTTGAATTATTAGTTTTAATTAAACAATATTCAAAAAGTAACCTGTTCTTTTATATCTTGCAACTGTTGCTGCAGCTTTTGCACGTCAGCAGCAGCGGGGGCGGCGTTCAGGGCGGCGGCACTAGTGGAGGGCGCGGGGGGCGGCGGCGGCGCGCCCACGGGGGCGGCGGCAAGGGCGGGCGCGGGCGCGAGGGCAGGCGCGGGGGCGGAGCGCGACCCGTTGTTCATGAGGTGTGGCGCGGCCTGCGCGGGTGCCGGCTGCCCCTTGTTCACCTGCACCTGGGCGAGGTTGCTGCTGCTGTTGCTGTTGCTGTTAGGGTTGCTGTTGGTATTGCTGTTGCTGTTGGCCTCGCCCGCACCTAATATAGCGTAATTAATTACATATGTTATGGCGTTTGCATTATTTTTGGTGATTTAAGACTTTTTTTTATTGAATAAAGGAGGCAAACGAGCAGAAGGACCACCTGATGGTAAGTGGTTACCTTCGCCCATAGACATCCACATCATAAGAATTATGGTTTTGATATGATAGTGATCGCGAGCGAGTTGGAGAACGGATCTCCTACCATCAAGCTACTGGTAGAAGTTGGTGGAGGGGAATTGTATTCTTTACCCGTCCCCCTCCCACGAGTGAATATATATACTGTGGTGTACACGGTTACTTGTTTAATTTGAAAGTGCTGATATTATTATGTATGTGGATATGAAATGAAGCATTAAAGTAGATGTCAATGAAGTCCATAGTTGCTACCCATCGAAGACAAAAAAACTTTTTTTAATTCTGATATGTAGTATACTATTGGCCAGAGTAGCCTCGACAGTATCACCAGGTTTTGGGGGAGGCCGAACCATATGAACTCCGACTTTGGCTTGAAAACCGTGTAAGGGAAATCATCAAATGACGACGACGGTGTAAAATGAGAACTACAGTGTGGCAAGGGCGCCTCAGTTGAGACTCGTGGGGGAGTAGAATACCTTCAGACTTATGCAGCATGAGCGGGGGCGCGAGGGGCGCGGGAGGCGCGTGGGGCGGCTGCAGCGGCGTGCGGCACTCCACGCACTTGCGCATGAGGGGCGCACAGCGCGCGCACGCGCACACGTCGCCGCACGGCCGGAACACCACCGTGGCGGGCGCCTCCGAGCACACCACGCACTCGCCCACGCGCTGACGGGACGTTACGCACGCGCGGCACACTAGACACTTCTTCACCTGCAAATTGTATATGCTTGCTTGTATCTCACAAACGGATATATGTATGTCCTAGGTTGTAGAAATAGTTGTCTCTTATGCATTAAAAAAAATAAAGAATGCACTTTAAAATGTTAGATATACTATTGGTAAATTTAACTACCAATCGAAAGCATTCCAAGAAGTTTATTTTAAGTTATTATATATACTATATACATAACTAACTAGTTTTATAAATTGAAGCTATGTTATTAGCCAAATCATTCAAGATTCTTCTAAATTTGCAGCTATATTAGGTTAGATATCGTTGTTCATGTAGTGTATGTATGTACACCCATCATTTGCTTTACAACTTCAAAAATATTTAACTAAAAATTGTGTTGCCGTGGTGAGGTTAAATTTATAATAACACGACAAAAATGACAACTAAATATCATATGTTTATTAGGCAGCAGGCCAAGCTTCAATAATGAAAAGTAACATTTTTATTGCATGAGAAAATACCTTTTTAAGGTATGTTTTTTCGTAATGTCGTTCTGGAACGATAAGGATTATTTCATGTTCAAGTTGATTTATTTTTCACAATATCTATCGTTTAAATTATTAAAAGTTTTCAACTTACTCTGGCAGCACAAACATTGCAACAGCATATATGTCCACAGGGGCGGAACAAAGTGTCTCGTTTGGCATCCGAGCAAACAAGGCACTCATCAGCGGTAGGGTCATTTTGTGGTATTTCTACTACATTAGTAGGCACATCGGCGGTCGACGTCGATGGAACAGCAGCGCTTGAAAACGACCCTGATTCGCTCTCCGGGGTGGCGTCGCTTAACCCTGTTCCTTCTTTGCGACAAGTAGTCAAAGTCTTGCGGAGATTCGGATCTGGACATAGGTCCAGCGGTGTTTGACCTTAAAATAAGAGAATATTTTTTGGAATGTTTAAAATAATTTATCTAATATAGTAATCGCGCATTATATTTTCTGGAAGTATATTGAAATTAAATAAGACCACTCCTCGCCAACCTAGGCTATGAATTAATATAATTATGTTAACTATAGATCTTTCTTATTGTAATGTTATACCTTTCTTATTTTTGATAGTCAAGTCAGCACCATGTGCCGCAAGGAAGCAGGCGATGGAAGCAGAAGATTTCTTGTCTTGAGCATGAACAAAGCCACTGAACAGAGACGCGTCGCGAACGTCCTGCAGTCGCCGTAGCTGTTGCAGTGTGTGATGACGCAAGGCTTCGTGAAGCGGGGTATCTCCATCCTAAGTTGTTATAATTATGAAAGTTAAAATTACAGAAAATAACATATTATCATAGATAGATAATATGATAATATGTACCATTACATATAATAAAATTGTATCTGACTGCTGGTCTGTTCACGAGATGTATAAGAAAGATTATTACTAGAGGGCGTTAATCAAGGTAATATAATTTAAACAAGTATTTTTAAATTTCTTTTTTATTTGTCTGTTTCTCCACGCGAATCTATGCAATTGCTGAACCAATTTAAATGCAGTTCTGATTATTGTATTTTGGTAAGCTTTCCATAACATTTAATGTTTAATTTATTTCAAGCGGCATAAATAAAAAAGTAACAATTATTAAAATTCTAAACTTAAGCAAAGATTGTGATTTTAAGTAAGAACACGAGAGGGCAAAAGCAGGAAATATTTATAGTCATGTGGTTAACACAGAAGAAGCCAGGGGCGGGCCGCTAGTAAGTAAACAAAAGATATTTACATCTACAATTACATTCCATGTTTTTAATGTCAAAAATGTGCAAATATTATTGCTTTTAAAAAAAAGCTTTTGAGTTATTTAAATCTTTTCAATGGTTTTATATACGGTAGATTTTTCTATAAAACCATTGAACTTATTTACCTTATCACAAATATTAAGATTAGCACCATGTGCTACGAGCAGCCTCACTATCTGCGTGTGTTGGCGCTCCACGGCGAGGTGAAGGGCCGTTTGTAAGTTAGCATTTTGTAGGTCAAGCCGAGCTCCACCATGTACCAGCAGCTCTGCCACCTCAGAATGGTTGTTGAAAGCAGCTAGGTGCAACGCTGTGTACCCGTCGTCCTTCGCATCGTCCATTATCCAAGGACGTGGCAATTTTCCAAGCATTATCTTCATAGCGCTGGAAATGTTTATATTATTTTAGTATTTATATTCTGGTTAGTACTAAGAATGATTTAAAAAATACCCATGTGAAAATTGTAAAAAGAGATAGAGGTAAAATTGTGCGAGGGTGGTCGGTGGCAGCTAAATTAAAAGATCTGTAGATATATTTATTACAACATGGTTGTATACTTATTTAAATTACATCATATATTTAAAATCACTAAAAACTATTACATATCTACGCATATGACGACTACATATTAAAAATTAAAATTTAGTTTGCGTTTTTTCCCTAATTTTCTGAAATGAAGAATTTTACCAACAGACGAAAGTATTGTAAATGTAAAAATTATTTAAAATACGTACATATTTTAGTACAATAAGCTGTCTCTACTTAACTATTTTATTAAATTTCGTTGGTAGTGAAGTTATCCGCAAAAATAAATGAATAACTTTTAGTGATATGTTGTACAGTTTGTAATTAATGGTTAAAGTTGAATAAAAATATACATAGTGGAATCAACCCCGTCAGAAAGTTCGCGATACCGTATGAGGAAAGTTAGTTACAAAATGGATGATTCATGTATACGTATGGTCAATATTTATTTTTATTTACCGTGTTATAGACACAAATCATATTTAATACTGCCTGTACGAGTAACTTCGTCGACGTGGAATTAAGCAAAAAAAGTTATAATTCTAATACAAAAACAATCTAAGTTACTTATTATGAGTTATGTGCCAATGAATCCTAAAATTGGTTCAGCCGTTCCAAAAAATATGTCGGAACAAACCGAAAACGGACAAACAGACAAAAGTTGTAAAAAATGTTATGTTAATAATGTATCATATGCATTTCGTAATAAGCTGTTATTTTCATATTACAAATAGACATTAAGATTTTATTTTTTTGTATAGATATTACTAATACATAGACCGTATTAGTAGTAAAAAAATGTTTATTAGAAAGCGGTCTTCGGAACTAACATTGACTATATGCTAACTTTATTAAAGGTCAGGTGTTTGATATTAAGCCCTTAGGAGATTGTAGTATATTAAACTATACTTGTTTCTTGAGAAATGTGATATGATAAAAAAATATTGTGGCCAGTCGCGGCGCAGGGGCACAAGCATGTGACCGTAAACGATAGGTTGTGCGTTCGATTCCCACTCGAGGAGTGGAAATATTTGATATTTCCTTTTTTTTGCTCTGGTATCGAGGCAAAGCGCGGCGTTAAGTTCCGCCACTTAACACGCAATGCCTTTCCGTTCCCCACTTTCCACCGACTTCGGATTCGGCGAAAAGTGGGGAACGGAGTGTCTTAGTACTAGGTTCCCTCTGCCTACCCTGCTCTATGCGGGATACAGCGTGAAACTAAAAAAAACTCTACCTAAGACAAAGCTCGTCGTTGAGTTATACCACTTAGCACGCAATGTTTCAATTTCAGGCGGAAAACCGAGAACGGAGTGCCTTGCGTGCCCTAGGTTCTCTCTGACTAATCATTATGCAGAAAAAGGCATGAAGCTGAATTATAAATAACGGACAACTCAACATTTTTAGGTTACCCGTGACTATAATAGTAGTCGCATACATATCTTGATACAATTAATGAATCAGAAGATATAGAGTACAAAATATTGATTCATATATTTTTTTCATGTACTTAGTTGTATTAGTGATCGTATACATTCTATGTCTCCATTCACCCCACTTAGCTACGTATTGATAACTATCGTTACCCCCCGCAGCAAGGGCACGTTGCTAATAGCGTATTAAAAACTTTATTTAGTCAACATTGATTTAACGGATAATGAAATGAAAAAGCGAGTGAGTATCTTGTTTATTTATCTGAATTCGTTGATTTCTAACTTGATTATCGCGAAAGTTATATAAAAGGGTATCGAGTACACTTTGTTAAACTAACAAAACAAACGAAGTTTGAAAAACCCCCACGCAGGGTTAAATTATAGACCTCCTGCCGAGAATTATTTATTATTGACTCTCGTTACGACTCAAACATTTATGTTTTTATAGAGAATTCATAGAAAACAGTCATAAAAGGAAATGCTTATCTGATACGTAAATTCTTAGTTTTGGTTGCGGAAATCCAACTGTACTGTGGAGGTGGTTGAACTCGGAACATAAATAGCACTAACATCGTGTTTGTAGGTGTAAGGTGGTATAGATCAACAAGCACGCGTTGCTTTAATAAAATGTAATAAAATATCTTTCGTCGCTAGTTTTAGTTTCAAGATTTTGCTTCGTGGTATTCAAAAAACGAATATTGTTTTTGAACTATGTACTATTTAGTGCATTCCTTCCTGTAGTACTTACTATTACAGTAATGACAAAGATGGCAACAATAAATTAGGTGAAATACATTTTAATATGCTGTGTTATGTTCAAAGAGTAAAAACGAACGAACTAATTAAATAAGGTCAAACGTCGTGGTCGGCGGGCGGCGCTCGTCCTACGTACGCCAACAGTTGGAATCTGATCGTCGCGCGCCTCGTCTCGCGCGTACGCATACGCGATCTTTACTTTTCAGTGTATACCGTTAAAGTTTTTCCATCAGGGACATTTCGAGGAACTCATTCTTACGGTATAACATTACCAACATAAGGATCAAGTGATTTTCTTCATATTTTAAGTTTTTTTTCAAACATGTATGGATTCAAGTGTTTATTTAGATAGTCATTTTCAAAAATTATCATAATGTTGAGTAATATTCTACTGTATTTTCTTTAATAGTAAGTAATAATGACTTATACAATAAATATTAGTAAGATATTTATCACTTCAGGTGAGTTTTGATATTGTAACTTCAATAAATAAAAGAGTTTTACATTTAATATTTAAAATTCAAATATTTGTAAGTCAAACCAATATTCCTACAGTAACAGAGCAAGGCTTAGGTCAAACGTAACGGCGTGCTATATTTATGTTGACATAAAATGGAAACGTGTAACTGAGAGTAGTCAGTTGTAAGTGTTATAATAATTAGTAAATAGCATTTGTTGGTATTTTATGTCTAGATGCCTAGAGTTGTTACCAGGCACGCGATTCATTCCTCTCGTACGCCACACTGGGTGACGCCATAGTAATGATGTGTTTTTTAATTGATCATATCTTAACATGTGCTTAATTAACAATTTATGGCAACTTTAAATACGATGGATAATTGTATTGAGTATGAGATGGAGCATTTAAGTTACCCTATTCATATACAAATGAATACATTAATACTTAATATAAACTAAACTACTTTAGGTTACTACGATGACAATATTATTGAAACTACACAAATTAATAACAAGTTTAAAAAAATAAAAAGGAACTGAAAATAGATACTTATGTTCATTAGTTTGAAAGACTATTATTATATTTTTTTTATATTAGAGGTGACAATATTATACGCAGGACCGAATAATAAAGATAAATGAATAAAAAATGGAATGTTGCCCTTATTAATTTAGACTTCATGTAGATAATTAGGGGGTTTATTAAATCAGTCTACTTTCGTATCATTTGATAAAATACTTAATAATAAACGAACTAAGTTTTATGAAGAAGAGGTCCATTACAAAAACACGATTATCCAACTTATAATAAATATTATTTTCAACTGTTTTTCATTTTGTTATTGAATTTCTTTATTATTTTACGTTATATAAATTAAAATTAAAAAGATAAGTATGCAACGACATTTTGCATACAAAAGTGTTCCTTTCTCCTGAATCATACTATAAAACAAAATAAATTAGAGTTTATTTTATTATAAAAATTTAATTAAATATTACAAATAAAAAAAAATAAGTTTTCCTGTACGTATTATTTTAGTTTCATTATAAAGCTTTTTGTTTTTATACTATTAGGTTTTCAAATCATTAGGGGTTTTTACAACTTTGATTTCTTTAATACATTATGTGCGTTACCTAAAATATTTTAGAATGTGTTATTAGACAATATAAATATATATTTTTGTAATAAGATCTAACACTAAAATTCCCATAATAATATTATAAATAACTTATAATATAATCAAAGGCAGAGTTCGCGTCTGGCAAGTAGCATCAAGCGCCCAAGCGCATCAAGCGCCACATTAAGTGCTCTCTGTATACATACGAAACAATCGTGTCGTGAATCATTGCGCGGGCTCTGCATTGATCAACTGAGTGTTCCAGAATACTGGCCGAGAGCGCACGCCTTGCTCTACCTACTTACTGATTCCATATAATGAATTATTGACGTTCAGTCGCGACAAAATTTATAGAACACATTAGTAAAGTTTAGTGATCATATTCTACTACAGTGATCTGAATCCCCGAGGATCCAGAATAGTAAGTTATGGAAATGTGCGTTTGGGGCAGCAGCGGGCAACTGTGGCCAATAACAATGTCACATTAATATTCAACAGGCGCTCTTTGGTCGTTCATGCTCTAAAACAGCATCGAAGTTCTTTACTCAATAGGGTTCTTACAAGATCGTAAACATTTATTATTTTTTAGAAAAAAAATTTAAGCTCATGTTATATAGTAGTAAATAATCATTTTCATATGTGGTTTGTAAATGAGAGGTCAATCGCTTCTATTCAAGAAAAATCTGTAACAAGCCTCCTGTGTACTTGTGATGATATCTAAATGCTTACAAATCTATGTTGCAGTAAGTAGACAAAAGATGAGTTGGCTGTCGTCCCACTTGTTTGTCTACGAAAGTTTGCCAAAATTCTTTTATTGACTGAGTGAATGCAGAGCTTTACAGCCAACAACGGAAATTCTCGGCCACAATACGCCTGCACTGCTAGTTTGATAGCTCAACTTTGCAAACACAATTTCTATACGTGTATGTTATGTTGTATATATAGCTTTTATGTTTTTTATAACAAACGAAAGCTACTTGATTTTTTTTTATAGTATACGTATATATTTTTATATACAGGTATATTTATTAGTACAATATGAAATGTTACTTTGGTGTAAACATTTTAGGGAGGTCAGTGAACGCTGAGGATTGCCAGATCTTGTGTTGGCCACTATGTATAGCACGACTACCCCGCGGGAGGTGACAGTGGTGGATGGTGTTCAACTAATAATAGCCTCCCCTCCAGCGCGCGAGCATCGGAACGCTGACGGGAGCGCGCACATGTGGCGCCCGTCGGCGGCGTCGTATTCTGCGTGCCCGTTTATTTTCGATACAGTCGTCACGCGGCGCGGTTTATAGTGATCCTTACATAAGAGCCTTCGGCGAGTCAGCGATCGGGACTCCGTCGTTGGTTGTGCACTTCGACTTGCGGCGGGCTGCAGGTCGGTGCACGTTTGAGTAACCGATCCGATAGACGCCCGCCGCCGGTTCTATTTCGGGAAAATACAAATTTGGACTGGATGGTACTCGCGACTCGAAAGCTAACTCCGTCGGTTGACTCCATTTTTAGACCTGGACTGCGCGTGCGCACTGTGTCCGATGCCAGTGCCTGACGAGCTGCCATGAGGCCGTGTCGCCAGCATCGTCTTCTTGATGGTAGCTGCCGCGTAGTGGTCACTTTATAGCTCTCCTAAAGATGGCGCCGTGCTCTATATAACCATATTGAAGGTGTCGTTAGGGTAGTGAACCCTATAAGTCTACAATAAAAGAAGAGTGAAGACACATAGCCTAGCGCGAGTTCCGTGCTTCCTTACTTCCCATAGTATTTGAAATCATATGGAATGTAAAGAAGTATGGAGCTGCGCGGTTATGCCTGCGTGATAAAAAGAAGATTGAGCGAAGATTTTTCTATTGTGATGAAAAGGATTTATTGTGATTTTAAATTAAAAGTGTATAATGTTTGGTATATTTTGTGATAATAATTTTATACTTCAAACATCTCAAACTATGGATTTCGGAAGGTGTAATCTTAATAACATTTTTTTGTATATTGTACTAAAATTACTTAGGACGTTAAAAGTGTTTTCATTTTAGCTTAACGTGGTTTCAGATATTTATGAAAAGAAAAAATACGGGGTTATAAGTAAAATTATTTATTAGGTAGCGAGATGTCGTAAAATAACATCTGGCGCGGTTTAGGTAACAGTTCTGACTAAGGCAACATAAATAAACGTGGCTAATGTTAGGCTGAATTCCTTAGAAGAAGATTTAAAATATATATTTAGCTACCTTAAGAAAACGTTAATGTATTTTTTATTATTGCTAAACATCGAAAGTTAGTTAATATGCCTACATATTAAAATTGTTAATAATAAGTTAAAATTAACATATTTTTAAACATTAATTTATTTTACTTATGCTCTGTTTTAATATAAATAATGTGCTCTTCCATCATCATAATTATTCCTAACATTTTTGTCAAATAAAAATTCATGAAAGGAATTCACAAAAAGGTTTTCAATGTAAATGTATGAACCATTTTTATTATTATAAACTATGAATGATCTTTTGTTTCAAGGAATATTTGGGACGTGACATTGTCATTGGTGAGAGCCGTAACATAAAAAAGGGGAGCACAAAAAATAGCCGCGCCTGCGTCGCATCTGGAGGAACACTGCATCTCATTATGCGGATCGGTCGCGGATGAATGGCATCGTGCCCGTGCCCGGCCCTGCTTGCCCGCCTGCAATTCACGGACGCCCGTGCCTTGTCTTGCTCATGACTTGTCTTTACACGAATTTGTGACTCATATCTAATAATTTTTATACATGTTAATTGTTATTTTTGTACTAAAGACTTTATTCATTACACAATATTTTTTTAATTTTATATAAGAAAAACATCATTGTTGGTATTCCTTGAGCAGAATATATAATATACATAGTGTCCGAGTATTTATTATTAAATTCATTCGTCGATGTACATTACAGAGTAGACAAGGTTTTAAATTTTAAATGGCGCGACAAGATGTTATATAAGTATGATCACAGGTATAAGATATTGAAAAATCTAGAGTTGTTTTCTTTAATTGTTATTTCCTAAGATATTCAATATTATTGTAAATAAATAAACACCAATAAAAAAGTCTGTACAATAATTTCAAAACTTATATGCATAAAATACCAAATATGTATTTCGATGATAGAATTAGCATCATTTAGAATTATGCGCCATAAAATAGGGGTTTTTTAAGATATAATTATATTATATGAAATAAAGAAATTAATATTTCTTTAGGTAGTTGCTTAAAGTTATAATGATTTAAGGTCGACATAGGATGGATAAGAAATATACAAATTATATAAGTTTAAGGACTGGCTCACAAAAACAAGGAGGGCATTTAGGGTGCCATTAAATCATAAGGGCAAAGTATTAGACCAGGTTCCGTTCATTGTTTCAAAACAGAGGGGGGCGATGACAGGAGCAGGGCAATGGCAGCACATTGTAATCTAAAGCAAATACTAAGACGTTAAGGTGTGGCCTACACTTTTACATAGACTGCTTGATTTCTGCTCTTGGCTGCGTAACAGAAACTATAAATATATCGAGAATAACTGTAACTTAATCCCTTATGTCATAACGTGAAATTACAACTTACTGAAAACACATAGAGATAGACATTTTAAATTATTCTTAAAATAGCTATTTAATATTATAGTACCTATAGTATTAGTTGTATAAAACATCTGTACAGGATTTAAAATCGTCAACAAGAAATATTGAAGAGTGCACACTGCGCTATAAACCCACACCCGACCGATCTGCGCCCTTTAATAGTGCACGCCTTTTACTATCGCACAAAGGCGTTTTCTATGAGAAAGGGATCTTGACCTACCAGTTCGTTCAGAATGTTCAATTCTCAAAATCACGTTGAAAAACAATTTATTCATGCATCCATGCAACGACTATCGCTAACAAAAGAATATAAAACTAGACAGGGGGATAATGAATGCTAGTCAATGATTTTAATAGAGTTACTTACATGCAATTCGGCTTAGCATTATTTTTTTAATTGAACGGATGAATGGTCTCACATATCCATAAAAGCTTGCTTGTGGTATTATAATAATATTTTTGTACGTTTGCGCTCGTATCATATGAAGTATTATAACAATAATAGAAAAATTTACACAAAAAGTCACTCAGTCAGTATTAAAACGTCTGATAGGATTAGTTTTACATTAAAAATATTTCATGAATACATTGTTTAATATTTTCTAAAAGATTTTTTTTTATCATCAATGAAGTAACATGAAACACACAGAAATTATTATATAATTACACATAATATAAAAGGTAGTTTTTTCATTCGTATCGTTATTACCTACGTAAAAATAGCGATATTGTCTGTTTGCTGTTTATATCTATGTATGCAAAGATTCATTTTGGGGAGGGATGCTGTCATGGTATTTGTATGGATGACGCGAAAATAACCATTAGAATCTTTGGCATCAGTCCAGAGGCCGCTGAAAGTTTCCTGACGACTGCCCTAACTCGTGTATACAATTTTTATATTAACTTTGGTATAATACTATAGTCATATTATTTTTATTCTACATACAAAGAACGTTTCTGATAAAGAACAAAAATATGATATTTAAGTGATTTAAGAAAAAGTGAATACGATGATAAACATTTTAAAACATATAAACGAGATCTATTCACACACTTTTATTTGTTCATTTGATGGATAGCGGTTCGGCTGCGGAGCTTCGATATTACAGAGCCGATTTCGATGATTTGATAGGGATTAAGAGCAGCTACAACTTTAATCTGTTAACATCCAGTTGCATTAAAGAGAAATTTCTGTTTGCAGTATACAGTTTGAATGGTTTTGGCATACTTAATAAATTATTTGATTCAAGATTTTATTTACATGATGGAGATTTGATAAAATTATTCAAAGCTATAATTATGTTTATGAATACATGAATCAATATTTACGTATAATACAATTATTATATTTGAAAAAATTGAGACTATTGCAGCGCAGTAGAAGTGTTATAGATTTGATTCCATTGATTATATTTAAATTATTTTAATTTCTCCGCTTAGGTACCTAAAACAAAATGCGAGGTCAAACTCCGTCACTCAAGACGTAATGTATCGATGTCTGGCGAAAAGTGAAGAACAGAGTGTCTGTACACTAGGCTCTTCTTACTATTCTACTGTTTGAGAAAAGCCGTGAAGCTGCAAATGAAAAATTGACCAAAATAAATGATAACAAAAATTCGAAAACTGGACATATTACTATATCAATAATTTTAATATTCAATATCTATATGAAGTATCAATGTATAATGCATTTATTTATTCAGAAAGAACTATTAGTAACTTGGTCAGAATGTTGAATCTGTGCCAATTTTTGGTAAAAATAACATTCTATACAAATAATTAATTTAATACCTTTCTTTTAAAATACAAATGCTATTATTTTAAAATGAAAGGAATTAAATTGAAAAAACTAAGAGGAATTGAAACGTAAAACATCTGGCAATAAACTATCTGATAGTAATTTTTCGTAATTATTGAGAAATTAATAAAAAAAGAACACAGAATATTTTAAACTAGACTATGAACCTAGTAACGATAATTGTAAATATCAACTATCCAAAAATACATATGCAGATTATAATTTTATGAAAATTCCAGCACCTCATACTTGAAATTCACCCAAGACTCATAATATATATTGAAATGGCCGATATTCTAACGCTGGGATTAAAGTGTTAAAATATTTTGTTATAGGTTGTTATTGATGATTGGAATAATATGTATCCTATTCGTTAATAATGTTAATTTTTGTTTAAATTTACAGAATTTTCAACGAAATTGTTAAAAATTTCCAATGTTAAAATATCTTTTACGTTAAATAAATTAAAATACAAACTATCATAAATTAGTGAAATTACTGTGTAGGTTTGCATATATTTTAAGTGTCAACTGCCAAGTGGCACTCTATCTCTTCAGATATTATATGAAAAAGTAACTAGCGCACTTTACAATGGTGTCAGCTTTGGAAATTACTAACATAAGGGAAGTGTTGAATTGTTCCTATAAATTCCGTTAGATGGCGGTGCAAGTAGTCTATGGTAAAATATATTTAGGGTTATTCACCTTTATACTATAATTTTATTATATAATAAACAGTATTGCTTTTGTTACTGATATCTATAAGTAACAATATAATAGAGACGTTACTTAAAATATATTTTAATTACAAATTTACATTAAACAAAATATTTGTAAAAAATAGCCATTCCTGATAAAAAAAAAACCGGTGAGTTCTTTTTTAATGGTTGTCTATAAATGGTTTATTTTTACATAAAGGTAGCAAGCATATAAGTAAACAAAAAAAAAGATACTCATATGTACTTGAAGAACTAAAGTGCACATAAATTAAGTATTTCAGTGACTGATATCGTAGATAAAAATATATTTTTCATTTCCTGTACAATTTTAATATTTCAGTATAGTATACGTTGTAATCATCGAGAGATGTGAATTTTGAGCTCACGTAAACCTTAGCGAATTACCGGCAAGTGCGTACTTCGTGAAACTTGGCACGCCGCTACGATAATACTTTGTTTTTATTGTATGCGCGCTTATCACTTCTTCTAGTGAATACAATGGAGATTTTAATATTATACAAAACGAAACAGTTCTTTATGTAAGTGTACCGAAATGTGTTAGGAGCTTTCGAGTACTTTCGGGCTTGAAGATAAATAGGTACTACGTTCAGAATATAATATTTTTATCTCGTATATATAATTTTCAATTTTAAGCTTTTATGAAGTAAGGCCAATTTAAAATAATTTTATAATGATTTTTTCTCACAAAAAAATTAACAATTAAATCCGGCCCGGCAAATAAAGCCCGGCGTTGAGATCCGCCACTCAATCGCAATGCCTAGAGACAATGCATATACATTTTGGGCAGAAAGTAGAGATTGGAGTGTCCCGAGACTAAGTTCTTCTTGACTACCGTACGATGCGGGAGAAGCGAAAATTTACTTTAGTTTTTCTTTTTAAGAATTATAAATCAGACAACCAAAATGTCATTTGCATAGGTCAAAAGACATAAGCTCATCTGCTATTCGCTGTATGGTGTAAACTAGTTATGAAAAGGTGGTATTTAAGCTCGTTACATGTAGCAAGGGTGACCTTAAATGAGTAATTAGTACCATGTGTGCCCGAGTCTGTGCCATCAGTAACGCGCCGCCTGCCCGGGACTGCTCAACCGCCCATGATATAATAAACCCACGTGAAATTATCTTTGGTAACAATTACTTAGACTTGTTTCTAATTAAAATTTTCCCTACATTATTATTTTATAATTTTCTTTTCCTCTGTCATTATTTCGTTATTTTATACAAAATTGTAAGCTGGCGCTTGGAAAAGAAACGTAATTTACAAATAAATAGACAGAGGCTTCGTTAGGATCATTTTTAATTTTAACCAATTGTTACTCGTAAATCACAAAACACACAGCAAAACCTTTTCTTAAGATATTATCGGCCTCGCTTTCCGTGCCTGATAAAATAATCGTAAGCCTGGCTTTAGGAAATATTAGAATAGAGGTAAGCCTACCAGATTTTCAGCGTCCATTGAGAAGCTTAAGTAGAATATGGAGCGGTTTCTGGACTTGCATTAAGAAGGTGTGTTTAAGGTAAGTTAAAAAAGAGTATATTGTATGTCTTATAAGTGAGTAGTACGATTTCTTTACTGTTGATTTTGTTTAAAGTATAAAAACATTCTAACAAGAAATAGTGTTCACTTAACAAAAACTTAAATGTTACCGGCCAAATAAATGTATAAAGTTATTATTTAACTATTTTCTTAATATAACAGCTTACTATATCGGCTGTCTTATAAGACCTACATAGGGTATGTACATAAATGTAAAATGTGTATAGGAAATTACAACTATAATAGTTACTGTGATAATTAATCTGATGTCACTTAAACAAGATACATAGGCACTCATGTTCAGCACACGTAACTCAACTAACCATAAATTATCATGTCAAGTCAAAGGAACTCTGCGACGAGGTTAAATTATATCCCCACCGAGTAGACTTCGTATCTAAGACGTGTTTTCATTCTAATGTGCGTTTTACAGATGCATCAAAGGAATGCGTCAAGTTTTGCATACGCGATTGAGGTTCACTGCACAAAGAAGACATCGTGATGAATTGAAATAGAAATAAAAGATGCCTCGTAGCATTTTATGTTAGAAATAATCCCAAAAGTGGCCGACACAATTCTTCATTTCATTCACGTTCCCTTGCGATGAAACTTTTTCTCTGCAATTTTTCTGTGGAGGGCGGGGAGTTATCAGGTGGAGCGGTTTAGGAGTCGTAGCACGTAGCGCCTCCGAGCCCCGCGCAGCGCTGTGTGCCCGCCCGCTGAATACAAACTTCATTAGCCGTTTGATAATTAGCCCGTTAAACGCCCCTCACTCACCCAACTACGATCTTCTAAGCCAAAGCCACTCCACACAAATATATCCTATCTGAATTGTTAACGTTATCAATTACATAAATATAAGACGCGCCGTAGGAGCTCTAGTTTTATACTTGGGAGTTCATTCTATTGAATTCATCTTAATTGAACGACTTGTAAGAGAGTTAAAACTTCAATTTGGTATGTTTGTTTTTATGTATTAAATTTATAAATTTAGTAACTAACGAGATATTTATTTTTTAATTTTCTTTCACCTTAGGATGTCCTATGAATTTAAAATTATATGCATTTCGAGGGTTGATTTGCATGTTGCAATTGGACAATATAAATTTATTGACAAACATATTAAATATAGAAATTCTTAAGCATGCAATATTATGAACTTCATAAAAACTTTATTAATTGTCTTTAATGTACTCTGTAAAATGCGAAATTTCTTAAAATAGCTATTGGAATAACGCTACATACGCCTGATTATATAAAGGAAGGTAATATCCATATATAATCAGATTTGTACTGCAATATCATCTTAAAAAAATAAAATTCCCGGAACTATATTCAACAAATAAGTACTAAAACCAGTTTTAAGTAATAAAGTAGTAACAAATACGAGTACAACCACTTTTTTAATAAATTATGTATGTTTGTTTTTGTTCCATTTGTTTGTTTTCTGTTTTGTTGTGTGCAATGAAAAATTTTATCTATCTATTTATTTTCTACAGAAATACGTTCTACACAGGTACGTATTAAATATAAATAGACGAGATGTATATATAGTACAGCTTGGCCTCTATACATTAGCCATAGATTCTCATATTTTTATCGTTTCTCGGCTTGTAACGTTGAAATGATTAACTGTAATTTATTGATTTCTTATTAGTTTCTTATTACTAACAATTAGAATTTCTTTTAAAATATATGTGTGTGTTCTAATAGTCTAAAGATAGTATAAGCAGCTTAACGCTTTTTTCCGCATATCACCTTGCTAGTCATAGAGACCATTGTGTCAAGAATCTCTATTTGCCTCTTTCCGCCTGAAATCAAGACATTGCCTACTAAGGGGCAGCGTATTTACTTTGTCTAAGATACCAGAGCAGAGAAATTAAAATAACATGTAATTATTCCCTCGAATGTCTATTGCGTTTACAGTCAGACACCGTCCAATTGGCCACGAAGGGCTCATAGTAATATTTCCCCAGGTAAGTAATAAGTATAGCCAACAAATATATTTCATGAAAACCATGTCGATTATTTTATAAATAATCTATTCCAGTAACCGTATATTCAGGGAGTTTAAAAGAAAAGCTTGGTTCGAAAGCGGATAATAAAAGTGACAATTTAAACGTAACGTAGTTTGGAAAGGAAGCGCCGAGACAAAAGAAGTGCAGAGTAGTGAAATGTGAAAAAAACTTAGAGCAAGCGCCCACATTAGACGTGAGCCTCTGAATAGATTTATTTGTGTGAACTATTTTATGTAATGGCCAATTGTGGTTTATATTGATTGTGTTTTTCTTTGGTATATTCGAGGAACATAAAGGAATAAATGAGGATAAAAAGCGCTGTAACAATACGGAATATTTTTCTTGCCCAAATAGGCAGAACTGACTGACAACCTTCACTAGTTGGAGAGCCATTATAAGAATGTGGCGGAATTTAACGCCGTGCTTGGTCTTAGACACTGGACTGAATTCGTTGTATTTAGCACAACAAGTCTATCTGTACAAATAAGTAATTCTTAATAGACAATTTCTATCTATATACAAATATGCCTATATATGAAACAAGAGGTATATTTTTTATGGTTAATTAGAATTAGGCAGCAAATGCGAAGAAGCTAATAAACAACCACATTTAGACATGTCAATGAGCTTTAACTAATGTTAACTAACATTAATAATCTCAGTTAAACTGTAATTAATGTATTCGATTACCGATATAATTGTAATTTATATAAGTGGTACTCCTATAAATAACGAATAAAGAAAACTGTCTGTAAATTATTTTATCTATTCATTTCTGAAAGAGAAGTCTAAGTCTAAAATATAGTATGTTCTATTAATACATGTTTTTTCATAAACTTTCATAAAATATTAAAGCACTAAATATTTTTATATGGCTTACGTATCATAATTAAAATAAACAAATCACCATTGGTAACTAAATAATAATCATTTTCATTTATTTGTAATTCTGTTTGTTAGACTGTGAATAATATTCTGTTTAATGTTCATGCGGTGGTAGTACGTGATGCCTTAAAACAATCGATATAGTAGTTTATTAAACTACACTGAAATATATATATATATATATAGCCATATTTTATTTATTTTTATAGATAATAATTATTTTTTAATTTATCCAATTAAATAAAATATTATATGTAAATAAATAAAATTGGAGTTATTGTTTAACATTACAATTATTTTTTTACAAAAAGCATATACGCATGTACGCGATGCATATATCAAAATAACAGTTTTTACAATTTTTGTCTGTTGCGGCTAATAAGTAGTGTTTGTCAAATTCGAGGCGGACAGATTCGCGGGCACATCTGCTTTTTTATAACATAATATAAAATTATCTGTTTAATAGTCGCATTATACTAGTGTTATGTAAGTTATTATATTTTAAAGATATTCTTAACATTTGAAAAAAAAATCTACATGGTAATTAAACATATACATTTAATTATTTATAAGTACTTTGCGTGAAACTTATGTGCAAGCTCATTTACAAGTCCAGAATGCACTGCGAATGTTTCATAAAAGAGAATAGCTGATTTAATTTCGAGTAGTGTTATAGAAAGATCTCAAAGGCTTTTTTAAATGGAATTGCTGTGTTTTTCTTTTGAGCATAAATGCGATTTGCCATTTGCTATAAGAGTGAATCAGATGGGGGTGTATAGTCGCGGGTAGTGTGGCGGGTTATTTCGACGTAATTAAAACAAACAGGAGGTGGTTCGGCACTCCTCTCTAATTGCGTTCATGTTAAAGTAATCATGGAAACTGTCACAGAATATCGAGGTTTATCATATTTTTATATTTACTTATTTATAGTGATAATTAGACATCAATTGTTACGAGTCGATTATAATAGAAACGGTAAACGAATTTGGAAACTGACTCGTCCATAAAATACTTGAATGCGGTGTGCCGAATACCTTTATCCCACAATCTATTATTCACGTTATAGCACCACTGCTTATTTCTGGGATATTTATACTGAGATAAGAGTTCAACAGTTACCCCATTAGTAGATTTTTGTACCTACCTGCTAAAATATGGCTTAATTTCGACAGTTAGTACGCTTAGTACGGAATCTACCTATGTCGTTAAGTCTATGATTTGATGTTGACACTTACTATTAGTAATTGCGCATAGTTTAATGACTGCGCCGTTAATACAAATAATGTACATGCATAAATGCAAAATTTTCTTTAAAAAAATATCATAAGAAAGCTTGCATGACATTTTCTGAAATGTTAATTTCAATATGTTCGTTTATGTCATGTTTCATTAAGAATTGTTCATTAAACTATCGAGTATTTTATAAATGAAAAGGAATAAGTAAGCTTCATGTCGTAGCATCAGCAACAGCGAGAGACTAAGTTAACTTTTTTCTTGCGTAGAGGCAATGGTAACGGTTAAGGTGGTGGCGGGTGGTACGAGGTGCGGGCGCGGCGGCGGATGGAGGGCGGGCGGGCGCGGCGCGAGGCTGCAGCGCCGCAGACAGTGCGGCGGTGAGCGCGGCGCGGCGCGGCGCGGCGGGGCGCGGGCGGGTGGCGAGGGGCGCGGCGCGGCGGCGCGATGCTGCGCGCCTCTCAGTCGAGACGCGAGGCCCGCCCGCCCTAGCCGTTCGTACTGACGCCCGCCCGCCCCGCGCGCTCGACATACCTCGCAAAACCTTCAGTTTTACTATTTTAAACACGTTAATGTTTCGAAGTAAGCGCTATGAGATTTTCAACGGTAGCTCTTTAGCTTTATTTCTGCATTGTTTAAGGGATCCGCGCGGGTTACACGTTAAGTATTTTCCTAGCTTTCGGATGGATCGGAAAGGGGGGGTGGCGAGGGGCAGCCGGATTCGGAGGGTTGCGGGGCGCAGACCCCTAGCGGCGCGGGGTTAGTAGGTTCGCAATGTCGCGTCGTTGTCGGTCAGAATGCATTCGCGGACGTAAAGCGACCTAAGGTGTCGTCGTGATTCTCACCTGGGGTCGCTCAACTCTACGAATTCTTACATTTTAAAATTTTATTGATAACGTTCAATTTTTTCAATACTCTTATTCGGTAAACTAGTTTTTGAGTAAAACCTATTTGGGTCAAACGCGAGATGCAAGGTCATCTGCTAAATGTCAACGAACCCCTCGTCTGGTACTCGCGGCAGGTCGATGACGTCGGGGTCATCGGGTTAGAACTTTGATTCATCTCTGACTGTCGATGTCGGCCGAGATGTCGAATATTTCAAGACTGCAATTTGTGAATGTGAGCCACTTGGAATATTAAAAGATTCTTCTAAGATTTTTAAGTGCCCTCGTAAAATATGACGACGGAAGTGTGCATCGGCTGACAACGTACAGGGAGGCCGCCGCGTTAACCCTGCCCGAATTAGTGCAGCGGACGAGACTAAAATAGCAAGGCGGCGTGTACAATTACATACGGCGCGTCAATGTCGGCGCGCCGGCACGCGCTCGCTCGCGCGCCGCAGCCCGCCTCGCGCTGGTAAGTTTACACTGTGTGTGCTTGCAGAACGCGCGACCAGCCCTATATGTGGCGCCGCCGTCGTGCTGCCGCCGATGGCGCCCTCGCGCCACACCTCCCTCCTCGCACCTCAAACGTCGATCTATTCCTGGACTCATCTGTTCCACTATATACTCGCTAAATTTTACACGATCCTAAATATATCAACCTCGATCGTATTAGAATATGCCTACAACTTTTAACTACGCTTACGTACTTTGAAGATTATAGAAAAGGAAATATGGCATCAAGAAGTGTTGAAGAGGATGACTTTTGTGAAAGTGTTAGCGTTGTTCGCTTTAGCTGGTTGATTTCGGGTCAAATTGTCATTATCTATCATTTGGTCCCCTTCAACCAGCTGTAGTTGACATCTGCTGTGCTTTCCTATCTACTGGCGAAACATCGAATTCAAGCTTCAAGCAATCGTGAAATTAAGTATAAATGTGATGTCAAATGTATTCGATTAGTTTCAGTTTATATATATGGATATTGTGTTTAAAAGTTTTCTTTACAGCGAAATTTATGTATGCTTTAACGTTTCTAGCTATTTTATTTTTTTATAATGAGACATTTTTTAGAATATATATATCCATCCATCATAATTTTGTAAATGTAATTATTTAACAAATAGATATAGAACTAGAACTGTAACAATCAATAATAATATTAAAGCAATAAGTCGTATTTTCCATAAATATTGTAATTTTGAAGTATCTTCTCGGTGTATTTCACTAAATCTGTGCTTATTTTTTATAATAAACTTTAGAACGTTTTTGTCAAAATTCTTGTATTGTCTTTTGTAATATATTTTAGCCTTTTTAGCCTATATCTGTATAGCCGTAAATAAGTGTCGTGGTCATATTCGTATTTTATCACTGTAGACTTTATATCTTATGTCTTAAAATCTTGCATCTGGATTATATATTTTAAGTACATCGCTTACGTAGACTTGATAATTCTGTTAAATCACGTTAGACTTTTTAATAGCTTTCATCGAAATGTATATTTGTATCATATCATATATTTTAATATATAAAGACAAAAATAAAAAGACAAATATATACTTCATCCAATAAAAAATGCTAATCTCTCGTTAGAAAACTAATACTTATTGTATTATTACTTAATATGCTATAAAAAATATATAATTATTTTAGCTTTAATTTAAAGTATATTTGATAATATAAAGTAAAATAAATATTGACTACAAATTATAAAAAGAACATCAATATATTTTTTTGAAAAACATTCAATTTAATAATCATTATATTTATATACAAAATGTTCAAAAGATACGAGATATAATAATAAAAATTTAGATAGTATAATAATAAACGTACGGTGTTAGATAGTATTGGAGGGCAGACCAGAATTGGAGATCAAAGTAAACAATTCGAATCCCACTTTGAAGTCACACGAGAATATTTTATAAATACTTAAAATCGTTAGTGATGTTAGTACAGCGTCTCGTTTGCGGACTTCGTTTTCGGTTGAATATATTTAAAGAGATATTTGACTACTTCATGTTACTTGTGTAAAACAGGCTCTGAGGGGGACGTGGATAAAGTCGTTAATGGCGGTGGCTTTAATATTATCGATTGATAACATTGAAGGTTTTTGGGACGTTCGCACGCGCGTGGAGTATCGTAATGCGATATGTTTTTTGGTATTATAAGATTATTGAGCAGCCATCTTCGAATCTTGATTCGGATCATGGATATTACGATAACGTATGTATTAAACTTAACAGTAATATCGATAATTCACTTTAGTGTTTTTAACTGTTTAGTTGTAAACTATTTAGATGTTTCACAACATTTTTTGTAACTGTAATTTGTATAATTTGTAAATAACATGCTTTTTTGTCTTATATCATAACTATAATTTATAAAATAAATATTGAAATTCACTATCTTACTAATAACAAGCAGTAAAGATATGAAGACTAAATTTTAATGCCAAGCCCTCTATTTTACTACAGCGAAATATCACGAACTGACTTTCGTTGTTTTGTATGATTAAGTTTTGTTAGCTTTTATAGTATGACAGTAGTTTGGGGGAGAAGGGTCGCAAAAACGCCGGTGGCATTAGCTGGCGGCGTCGGCGCTCTGCGGCGCGACTTTACACCATAAATCAAAGACCCCTGAGAGCCCCAATCTCATAATACAGCTACGTAACGCTACAGTACTCTACAACAGATCGTAACTTTAATAACATTTGAATTATTCGCCTTATCAGAAATCTTACACAATTGAGGGCCTATAATCGTCGACTTGCGTGTACATTTACAGAGCGAATTGCCGTTTTCGTGTTACGCATGTCATGTACAAGTTGAACATTCGGGGTTGTTTCACTGACATTGGCGTGTTCAGGTGGTGCCGTACTCAAAATACGGTTCAGAAGGAAATCACCTGGCAAGCCATTAACCTAATTCACGGACGCAAAAGACAGGGCGGAGACGTGGGTGGTGGTGCGCGGCGTCAGTATAGCGCCCGCTTTAATATCACTCGCTGCTGGTAATAAGATGGAAATAAGGCGGCGGCGAAGAAATCGGGCCAATCATCGCCTTTCGCTACTTGACGCCGGCGCTGAGCCTTGATAAGCGTATACCTGGTAAGATAATATTTAAATAACATCTCGGTTATTTGATTTTATTCATAACACTGCTATGAAGTTTTTTCATATATTTTTAATTGAATTGTTAGAAAATATTAGTCTTATTTTCTTTAGTTTCGAGAGGGATATAGTTTATTAAATATATTTTTGTACAAATTCAAAGTTTTGCTATGATTAAAAAAAAATGCTAATTAGCTTATTATTTATATACATTTATTATAAATTTACCTTATTTACAGTTGCAGAAAATAATATTTATATACTGAGTAATAGATTAGGGCTCTAGGAGGAGAGATCTATTTAGCATTTAAATATCACCTATATCATATATAATTAATATTACCTATACTGTTCAAATTATTTTAAAAGCTCAATTTGGAATGTTATCTGTTAATGCTTAATTAGTAAAACGATTGCGTTCGTTCTGTTAGTCAGTCTACCAATAGTGGTAATATTACATTTGCCAAAATTCTGTAATATAAATATATAAACACACAATATTTTAATACATTCTGTTTTAATATAGCATATTTTCCATTTGACTATGGCCTAAAAAGTAAGAAGTATCATACTTGTTTAATTAATCGCTTGACTATAATTATAAAAATTTACAATAAAATATTAATACTATGGCATTAAGCCTCTAGTAGCTTCATGCCTAGTAGCTTTCCCGCATATCACAGTGTTAAGACACTCCGTTCTCCACTTTCTACCTGAAATATAGATATTGCGTGTCAGCGGCGGAACTTAACGCTGCGCTTTGTCTTTATCTCTGGTAGTCTCTAGTAATGTCTATAATAGTAATAGGTAATCGCTCTTTATTGAAGTGCAGAAATAATATTTCTTACAAATGTTTTAAGATAACAAAAAAAATTGAATGTTTTCTTAATTTGGAAAGTGAACGAGAAGTGCTTGTGTGTACAGTGCTTGTGTTAGTTTAGATTAATGATTTTAAGCTACTGTTCGCGTTATAGTCTTTAGGATATATATATGTTATCTTTATGTAGTATATGTCACATTAAAGGTAATATTATTGTAATTATGAAAGAAATGACAGTCTAGTAGACTTAAGATTGAATTCGTAATTTTAAAGATTTTTTTTTGTTTTAGACATGAATAAAGGAAAGTCTATTATGTGAAGTGTAAATTTTATTTATAATCTGTATTAAAAATATTTTATTCACATCAAATAGATGTACATTTTTCCAACATACATAATAATTATATGATACTAAGGATCCCTCGTTGTCACATTGTTTAATATATTATCACTTTTATGAAAATAAATTTCAGAACATGGCAGTCTATAATAATTGATTATTTTTTTTAATTTAATGTATTCCTGAAGTATTATAACGAAAAATATAGGCTTTCTGCATATATAAGTTATAATTTAACTGTGCCAAATTTCTTACTCTGCTGTCTGTGTAATTGTAAAAAGGGTTCCAAAGATTCTCCTTCATGTGTTAATAAATGGTACCCAAGGGTACCATTAAAGCATGTGAATATGATAGCTTTTGAAATTTCCCGTCACAAATACATTAATACCTGTATCCGTATAGGTACATTAGAATTCCGCCTATAATTAAGGCAAACAAATTCCTATACGCTTATTACAACTTATTTGTGTTGTTAGCTTCTCTTTAGGGTGAATTTTACAAATTTCTGCTACCCAAAGATTATTCTACGAGTGTGAGTAACACTTTGAAATTCTAAAAAGCAATCTGTGACTAATAAATATAATATAAATATATTTAACTAGCCGCCGTTGTTATAGGACAACACCTTTTTGTATTTTTACATGCTCGTTTTCTTGCTTCAATGACAAACCGCCCAAATTTATAATTATATATAATTATATATTTTATGACTATAGAATACCTTACTACTACGTACGAAATGCACTACTACGTCAACAACGAAGCAACAAAAGATTTTCAATAGCGCTTTTTACCCAAATCACTTCGTTAGTTGTTATTTATCTAAATGAAAAACTAAATATTATAAAACAAATATACCTATAACAACCAGGGATGAGGTAGCGCTTTATCGTGAAAGAGTTTTTGAAATCAGATCATTAGTCTAAGAGATTCAGACCTCAAAAATACAAAATCACAAATACCAAATATAAATAACTCACAAATACAATTACCTCTTTATAATATTAGGGTAGATGATCTTTTTTATTTCTAGCTTCACGCCATATCCCGCATAGACAGATAGAAGGTAGGCAGAGGGAACCTAGTGTTAAGACACTCCGTTCCCCACTAAATGATCTCATTGTTATAAATACTTATCAATTAAGTTTCATAAATATAAGTTATAAGACACAAAGTTAGTTAGAAGTAATGAATAAAGTTATAGCGTCTATCTTTATAAAATGTGTTTCTGCGTTTAAAATTAGTGAATAATTTAAACGTTTAGCTCTTATATTCTTATAATTACTAGTGCCTATTAATATTAGTGCCTTCAGACAAATATGCTACCTAACCATAAAGTATATTTTTAATACTACAATTTTAAAAAAAATCCCAACTATGGTTAAGGTTTTATAAGTCATGTATATTTTACTTTTAGTACATTTGATAATGTTGAAGTTGTTTTCACGTTAATTTTAAATCTGAAACAATTTTCATATCGGTCAGGAGGCAGAAAACCTTACTAAGGGAATAGTTTACTTAAAGAATCACATTTTTTAAAAGTATACAACATAAAAAAGTACTTACACCAATACAAAATAAAAATGTGGTAAAAAATCTTGAAATTTATTCGACATAAGCGCATTTACAAGTTTAAAAAATAGTAGTTCAAAATGAAAGAAGAAATATAGGATTGTTCTAGAAAAAGTGCATTTTGTTGATTGACGGTAATTTGGTACTCACAGCTCTGCAGGCGTGGAAAACCTAATTACATTCGTTAGTCGGTTGGGTTATTCAACCGCCTGTCACACAATTACATTTACTGCAACATAGTTTCACATTCAGGTTTTTGAAGTACAATGTATTTTAGCGATGAACGATCATTGAAAATATACAAACATTTTTTTGGTTAGGGACGTAAACATAAATACGTACACAATCACATCAGCCTTGGATAATTGGCTCAAAATGGAGACCTAAAACACCACTTCGTATAACCAGACGGATGGATAGAGAGATTTATATTTTAATCATTCTCAATAAAACGATAAAAGCTTTTCATAATTCATATTCAGTTTTTTCATTTTGCTAAATTGATTTTAATTTATGCACGCATAGATTTCGATTTTTGTGTTTATAAATCGCAAATCATATATGTTTTTTTATTTCATTTATTATTAGCGACCCGCTCACGGCTTCGCCCGTGTGAACACAAATAAAGGGGCTTCCTTTTTTGGACACTCCACGTTCTCTGTTAAAGTTAAGCAGTTTATATTTTTATATTTCTTACAAATTTTCAGCCCCTACTTGATCTTGTTAAAGGTTGGTTTTTGAAGAAATATGTAGCCTATGTTTGACGCTGGGTCTTCTACAATTTTCAATCCAAGTATTATACAAATCGGACATAGATAAGACGTGAAAACCTAACAGACAGACGAATTTACGCGTTTATAATATTAGCATGGATTCGAATATATGTAAGGTATATATTTTCTTAACCAGCTTCATATTTTTTAGAGTCCCTACGAAAAATAGTACGACTTGTATTTTGCTTGTAACATACGCATACGGAATAAGTAAAATGTCAAGAGTTTTCATTTCCGGTGCATTATAGCACAATGCCTGGTTGGAATTAAATATTTCAGGTGCGGCGGCGTGTTAGTACGCGGGTTGATGAAACGACACACTCCTCATTCTGGAGCGGAGGGAAAATTTAATTATTGTTCTACTGCTGCAGAGCGTAGTTTAACAAAACTAAAATAGTAAAGAACATTGATGTGTTTAAAATATAATTAATTCATTTATTATTATTCATATTTCTATTTTATTATTCCAGTACGCTTTTCACAGCAGAATCTTGGTGCAATCTTAAGGTGTCTGTAAGGGTGATAGTTGTGGAATCAATCTCTACTCGGCGAAAAACTAATTTAATGGTAAATATTAGCGTATAAATATTTCCATTCTGTTCTAAAAGTCCGGCCTCGGGGCACTCACTCAACACACAATATCTCGAAACTGGGAGTGAAAAACAGGGTGTTTAACATTTTTCTCTGCCTATCTATCATGTCTTCATGCAAATGATGAAGAATTATATGAAGCTAACAATTTTTTTTTAAATAAACCACTACAAAATATTTAAGCAGTAAACATAGTTATAATTAAGTAATAACTTTTTTTGTTGTGTTGTTGTGTTTAGTTTACAGATTTTTATGACATAGTCATATAGTATAGGTACAACAAGGAGTTACTATTTTGCGCTGTCAATTGGTGCTCAGCTATGTTGCACTACAATTTTACGATACAAGACCTGCATATGCGTATCTATGCGCCAGCACGCTCATCTGTTGACTAAGCCGAAATTTAACTTGAACAATCGTCATAAACTGCATTGAATTGTTTATGACGATTGTGAGGTGAAATGAATCCGCGGTTAGCTGTAGGTCTGTCTGTATAAGCGAGTATAGCACTTGTGAATCGATCAGCTAATGGGATATGAATGAAGCGCGGAGTTTGAGTCTGTGGTACACACGCTGGGATCTAATGGAATTCACTTGTACGCAAACAAGCCGCTGTACGCCCTTCTCTACATCACGGACGGGCGCATCAATGTATATTATTAAGGTACGACTTAAACAGCTATGAACATTATTAAAAAAGCTATTTAAATTATTAAGGAAAAAGATACAAAAAATTAATTTCTTTGAGTTTTTTTTTTAAATTATGAATAAAGGCAAAATTTAATATAGTTAGATTTTTTATATTAAAATGATTTCAGATAATTTAAAAGGATTATTAAAAAAAAATCTATGAACCAATTTTCAAAATGAGTGATTTTACTTTAAATTTGTTATTTTTTTTTAGCTTCACCAGGTAGGCAGAATGAAACCTAGTGTTAAAACACTCCGTGTTAAGTGGCAGAACTTAACGCCGCGCTTTGCTTCGACACCAGAGCGATGTAAGTGGAAATATTAAATATTTCCAATCTTCGAGTGGGAATTGAACCCACAACCAGTCGTTTACAGTCACACGCTAGTGCCACTGCGCAACGACTGGCGACTAGAAATGTCAAAACAATTGTGCCTATTGCTGTAAACAGACAACTGCGACAAAGGATTAAATTTATAAAATAACAGTTCAAATGGAGTTTATATAGCTAAAATTAGCTCAAAATGATAGAATTAAATAAGCACATGAATACACTAAAAAGAACTTGGCCTAATTCTGTTAGAAATTCGCAGAGTACCATATATAGACGTTTCAATATAATATCGGAAAAGAGATCAGAAGTTAATCTATCGGCAACATTCCTTGTGTTTCGCCGGAAGGCACTGCCACGCCACGCCGAGCCGCATTGAGGCGCCCGTCGCTGGCCTGCTATGGCTGTTCTGCACGCGACCTCCCCCGTACGGCGTATACCCTTTGCCCGAACCCACTGTCTAATCGATCCTTTTGCAACGCTATGCAAATATCTTGTATGCGCACATTCTAGTTTACATTTAAATTTAATTGTCAGTTTCAGCCAAAGTTTGATTACCGTCTGCCACAATAGCCAACATCTTTGTTAAAATATACACTATTGCTATTATCTTGTATATAAAAATATCTATACCTAATGTTGTAAGCAGAAAAGCTTAGGCAAAAAGGAACTCTAATATAACTTAAACTGTAATGAATAAAAACAATACCAAATCATCTCTTTGCTTGGATGAAATTTATATTGGATTAGTTTCAGGTTACGTGAAAATATTCATACATGATTAATATGAGTTTCAATATTCGTATCGCGTAGCAAAATATTTTTATTTGCCTGTTATGTTAGTAACATGATTGAAATGTTTTATATAATGTAATTATTTGCGATTTTTAACGGCAAGTATATACTAATACTAATGACTAGTTAGTGGCTTCACTCATTCAAACTATGAAACTGTAACTGTTTTGTATTTTCAACGGGTTCCCGCTTAAATTAAACAGTTCACATTTTTCATATTAACTGACCCTAATTCAGCAACTTCAGTGCTGGTTTTTTTGGTCAATAGTTGACCCAAGTTTCACTTTGCGTCATCAACTATCTCACTAAGAAAATTTAACAAAATTGATCAAGCAGTTTACATTTCTCATATAAACTTTCAACCGTTTAGAGGTTGATTATTAGGAAAATCTTTTTTAATTCCGAATTTTATCCAAATTGCATCAGCAGAATAGTCGTGAAAGCGTAACAAACAGACTTTCGCATTTCTAATATTAAGAATGGATTGTGTATAGTAAAAAGCTAATAGATCTATATCATAACGTGTACTACGAAGTTAAATTCCTATTGAAAAGTATGATTATTTGTTCTATGAGTTATTTTGGCAGTTCTCAAGTAATTGAGAGTCTTGTAGTTGCTATTCACGCGGCCGGGCCCGGTTCACTGCGGGGAATAGATTCCTTTAGTCACAATAATGGCTAATATATTCATGAAACTTACAAGAATATTTCCGACTGAGGTTGTTACTGTAAGAAAGTATATATAACAATAAATAAACTTTTTTTCGTAAATTTGAACGCAAAGATTTTTTTAGAATGAATTTGTTATAAGTACATATATTGTCATAAATAAAAAAATCATATAACACTTATTAAACTTATAAAATGTATTTTTACCTTTATACACACAAAATATCTACAAAATCCAAAGAGACTCGCAACAGAATCGCCGGGCTTAGTGATAAGGCCAGGGTTCTATAGAGATTCTGACTTGTAGGCAGAGTAACGTCGACTTACAATGTTCTCAAGCAATACTTTGGATGAGAGCAGCGATTACAAGGGTATAATATAAGTATGACCGTTATACGCGTGTATATTTAGTTGTGTTAGGCAATACAGAAATACATGCACATATGTACGTAATTCCCATTCTTATATTATAAATGCGAAAGTCTGCCTGTTCGTCTGTCACGCTTTCACGGCTAATCTACTGGTCTGATTTGGATAAAATTTGGAAACAATATAGTTGAAGAAACTGGGTCAAACATAGGCTATAATTTTTTTCAAAAATCAACCCGCAAAGTGTTCAAATAATGGATGAAAGTTTGTATGAAAAATCTAAACCGCTTGACCTATTGTAATAAATTTTGGCATAAAGATAGTTGTTTAACGAAATAAGCAATGGCTATTTTATTTTAAAAAAATACCCCAAAGGGTTGCAATATAACGAAATAGCGATAGTCATCCGCTGCGAGCGGGCCGCTACTATAAATATATTTTAATACTAATCACACTGCACATGACAATTTTTATTAGGTGATCCTAGTCAAGACTATGTCAATATGTACGTTAAATCATCCATGTTACCAACCACTAACTAATACTTTCTCTTTGAGACCGTTGTTATAAGCGTAAACTCGCTGTATCAGCTATAATTTTCTGAAGAACTGAACACTCCATAGACTATTTGACGTTCGCTCGCACACACAAATAAACACTTTCACCCACACGCACACACAAACATCTGACACCCCTCTTTTTGCGTCGGGGTAAATAAAACCATAGCTGACAAGACAAGGAGGGCCAAAGGCACCAGTGGCAAGAAGCAGTCAGAAATAACAAATAATCAAAGTAATCGTATTGTTGAATCGAAATGAATGTTTTAATAAGTATACACAGGTTTAATTTTAATTCCGTAAGAAAAATATATAACGCAGATATATATATATGGTAAGATATCTATTGAATGTATTTTGAAGGCTTTTTAGACATAGTGCAGCAATACTGTAGCTATTATATCTGTGGATAACACTATACAGAACATGGTAAATGTTTGCTGTTCTACTTGGACTTGAAATATAAAAGCATCGAGTTGTTGTTAGAGTAGTGAAAGGCTTGGTAGATGCAACAAGAAACGGAGCGAAATAAAGTATGAAAGTCGAATGGAATGCACGTCAGAGACATGCGGCGAGGGGCGCACGCGACGTGTCGCGCAATTTCCGCCTCCCTATCGGATGCTGATGCGAGTGCACTGCACGCCGCACTGCACTCGTTGCCACCTCGACTCGTCCAAAATGAGAAAAAACGTAGTTATGGTTGTAGCAAACTAAATTATTTATAAATATATGTTTTTTAAATTTATTTCCACCATGAGTGAAAATAGTTTTGATCATAAAAATAAAACTCTAAGTTTAAGATGACCGCATGGAAAGTTTAACATTATTTATAGGTTTGTACCCCTTTCTTGGCACGCAAGGAATGGATTTAATAATTACGAAGCAAAGGAGCGTACCGTGCAGGGTGTTGGTGGAAAGACAGAGTGGGGGCACAACGCGATTAAATCGCGAGCGTTTCGGCATGTAACAGGAAGTGGGTCAAGCGGCGCCGCCCGAGCTATTTATTGCGTTTCCGACTAAATTGCAATAGCTATCTAAGAAAGAAAAGATGTCTAAGGAATAGCAGGGAATTTAAATTAGCTATAAAGGGTAAGGTATAGTCTTCTGGTTTTGACTTTGGTATTTATTTGGAAATAAAAATACATCAAAGGAAAGTTAATCAAATGAGGCTGCTTTCAAACTACTGCGAGTCGTCGGTTTTGCGAATGCCCGTAGAGGATTGAGAAAGGCATACCATTAAAAGTTCTTTTTGTTTGATAGCGCCTGCCGTTCAGGCGAGCTAAGTCTTAGTCGCTCTGCAATTACAGACAAGTGCCTTTAAATGAACCGAGCTCTCGAGCACGGTGCATCGCTTCGCACCCGACTGCGCCCTCTCCAACATCGCCGCCATGCCATTTCCATTCGTGTTAATTTAATTTTAAACGATTATTTCATTTCTAGGAATTTATTTTCTTCTGAAGTGGGGAAAATATTTAACATTTGCTAAGCAAATAACTTAAAAGGACCCACAAACATCCATTTACGAATATTTTTGTATAGGACAAAAACACATACATCATTTGTAATTTACACAAAGACGTAACCAGTTGCAAATTCAACTCTAAGGAAAAGAAGTCTACAAAAAAGATTTATTTTCATGTATTATTCATTCATGTGTCCTCGAACGTTTGCGCGTCGAAATACGTGATATTTTGGCGGTGCGATAATGATATTTGTCATAAAAGCAGTTACGATATTGCGTTCATGGTAAATATAATAGAGATCGCATCCCGTAAATTTAATATATTCGAATAAAAAATATTTATAAAATAATAAAAATTCAAGACAAGAAAAGATTTATAAAAAAAAATACTAAAGCGTTACTGACATAAGAATAGCTGCCATTACATTAAAAATAGACTATTCTAGTGACATTTAGTGTAAAAAAATAGATTGAGTATATTATTAGGGGTTTACAGTAGGCACCTGGTAGTACCATAGGTTCCACCAGGTGCCTATTGCTGGGACACTAATTTTTCTTTACATCTATCCTTAGAGGCATTGCGTGTGAAGTTAGATTAGGAAATCTCCATATTTTAATTTAACGCAGCCTGGTAATGAAAATAATTTAAATGAAAAAAAATCTTTTAAAGTAGAATGGAACTCACAACCATCGCGTGTAATCACACACTTTGCAATTGCGCCATGATGACCTCAATAGTATCGCAAATCACTGTATGATAACAAAGTGTATGTTTATTCATTACTGAATACTGCTAGCAGTTTTGCAGACGGGATTGTTTAATTTTACGGCTGCCTGAATTTTACGATGTCGTAGTTTGTGTCTCGTTAATACATACATATCAAATAAGCCCCTGCAATTCTAAGCTCTATTTAAACTATCACAGGATTATAATATTGAACAAATTTCTCCATTTGTCGAAAGTTTTCGCTATTTATGTGAAAGTATGTAAATTATTTTTAGTAGACAATGCAACTTAAGTGGATATATAATATGGTAATTCTATAGCCATACGTAGTTTTATCAAAAGTTGAAAAAATGAAAATGCATTTATTAATGTGGCAACTTGGTCACTTTGAGCACACAGTACCAACTAGCTGATAGTTATCTTTATTCTGCTCTTGGGTGAGATTAGCGCAAAATGTGCGACGGCCTGTGTATTCAAAGATATTGATTTTGGAATGTGGCCAAAAAAAGTCCTAGTAAAGGCACGCGTCAACTGCCGCGTTGCCCGGTCCCGACGTCAACCCTTTTACGAATATTAAATTTTGTTTTGCCACTTCACGATTCCACAAATTCCATTGAAAATATGATCAGTTTCGAACTCGTATGTAGATATTGTACATACACATAAGACATGAGTGTCTTTTCCAAAGGTTGTCATATTTATAAGTAAATATGACAATCTCCAATTCTTCATTCAATCTCATCGTAAGGAATGTATGATTTGATATTTTTGATATTTTTCTTGTATTGTTAATAGAGAGTATTATTTTATCATAAAATTAAAATTAATTTTAAATGCACATACATGTTTAACACTGTTTTAAACATGTTTTAATTCAATTCGTAAAAAATATTAAATATTAAATATTTTGTGAATCGTCACTTATTGTCATACATAGCATGATTATTTGAAAAATTGATTATATAGTCAAGGGTGGAATAGGTAAGCAAATTATTTACATCTTTCAATAGTTAAATTGAAATAGTAGTCTAACAAATAACGTGTAATCTTTTCAGATTTTTGGTTTCCCAAAGTCGCTACAACTAATAATCGTAATTACATCTACATCAAGATGCTATTTCCATTATCAAGCTTAAAAAATATAAATGAAAGCCAAATTCAATATTCACAATTTGCATGATTCATGAATCGTCCAAAGTATTAAAAGAAATGAGTATAGTTTTATGCCATAATATCCTAATTAGTCTTCCTTAAATATGAGTAGTAGTGTGCTTTATATATTTAACATCACAACGATGCTGTAGTTCCACAATTACTTATAAAATATTTTTTTTAAATTTAGATATCCTATCTACCTATCTATACAGCATGTATAAAAATAATATTAATAAAAATGTTACTTTATTATGTCACAATGGACGGCAAATATAAAGAATAGCTAAAATGTGACTTTTCACAAAGTTTTCTATAACAGAAGCGTCTACTTTTCTCTATGAGCGAGTCTGTTTCCGTTTATCTTCAGTAGTTTTTTTGTTAAGTTTGGTTTCTTTTCTCATATTTCGTCGTAGCATGTGTCGCGACTGAAACAAAATGCAGTCTTGTCACTCGAGTAACGTAAAAACCAGATATCAGTTTTACGTTCTTTATTTTTATTTTGAACAAAACATATCGGACAGCTCGACATGAAAATATGTCAATGTAATCTTTTCAATCGATTAACGTTGAATGTCAATAATAATAGTTCATTTGTGGAAAAAATAAAATTTTGTAGAGAATTTGCATGTTACAATTGAGTATTCTCCATACCATTAATTGACGCCTCGCTGAGCTCGGTCTTAAATTGGTGTAAATCCTCAAGGCACAGATCATGCCAACCGAGCGGCGGCTCTCAACGTGCCTCCTCCAATTACTTTAATTAAAACAATACCACGCCACCAGTGCTTCGTCGACTCACTGCGTCTGTTTCTCATTTTCCTATTTAAATACGAAAACAAGCTCGAGGTTCGCGCTTAGCATACATGATCTTAATGTAATATATGAGTAGGTATGGATGTATAATCTCATTGAAAAGACTATAAAATACACAGATATTTAAAGTATTTTCTTAACGCAGTCTGTGTAATTTTATAACGTTTTTTTAACAATAGTGCATATTGAGATGGTAGAAATTGCACCATTCTGCTCGTGATGGTGCGTAAGCAACCGTCATTGATAGGTATAGATGATGTCTCGTTTTCTTAAGTGAGTGATTCGAGAATCGATTAGGAAGTCGGGTTGATTCAGCGACTTCGAAGCTAGTAATTTACTCTCGAGTTGGCTGAAGGCGACACCTGTCGAGTGAAGTGACGGCTGATAATGCGACGCGAGCGCCATTCAAGTTCAGTGGAGTGCGAGAAAGCGAATCCCTTTGCTATCCACAACTTTTTAACTACGTTTAAAACTACATGCATTTCACTACCATCAAAAACTCTTTACTTCATTGTTTTCTCATTGCACTCGTATTTATCGAATAAATAAAAATAATGAATACTAAATGCCAACATTATGATAATTAATTGATGAGAATAGCAATAAATTGTAATTACCAAAGACGCAGTTTGTCAAGTGACTTTTGGTGAAGTTATATAAGCTTGTAAATCCTAGTCTCATCCGTGGGATTAGACTTTACATGAGGTTCGTAACGTAGCAGTGCGGCACGACACAGCACATCTCCGACGGGAGGAAACTTTGTTAACTTTCTTAAGGACGGTTAGAGAAGTTTGACGTGCACGCGCTAGCACCGTAAGCTTTAGGATTCGATACTTTGTAACAAGTACCAATCAGAAAATATAATAAAGAAAAACAAAATATGTTGTATCATCAGTCTGGGGCTTTACTAGTTCCATATATATCAAATAGTTAAAGTTGTTTGATATATGGATATCGTCATTGATATATACATATATTTGTCTCACATGGACTCTTAATATAATTAATTGAACTGAATGTTATATTTCTCTTCATACTTTGGGATAATAACGAAAATAGTTATGTTGTATTCTTTGAAGAAAATATTCAAGCATTTCTTTCTTTCATCATAATTCCACATTTGATGGATGTATTCAATTCCATATTCAATGTATTTATTAAGCAATTAATCGAAATTAGTTATATTTTCCTCCACATTTTTTTATTTGTAGCATTATGTACAACAATAATATTTTGGTATGCTTATTTAAATAATCATGATTTATGTTAATTAACACATTTCTCCGCTTAATTAGCCAACTAGCGTTAGAAAATTTTGATAGAATATAGAACATGTTATAAGAGTAATATTTGCAGTCATCTTAATCTTACCTACGGAAGCACTCGACTGTGTTATTAAAAGGTGGCGCTGACGGTGGCAAGGTAAACGTAGCAGGTGAATAAGGGATAGAGCGGATATATCTTTAAGTTTTCTACCATCGCGTTTAGCACTGAAAAGCTGAGTTCAGTGAAACTGACTCGTTGGGTGTATGATGATTTTTTACTTTATTTAACGTCTTATTTTACATTTGTTTTGCTTTTCATAATTAACTATAACAATTTTTCTTTTTAAAATAGCTTACAATATACACTACTATTTTACAAAATAAATTAATCATATATATATACAACATAGCATGTTACTATAAAATTAATGTTTATTTTATTATTCGTCTAAATGTTCAAAACAACAAAAACAAAATAATCAATCAATAAATAATAACCTTAAAAATAATTACTGAAATAGCAAATACCTCATTCTATACTTTCTTCTGAATTCCAAGATGTTGCTGTTGTTGATTAGGGGAATCCAACACGACGCTTTGTCTTACGAAAATAATAAACCTCCGAGTGACAATATAACCCCTAACTATCGCATATACCGTTCCTTTGTTATATGTACATACATACACACATGCGATATGCTTATAGTCCCCAGAATCTTTAAAAGAATAATTTATACTTTCTAAAGCCAATTTCGTCGGAGCGGCCCAAGAAATATCTTTCTAAGCATAGCGTAAAATTATTCAAAATATGTATAAGTTACGTCCTAAGCCGGTCGTAAAACGGTATTACAAACGTTATGACGGCTAGGGTTCGACCGGATCTCATCACATAGAACGCGAGAACATAAATCACCTTGGAAATCTAAGACTTTATTTAACAAAATAAACTTATATTTCTATAAGAACGAGGAACTTTTCTGTAATTATACTTATTAACAATATATCATTATGATTTGTAACTAAATTATGAATAATATGGCACTTTTATTATCTGTATTCAAATATTTTTTCGTGAAGCTATTTTTGTTCCAGTCGTATTCAAATTTAACTTGGTAACAATATATTTAAATTCCAAGAGTAATATCCATTCGTGAGACTTTGGCGTTCCTCTCTAGATGAAAAATGTTTTCCCCGCTTACCGTCGTCGAATATTCATGCATCGGCAGAACGATCGTAAATTATTTACATCATCGATGTTACGTACTGGACAAATCTCTTTTGCAAGTGCTGATTTAGAGTCAAATCAGGAGCTGTATATTAATTATACGTGTAAAACGATTTGAAACTCTTATGAAGTACGCTCCATTCATAACGTAACGTAACGTAACTTGGAACATATTACGTGTATATTGTTGATAATAAATTAAGTTTAATGGATTATATTAAAATATGTAATAAATTTTAAGTATATTAAGTTTAATAATTTATATTATTAAATAAATTAAGTACAACTGTGTCAAATAAATTGCTTGGTAATATTTAAATGATCACATTTTATGCAACATCCATCTTCTTATTCTTCTAAAAAATAAAACCGTTCAACGATATATGAAGTTATAAATATACACTCTTATTACTTACAATATACAATAGCACATTTTTTGATGTTAACAAGTCACAATATTTTGCTTTTACGTTTGCCTCATTTGTTTATCGTAGCCAAATGTAGCAATCGTAGCAGCGTAGCGTAGCAATACTAAGCCCGAGCTTTAGAGCAAAAATATCCATTGACATATAGATAAATGTTCTTAATATACGAACAGTCACAATTCGATTATGAAATATATGTTTCCTAAACATTTTTAATTGTAAATAAAACGAGAAAAATTAGCCCGAAGTATCTTTTTCAAAGACATCGAGTAGTCGCTGGGAGATTCGTTTAGAACAAGGACATGGATAAATTAAAAGAACGTTGGAACGCTAATTCCATTACGATTCGATGGACGGCAAAAGTCCTCCCTTAGAGTCAAAGCCGGTAAAACGTAATTGCGACTTCACTAAGCTGGGCTCCGCGCGGTCTGATACGGACGAAAGGGGACCTCTCCGTACCGGCTGATATAAAAGCGCAATAAATTTAGCAGGATGAACGCACCATTTATATGGAATAAAATAATATGACGATATTCGTAAAGGGGTTGCGCAATCAGTCGATGCTTTTGTAACTAATGTTTAATTTTATGTTATTTGTTGCCGATATATCTAGATATATCGGCAACAAATAATATAAAATTGAACATCAGTTTAAATCATTATTTTAATTTAAATTCATTAGTTTAACAAAAACAATTACAATTTATAAAAATTGCTTTTAAACGTTTTAATCATATCCATACTTATATTATAAATGCGAAAGTCTGTGTGTTTGTCTGTCATGCTTTCACGGCTAATCTACCGGTCCGATTTGGTTGATATTTAGAATGAAAGTAGTAAAAGTGACTGGGTCTAACATAGGCTACCTACTTATTTTTTCAAAAATCAACCTCTAAAGGGTCGAAATAGGGGATGAAAGTTTATATGAAAAATCTAAACCGCTTGACCAATTGTAATGAATTTTGGCATAAATATAGTTGATAATCTAAGCTTAAACATAGGCTACTTTATTTTTTAAATTGCAATATCACAAAGAAATTAACGTGGCGACGCCGCGAGCGGGCCGCTAGTTTTACAATATATTTTTACGATATAACTATATAATATAACACGAGTAAAACTATATTTTCTACGATTACTACGATTCTACGATTCTACGATTTTCTCAAGATATTTATTTTATTTATAGGTATATGTACTGTTCTCGTTATGTAAAGCTATTTTATATTGATAATATTTGTATTTAAAAATGGAAACATATTATTATTACATGAAGTTAGACATCATAGCGTAATGTTTATAAGTTTACATTTATGATCTAGTTAGACATAGTTTGACGGTAGTTTTACTTATGTAATACACAATTTGTAGATAAATACGAATAGGAAGTACAAAATTAAGAATATGCAGAATATAGAAAAAATAAATGTCAATTCACATTTAATAAATATACACAAACATAAAATTTCTAACTTAGAAGTAGAGTTATTTAAATTGAACGTATTTACGACAAAATACCTCAGTTTCACATCTTTAATCATTTTGGTAAGAAAACAAGACTAAAACCTCTTATAGTTAGAATTCCAAAACCTTAGCGAGCCGGGAGAACTAAATCGAAATAGTTTTGGAATTCACTGTAAAACAGCGCAAACAATGTTCGAAGAAAACAACAGTAAGTAACGCGAAACAGCGGCGAAGGAAATTGTTTAATGTTGTTATTTTGGATACACATGTTTATTGCTATGAAACATGGCAGCCTCATAACAATCCCTTTCACTCTCCACAAATTGGAAGGAGCGTGTAAAGGAAAACATGGTCATAAATAAAACTGGCAGATCAACTAGATAGACGGCTATTACTAGAGATAAGCACGACTTATATACTTTTGTTCGGTCAGATTAACGAAATGGAACTGCGCTTGTTTGCTGATATCGATGCGGAGGCATTTTGGCAAGTCACAGCTGAGAAATTTATTGTAGTGTTCTAAGAGATATCTTCTTACGGACTCATTAAAAAGGAGACACGTCGTACATAAATCAGAGGCAAACTCGGTAACGGCGCGGAGCGGGAGCGGTCGTAGCGGTTCTTATCGGCACCGCGTTGCCGGCAATAGGCGCTATCCGGTTCCGTCGCCGCGCGCCGTGCCATTGCGCCCATTGTGTCGCAGCGCCGCTCTGCCGCTCGGGCGCCCGCTACCAAACATGCCTCTATCTCAACTTCATTACATTATTCCTTTTCTCGATACTTCGTTCTCACGGATGTACTATTCAATGACTTTTGTTATTCGTACTTCCTTCAATGGTACCAACAGTGGAGGACTGTATGGGTTTCTATATACACATCTGAAGCTATATATAAATGTAGAACAATTTGTTCAATGTTTATACAGCAAGAGTATATCTGATCTTTTGAATTATTCTAACATTAAAAAGTGTTATTTTTTCTAATATAAGAAGGTGTGATTAATTACAACAATGGATTAAAATGTACTGAATGATGAATGTATGATGAGGGATGACAGATCTTGCTTGTTTAGTTTTTTAGGAATTTTGCAAATATGTAAACGTCAACTTCCTAAAAAGCTCTTTTGACCTTTTTAGAAATTTAACAAAAGATAGTTAAAATGTATGAAAATAATATTACATTTATGTATAAATACTACAAACTTCAAATTTAGTCTTATCAACTAAATTGATAAATTTTGTGATTTTTGCATTTAATATTCTTCAAAAAGGGACTCGAACCTGTCGCTTTTGAGTTTTGTCAGGTTGGTGCGAAAAAATATAAAATACTGTGGGATTTTGTAATTGAATCTCCTCTCTCTAATCAGTAGTTAGTGGATAACAGCCTTTTCAAGTTCGAAACTTTTAAACTTTTATTATCAGTTTATATAACAGGTTAATAACAGCAGATTTTTACTTATAATATAGATTTTTTCTAATTTTCTATTGATTAACTTATACTTCATTATTAAATCGTTTTGACACTATCAACTGGATGATTGCACTAATGACAATAATTGGCATGCAGCAGGACCGCGTCACAGCCGTCATAGCCGTCATGCCCATTAATTGACCGGTGATTTCAATTATTGCACATCGGTAAGTTCACGAAACTATAGCCTTTGCTGTTTCTGGTGTAATAGCCGTAGAATTTCACTCAAAATGTCGTTTTCAGCTCACTCACTGTAAATTTACGACACTGAAGACGACCAATAAATGCAAATTTTATCGTTTATGGCAAATTTAACGGTAGTGAACTCTTTTACCGGAGCAGTAAAGTGGTCCTTACAGTGCCAGCCTGAAATCTACTCATAATATCTAAGCTGACAATGAAAATAAGATCACAAATACTTCCTTACTTACAGATACAACAAATTAAAATATCATACTCTATACATATCATTCTTCTGTACATAATATAACCTTAAAACAATGTTTTCGGTAATAGTAAAAAAATAATATTTAGGCATAGTGACTACTGGATATATTCTTAAAATTGTTCTCAACTTACTGAGTGGCCATTACTAACACACAAAAGAGAGAAAGCTATAATTTGGCATGTAACCCACATACCTACCCGCATTTAACCCTTTTCGTGCTTATTGGGCATTATAAATTGTTTATAAAATTTAAGTTTTAACATAAGTTTTGGGGCACTTCTTTTGAAAATGTAACAATCTCATTTATTGACTTTCCAAAGAATATATCTTTTGGCGACTTAAGTGTATATAGAGCTTGAAGGTTAAGGTACGGAGAGCTAAATTATATTTTTTTAATGTATAGTTAGAGATATTGGCAACATTGTTCTGGCTCTGTAAAATTAGTTAAAAATATATATTTAAGATAACAATGAATGCTTTGATTTGTAGTGTTTATTGTCAACATAAATTGCTACCAATATCAAATAGATGTCCAAACCAAAAAAAATAGTGTGTGAATTTCGGGAAGTATTTTAATTTATTTTATATGTACATACGAGTATGTCATGCAAGTATCTACTTATGATTATAACGGATTTAGCAAGTAACGTCACTCCTTACATTCAGGCAGCGCAAATATCTCTTTCTTGCTAAAATGGAAGCATAGAACACGTACTCTATATAAACCTGATTTTATATGATATATAAATTATGTACTCTTAATACAAAGTGTTATTTGCAATTTATTAAAATTTATTGTAATTTTTAATCCTCCTTCCAAATTTTTAGTTTTCATGTTATTTCTTTTTTTCTTCATTTTGTATATATATTATCTCTTAACAAAATAGAAAAGTTAGTCTGGTTCACAAAGCCTCAAGTAAAGATCTGGTAACAAAATAAAGCAATTTATCACTCGTTACTATGTATTATAATAAACATAATTGGGGCAAGTCTTATATAAACAGAGGCACTGGTGATACAAAAAATAATAAAAAAATTACAAAAACCAATTATTACTGGACAACTCCTTGAATACCTCGATAAATACTTACTTAAGAACTAACTAGGATTTTGGGTGCCTGTTTTGTTATCTAGAGTATATATCTGTTTACCAATAGCATATAACAAAAATCTTATCCAATATTATTTTTATTCCTTCTCTAAAAACTAATTTTGAATTTAATAATTTCACTATTATAATATATGCCATTATTTTCTTAAATACATTAAATAGCTCCTTTATATTATAGTATTCCTTGCTTTTACACTTCAAATGTGTTTTTGTAGTATTTGTATGTTTCCTGTTTGGTCTGGTTCTATATTCCTTGATCTTATTAAAAATGTTATTAGAATATTGAAAAGGTACATTTAGTATTTTATTAAATTTCTATGGAAACACGAAAGAGATTAAATTTTACAAATAGGAATATTTAAGCAGAAATCTTATATAGAGAGAAAAGTCAACGTAAACCAAATTGCTGGCAAAAGGCAACTAGTATAATATATTTTTGTTATTAAGTAAAAGGCGAAAATTATTTTCAAAAATTTTGGAAAAACGAAGGAGTATGTCCAAACTCGATAAGACTATTACAAATTGTGCCACAGAACACCACCACCGGGATTAAATATACACTTTCAATAGATTTTAAAGAAAATCCTTTATGAAAGAAATGAACAACTTACCGAACCGATCAATAAAAGACGAGCAATTTGAAACATCTTTTGAGAAAATATTGCTGCCGAAGCAGAAAGCGAATTTTTACGATAATACCTTTAACCGTTTGTAATCCTGATTCAGCGATCCGATTTGGTTTAATAAAATTAAATGTCCATTTTTTCTATCATCATTATTATTCATAGAGCCACAATTCCGTTAATTGATATGTATGTAGATATGCACTGAACCTAATGATTGTCATTTAGGTTGTAAAAGCGAATAAACGAACAAGTCAATGACTTTCGTAGAGGATAACTTCTTCTAATTCATGTTTCTATGAGCAAACCGATACATATATAACACACGCATTATAAATTATTAGTTAAACATTTACAAGTTAAAATTACAGTGTTAAAAGTAAGTCGAAAGGCAGTAAATTTAGGAAAGGAGAATCTTTAAAATATTTTTTTCAAATAAGGCTGGGTTTTGTCGACCATTAGTATGCAGTACAAGGTTTAAGTGCTAAGTACATTGATCTCTTATGTTTTAGTAGAATATTGAGCGGTAAATAAAACTAAATCTTACAAATCCTAGACTGAGCTTAAAGTTTTTGCATTGTTTGTTCCTAGGAATTTTACATGTTGAACATGAAATCATATACAGTTTTTTTTTAAATATACAATGTTTTCTTGTTTTTGGCCATACCTGATATTATAACCACTTATTTTTATGTATTACGCTATATATTACGATTTTGTTTTTATTTCCAAATGTATATACGAACTTATAATATTTCCAAATATAACAATAATATTTGGAAATATTATATGTTATATTTTGTGGCCCGTTGTGGCGCAGTGGCACGAACGTGTGACTGTAAACGACTGGTTGTGGGTTCGAATCCCACTCGAGGAGTGGAAATATTTAATATTTCCATTTTCTACGCTCTGGTATCAGAGGTAAAGCACGGCGTTAAGTTCCGTCACTTAACACGCAATGCCTCCAAATTCGGCGGAAAGTGGGGAACGGAGTGTCTTAACACTTGGTATCTATCTACCCTATATCTATGATGTGTGTGGGATACAGCGTGAAGTTAAATAAAAAAAAAGACAGGCGCAGTAGAACGCATGGCTCAGTGGTGAGACCGCCTGATCGGTATTCAGGAGGCGCGGGTTCGAATCCCGGTGCGTTGAAATTTTAATACGTTTCCTTTAAATGTCTTTTTCAATTTTCCTAAGTGTGGAATAACACTTTAAAAATGTTTAAAAGCATTTATATATTATTTAAAATTTATAGTAAAATCACTGTTTTATGTACTGTAAAAATTTTTGCTAATATATTTTTAATTATTTTAATGTTTTAATGGTTACTACATTGTATACCAAAGCCTTCGTAGATCTATTTTTACAGCCATTAAAGTCAATTCACAGATAGAGATCAATACACAGAAGATGATACTGGAAGAAGGTTACAAGGTTGATTGATGAAAGTGGGCAAAGCGAAAGAATTAGCTGAGACCATAGCGTTTGGCCCTCTGTTCTCTATTGTGTGACTACCCCGCTACGAACAAATCATGAAGCTAAAAAAGTTCATATTCCTTTATTTTTTTTTGTTAACTAATATTTTGTGTACATTTGCGAGTGATCACTACCATAGTAATCATAGGAATTGAGCTTTGAGGTCGACAACGACAACTGTCCTTATAAATCAATAATTCATTTTGCACTTTTTTCTAAATAAAATTGTAAAAAATATTTTTTCTGTGGTTAAAAAAAAATATTTTTCATAAAAATCACGTAGTTCTTATAATAAGCTAATAAACGCTTACAAGAAGTTTCACAATGAAAAATGCCTATACTAATTTTTTGTGTTCGAAGTTATTTGTAAAATATGATTAATAAACTGTATATTAAAGAATTTAATAATATAATTGATTAAGTTAAAAATGGCAACTTAATAAATTATGTTAATAAATCCATCCGAGATACCGTTTCACTTAAATAACTTACTGTTCAGTATGGTTATTTGACACTCTATGAAACTAAAAATCGACTGTGATAAAGTGAGAGATGTGTACTACACATTTATAATGTTACTTTACAATTGTTTTTGCAGATTTACTGTTTTTGCTGCATACTAGGTAATCAGAGAGAACCTAATGACAAGATACTCCATTCTCCACTTTCCACTTCAAATCTAAACATTGCGCGAGAGGTGGTCATTTTATCTTAAGTGGAGAGAGCAGAGAGAAAATGAAATTATTTAAATATAATAATCATTCCTCCGAGTGGAAATCGAACATATCACTAATAGTATTTACAATCAGACGCTATAAAGTTCAAGATGATCTCAATATATAAAAAAAAAAAAATACTGGAATATTCCACTCTTCTTTCAAATGAAAGAAGTGTATCGTGTGTGAACTATAGATACATATTTTTGTTTAATGATTGTTAGAATTGTCTTCTCCGTCATATAAGTAACAAATACATATTAAATGACTAAGTATAATAATGAGTTGCGTGCATAAATTTAAGTTACATGCCATAAAATTTTGCTCAAAGCAATTATTGTGAATAGTGCTCACTTCAGCGATGGTAGAAATTCGCGAATAAATCGCGTCACAGACCACAAACAAAAACGTGCATGTAGACCGGCGCCCATTATTCTCGACTGCATAATCGCTTCGTCCGACGCCCGCATCGCTTCCCATGCTATTTTATTTCCTCCCAGCACAGTTGTGTTTCAACTAGGCGGAGCTTTTTCAGTAGTGCCTAGGCAGGGAAATTAAACCATGTTTAAGTCTGTTTAAGGTTTGCTTCCGGTTACAGCAGCCAGTGAGCGGACGAGAACGGCGACAGACCAAAGCCACCACGCTACAATTCTGGCACAATGTGTGTCCGTTTTAATAGGATTAAACTCATTGTTACATACGATCTGAAAGGACCATGAGCCAAATGAAATTGTTTCTAGCGTAATCGAAGAGAATATTGCAATTGGTGTTGTTCGACCGATGAAAAGAATGTTACTGGTTCTTGTCCTGGCATTAATGAAACGTTCCAAGTAAACGAACGAATGAAAAAGTATGTAATTGAAAGAACAACGTAGTTCAACATTTTTCATGTTGAGAGGACTCCAATAATTTAACCGTGCTTATTTTTGCTATTAATTGCTGCTCTTTAATTTAATTTGTTAAGATTTACTCAATTGTGGTTACTACTATTCATATTTTTTTCTCCAAAACGTCCACTTTATTGGTTTAAAAAGTACATGTTTTTTTCATTCGGCATTGGTCAATGAATTTTTAAGGTACTCCTTTGAGTATAAACGAGAATAAATACTTGTTAAAAATTCGATGCGATATTTTATTTTGCGTACTATCACTTGAAAAATATAACTAATGTTTTAAGAGTTCCTGCAAATTGTAATATTATCGTTATGATTTATGGAGATATTTTGAAAACTCTGCAGTCAGTTATAATCTTTTTAATATACCATTTATTACTATTTGTTATTAAACTACTACTACATTATTTACTAATAATACTTAAGCAAAATAAACAAAAGGTATTTAAATAATATTATTGTTTTTTATTTTTTATTTTATCGAGACAGGAAATAATACGAATACTTTGTAAGTTGATTGCCCCATATACATACATATATATGTAGATTTAAACACAGATACATAATTTATTGATTGCTTATTTATTTTCTGTTTCTTTCTTAAAGTAATGGTACGCCTTATATTTTTAACGAATGTGTCGGTCGGTCAAGTTTGTATATCAATACTAGCGTTGATTAAATTTGTGCCAATTTTGATCCTGTCGTGAAATAAAAGCGGACAACATTTATAATTTTATATCCATATTAAAATACTCTTTTGATTAAGATAGTTCTTAATTAAATACCATTCTTAATTTGTTTTCGAGCGTGTAATTTATTTTAATAATATAATGAAATAGTATATATTCATAACATCAGCATTTCATAAAACTTTACAATTTAGAATATATGCTATTAATAGAAAGAAAAACCTTAACATTGTGCCCGTGTCTTGTAAGTTAAGTTTAATTTACTACTATTTTTCGTCACTCTAATAAAATAATTATATTAGAGTGACGAAAAAATAAGTAGTAAAATAATTTTAATCTTTATTTTTACACTTAAATTCTGTAAATCTGAAGATAATGAAATAATAAAAAAAATTCGTAGACAATTTTAAATTCCATAATGGATAGGTTGTTTATAAGCCATATACAATTGTAAATCTTTTTTTTGTAGGAAATAATAATGCTATGTAAAGTGTAAAGTCCAAACCGCAATCGCATAGAAAGTTAGTCAACTAATTCGGCGAGCAGAATGGTAATCACGAGTCCACAGACAGCAAGGCAGTTCCTTGTTACATAAATTGGGTTTACAATAATTGGGCACTTAATGTCATTCGTAATAAAGTAAATTCGGCGGCGTGACCGTTCATCTGGACGTTTCGGCCGAAGGCTGTTAGAGGAGTCCGAATTAAATTACTCGAAGCAGACCATGTCTATAGATCTTTGGTTTCTAAGTATTGATTTGCTTGCAACTTGCTGTTAAATATTTTATATTAACGTTTCACTTCGAATTTATTTATTTTTATAAGGAAGGAAATTAGAAGTTTGTTTAGAGCCTTCTCTAAACAGCATAATAGATGCTGTAAGAAAAAATATAAAGTAAAGAAAATTTAGAAAAAAGTTAGTGTTCATTCATGTTTTAATTTATCATTTTGCTAATATAACTACTGAGGGAGCCGAAGATCTCAGAAATAAGATCACTCTTATTTGCGCTTAGGACGCCAACATCAAAGTCCGAACGATTGCCTCCATACTATAAGTATGGAGGCGATCGTTCGTAACGGAATCAAAGATTGACCAAAAAGACTGGTTGGTGATGAGGCCTTGATGAACATTTTGGGATAACCATAACGGCGCGAGTAACTGAGGCCAAAATTATATAGGATATATATACATATGTAGCTTCATTCTGTTCCATATGAATGATATCAGTCCGAAACTTTTGAGGTTCATCGTTCAGGAGCTTTTACGAACATGTAGACGTCCGTAGCCAAAGCCTGGGAACATATAAATTCATAGGTACATCGCTGTTGGCAGACTCCTTAAACATACTGTTCCTCCACACGCCACACGCAATCAGTCTGACTCACCAACTTGCTGTAGCAGTAACCTTTTCCACTTTGTAAAAAGTCGTCTCCAATTTTAATACACCAAAAGGAGCAATCTTGCATTGGGAAAGTTCAATTATGTCATTCATTCCCCAATATAAATGAGGAAATTTAGAGAGTTGCTTTTACAGTTAGAATATGTCTAAGCTACTAGCCAAACTTTGTTAATAGGTCCTGTGTTTACAGAATTATTGTAGTATCGTTTTAAATAGTTTTCTGATGATATCTTTTTAGATATGTAAAACATATGTTCTAATTAATGTGGAAAACATTATGTTCATAATATATAAAGTAAGAAACATATTCTTAAGTAATAGTACATTCAGTTCAAAAAACATGTAAGTAAAATCCAGCTTAGTATCTTTTTATATTTTTTGTAATACTTTTTTTATAATATTTGTAATATAGGTTTAACCAGATCGCGGGAAATGCCTATATTGGTTATTATATTGGCGTTATCCAATCAGCAAGCAATGTGCCAAAACAGGTAGAACGAAAAAAAAAATTAATCATTTTGCCTTCCCTACAATAATTGAAAGGATATGTATACATAAAAAGGGAAATTTATATCAGAAACAAGTAGTTCGGTGGTGATCGTTGTGAAAGTGCTTAAGGGCGTCCTAGGTTCAGAGAGAAATTTTGACTGCCGCCTCTCGGTTCTAACGTTAATCAGGCAGAGAAGTACATGTGGAGGTCATGAATTTTCAATAAGCCGATTACAATTTTTTTTTTTATTTTTATTGCAATAAAGCTAGAGCTTAAGAACCAGATATCATCAGATATCATAGAAAATAAATTTATTATATGTATTATTTATACAATAAACATAGCTTCCTGAAGAAATAAAATAATACAATAAACAAAGCTGTTTAAATAATATTCTTATTTAATTTTTACATCATTTTCTTTTCTTCTTCTTCCCTTGCACTATTTAATAATAGTATTATACATATAACAGGGAAATATTCACCGAGCATGGCTCCCCTGATACTTTCCTGCCTTATTTTGAAGGTGAACAAACTTTTAGTTTTCTAGGTTAATAGAGAAAAGGGGCACAGTATATGCCTCTGGAGGACATAGAGCACAAATGTTTACAATAGAAAATGGTATACATATTTCGCACTTTGGGGAAGATACGAAAACAGAGGTGATAACACGCACATAAGTGAATACAAAAGAGGGTTGAAGAATTAAATGAATACCTAGTTTTTTTGAATTCAATACCTTACCATAGAGTTTTTCGTAATGATGTTCTAACAATTCGGTATTCCTCATTTTATTAATGATATAATACGATCTACAATTTATTCGCTTTTATATGGGACATCCTCGTTAATTGCCTAACCGCGCGGATACGTGGTATTCCATTTTCCTTGTATTGATAACAGAAAAGCGAAAAAGCTAACGTAGTGAAGTCAGTATAGTGCTTTGGAAGCAGAATAGAGCAATCAGGACGAATACTTTGACACAGCAATTTGGAGGCGCATCACATGTATTATTTTTATCTATAGACTGTATCGCTTTTGTGCGACGGTGGCTCACACATTCGCTTTATGACTTTTAGATTTCAGGAAATATTTTCGTTTAAATTGAAGTTATTGTTATTTAAGTTTACAATTTGAAAGTTAACATTTGTAGTTTTATGCCTTTCATAATATATAAATTAAATTACGTAAACACATAAATACTTACTTATATAAAATCAAAGTAATTTTATTATCTTTTATTCTACCGTAAGTAAGCATATTACCGCATTTGTAATAGATTTTTTCATTTAATTAAACATGTAATATTCATATAAATCTGTAATTTTATAATTTATATAGATTGGCCACCAAATTAAAATAAAAATGCTCTAATTATTATTTATACTATCGTAAATTTGAAAATTTGCTATATTTTTCAAGTTCTATAAAAATATGTAAATCAAACAAGTGATTGATGTTTTATTATTTTCAAAAAAATATATATTTTTTAAAATAAGTTATAATCATTTTTCTGGAATAAAAACGCTGAGCAGAGTTTAAATACGCTACTCAACAGCACCTACAGGCACCTACCTATATATGGGTATCTACCCTAGCATAATATAGAATATAAAAGAAATCAATAAGACTTTTTACAAAAAAAAATAATGTTTTTTTAAGAATTTTAACGTCTGAAGTATTTTCTTTCCATGTTTTACACCACGAGGGCGATGTGGTGCAATTATGATTAATTGATAAGTTATAGATTGAACGTACTTGATTATCCAAATTATTATCAAACAAATAATTTTAATTAATATTAAATCAATGCAAATTAATACAAACATATCTGCAATGCTATTTATGAAATAACATCAATTATGGAAATTTAACGCGAGTCCATCATTCATACCAAGGCACAACTTATATTGTATTATTTACAAACATTATTTACAGTATTTAAAACAATTAAACCTGTTAATAACGAGAGTAACGCGCAATCCTTGCTGTGGATTTTATGTGACAATTCCATTATTTGCAGTATTGATTGGTTCGCATCAATCGCGATATGCAAATATTAGCTGCGCTGCCTGACCGGTAGGCTAGTGATTTACGCGTCGCGACGCTCTGTTATGCAATTACGTCAGCTTATTAAAAATTTACCTCGAAACGAAAAACTGCTGCAGGTTAAAGCATTGTGCTCGTAAAGTTTAGCAGCGGCGGTAATCTTGCGCTGTAACATTAATCGTGCGGGGTGGGTGCGAGTTTCGAAGTCGTAAAGCAGCCTCTCAGAAGCACATTGCGCGTGGCTCGTGTCACTGTTCAGTATATGGGGACGAGGAACCGGTGTATAGCGAGCTCGACGTACATTATATTATTATACGTTCTACAATTTTTGATATGAAAGGTAATTTTATTTTTTCCATTTATATTCAATTTATTGTTAACGTTTAATATATGACAAAAACGCAAATATTATTTTTTGGTTAATTTTAAATTTTGTAAGCGTAATTTTTTTATGTGCATAAGTGAAGTTAATTAAGAGATGACTATAAAAGCATGAATATTACAACATTTTTGTTTGGGTTTATCATAAAAAATGTCAGAACGCCCGGGCATTCTCAACCGAATGGTGAATATAATATATGCTAATGAGGGCGGGCGGAACCAGCGGACGTGACGTCACGCGTTGGACCGCAGCCGCCGCTTAACGAGCGGGTGTGCATTTTCAATACAAAACCCGCTCGAGTATGGGCTACTTCGTAAAGATAAAATGAAGTTTACTTAAGCACCAGTATCATGCAATTTTTAAGGAAACGAATTTACGTAGAATAAAACGGTTTGACTACACAACATCATATACACTATTTTTGATCTCTCGAAAGCAGACGCCCGAGAGGCGCTATCTTAAACGTAATGGTACGAATCACATCGATTGGAGCCCCCTCTACTCTCAAGCCTTTTAAATTAATATCACGGGAGAACTTGCCTCTTGCTTGTTTAATCCTTTGGTATCGTTATCTAAAGCTTTTAATATTAATTTTTACGATGTTAGCCATCGTATATATAAATTTAGATAGGTCAAAAATTACAGTAATAAAAAAATGTTTAATAATAAATAATAGAATGCAATATGTATATAGTGACGTGTAGTGTTTTTCATCGTGAGCGCGTCATTTATCACGCAGTGTCGACTGATTTATGGCAGTAGCGAAACTGAGCGACATGAGCCTAGCCGATGACGATGCGATTAGAAGCCAGGGTACCAAATGGCAGACAGTGAGGGTGACTACAAATTCAAGCGACATTTACATGCTAGCAATGATATGAAAGACGAGTTTTAAAACAAGTAAATGTAGCTCTAATACACTTCTAAAATCGTGATTGATCGATTTAACAATATTTAGATAAAAACCATAGAATTTATAATCGTTTATACCGTTTGTATTAAATTCTAAAGTGAACAGTAAATACTAAAAGAGAAAATTGACATTGTATTTTTATTTGGATAAATTAACAACTAACGCTTGTCTCGTTACAATATTTTTTATATTTGCATTATATAACCTTTGTAATAATACGTTGGAAAGTCGTAGCTATCAACTCAGTATTCCCGCGAGAAAATTGCGAGTATTCATCATAAATGCGTGACGTTTAAAATTTCCAGCCGGCAGCGGTGCGGTATAAATCAAAGCAAACAGTAGTTTGGATGGTCTCGTACCCAGAGCCCAACCGGTATATATTTAAATTATCGCATCTTTTGAATATTCCTGTCTAATATTTTTACTAAATATTAGCTTTTTATATCTACTATTGTGTAAAATATTTTACACAAAAATAAAATAGCTATAGTTCGACAGAAAACCTCACATTGAGTGTAATTTGTTTGCGGCTTTGGTTAGCAATAAATACTACAAAATAATTTCTGGTATTGTACGAGGCCAAAACAGAATTACGCGCTCATCTGCTAGTAGATATATGCTCATTACGCATATTACACAATAATCCAAACCATAACCGTAATTTATGACTTTTATTTGCATATTCATGAAAAGTCGTTTTATATACGTTTCAATGTATACATCGCGTGTTTTTATGTAAAATATCTCACATTTTTTTCCAGTTTAAGTAATATGTGAAATTTAAAGTACACGCAAAATACTTTTCTGACGTGAGACAGCCTCGTGATCCATGCTCTCCACGGGCGCGTTCGCGAAACGCCCTACTGCATTTATTCATGTCGTTACCGCTAACGATAATTTTATCGTGTGCTCATTTGCCGGCGACAGTATTGCAGCCATCCGTCAGCCGGCAAATCGTCTATTTGTGGAGAGCACTAAAACTTTTATAGCATCATAATTGACCTCGTCACATCTGAATAATCTCCGAATATGAGATTTTATTGCATGTTGTTTTTACACTTTTTATAATGATTGATTTCATTTTTCATTTGTATTTTTTGGGAACGTTACTAAAGTATTTTTTATGAGCCGAAGTAGCAAGTTCTCGTACGTATACATAACGTTCGTACAACTTCTTAGTACCGATGTACGTAATTAAATAGAACAGTGGATAGTGGTGCTCGGTTTTAAAGGACGTGGCTGGCCACTGCACGGCGCGAACGGCTGCGGCATAATTGCACAAACTTTCATGTGCTTCGCATACATTTTCATAATTAAAGGGGCAGTTCACGACAACTGCTGGTCGTCATTATTTACACCCTCTTATCTTATAAAGTTTATTTGTATTGTTTTATTTCTAGAGAGCTCACTGAGAATGAATAAAAAATAGTAATACAAAGGGCATAATTATTAATCGCAAGTATCTGTTATCCGTACAACGTTAGTAATAGCAATAATTAGTCGAGCTTTAAAGTAAAAAATAATATAATTTCATGCCATCATTCAATTATTTCCTCATAACATTTTAAACTTTTACTTTAATCAAATACAAGGTTTCGTTTGAATGTTAATGTAAATGTCTAACCTAATATCCTCAACCACGTTGGTATCGCATAATTTTCAGCTACGACTTTCGAGGATACAAAGAAAAATGTAAAAGGAAGGTCTTTTTACAAGCCTGAAGTAAATATCTTACTTTTCCATTAAGGACATAAAAGCAATTCCGCGAGAGCCGAATAATAACGAGGGGCAGCGCTGTCCGGCTACGGCCTCCTTCGAATTTATTTGCATCGCGGGGTTTCTCTCGGGCGCAGTATAGGGTGCCTCCGATTGCCCCAATAATCGTTTTTGTGTGGCGTCGGGGGTAAAGAAATGTGGGCCAGGACGAGGGCGCAGGAGCGAACGCACAGCCGGGCCGCCGCTGCTTTCGACCGTGATAGCTTTTCGTGTGCGACGATCATTGCTTGTGCAACTTTAAAATTGCACTCGATAGAAAACATTGAGAAAAAATCGTGCAATCAATCGTAGTTTATTCTGACTTATATTAAAAAAACGAATTTCTTACTATTCCATATTCAGTGTGAAATGTTTAGTAACATATATGTGTATACATTAAAATTAAATATATCATTTAGACATATGTTAGTGCACAGTTCTGAGATTAATTATGACGATAAAACCTAACAGGATTTTTCTACTTAATGTTACAGTTGGAATCGCATTTTAAAATAAGCTCACATTAAAAAGAGGAAAAAATCTTATTCGAGCTTAAACAAAGAGCGGGGAAGCATATAAAAGCTAATGTATGGAACTTTTAGTATCTGTAACAGGGGCTGAATGTAACTTTTGGAGGTTTTATTTAATTCTATTAATTAAAAGTATGGACTGGTCATTTCGCAAAAGTGGTTTGTGTTTAGATTTATATTCTTGGTATGATTTTAATAATATTTCTTCTAATTACTTTACTTAAAAAAGGTAAAAAGGAACAATGAATATGTGAATTCATTTTCATTTTTATTAATTCATTAAATAGATTCGAAAGTGTATGATAACACCCTTGTGAATCTTTCAGCAGTACGTTCACACTTAATTTTCTTGGAACAGCGGTAAGAAATAAAGTTAAAATTAAGACGCGAGTTTATGGGGCGTTACGGGGTGGGGGCGCGAGGTGGTGCACAGACGAGGGGCGAAGGGGGCCTCGGGGGCGCGGGCGGCGCGGTATGAGAGGCCATTCGAATTCACCGCGCGAGCTGCGCCGTAGATAGCGGCAGGCGGAACACGTACTTCACTTCCACTAACTCTAACTATTGACAATATTAATGCACGCTTAGTAAGGCCAACCGCCCCGTGCGTCGTCTATGGAATATTGCAAAAAACATTAATTCTCTTAGTGAAATAAACGGTATGACGCTGGTGGTCATTTTCATATGTTTTATTTTCAGTACTCGTCGGACTCGGCTTGCTCAAATTAATTTATTCCATATCCATTGCTAAGTGAGTCTCCGGAAGTAACGCAAATATTAGACGGGCTCGGCCCACGACGGCTGCTATTAATTCCTGAATTGAAATCTGGAATTGCGGCGGCGGTGGTGAATTTACATTCATCGCAGTAAGAACTTAAATCAAGTTCTCTGTTACGATTCAGTTGCGATATTATTTTATTAAAATATGTAAATGATGCCATTCTCACAAGAAGAAGATACGACGCTACAAATCTTACAATTTCGAGAAATCTTCTTTAGCGTAATATTTCCATTATTTTTATAGTGACGATAAAAGTGAAATTAATTATTTTAGAATAATAAGCATACAACAAAGATGCACGACTGAGCTAAAAGTTAGTTTGATTTCAAGAAAATTACATGCTGTAATAAAATAAGCTGGTTGGCTAATGATCAGGTTTCGTAATGATATCATAACGAAATTGACTGGCTATGATGACTGTAGACTGAATACTGTATTAAGTCTCAGACCGGTCAACAAGGCAAAATATATATATGAATATATATTATACATTATATTCATTATAATATTGATTACAGTAACATATATGAAGCAAAGATGAGCAGTTAGAGAGGTATGGGGAGATTTCGGTTGATGTTCTTGAGCACAAAATTGATAATATTGGAGGGATGCCACGTAAAAAGCATGAAGACTCCCTGGAGGGTGTCTTTGAAGAGGTCGATGACAATCGTGAAACACATATGTCGGGACCGTAGCGTTTGGCGCCACGTCCTCTTTGACTACCACGCTAGTGAGAAGTCGTGAAACTACAAAAACAATCTGTATATGAATATATTCCAAGTATCTCTACGTCAGTAATCTGTTACAACAATATTTAGCTAAGAGAGCATAAGCATGTTACTTTATGCATATAGTTGCATCAAAAAAGTTAAGCAGCTATCAAGTTTTCAATTTAACGAGAATAAATGCTACAGTTGGCAGCTCAGACACCCAATTACTGTTCACAAAAGCTGATTACCGCGAGTGCGAGCCGCGCACTCCCAACGCGCTGCAGCATACGCCTAAGTAGAAAAATAAGTTTTAAAGAAAATAACACTACCTAAATTATAACATATTACACAAGCACAAAATTTATTATATGAGTCATATTTTTGAAATGTCAGTGAAATACTTTTAGAATTTTTAAAGTGTTATTCCACATTTAGGAAAATTGAAAAAGACATATAGAAAACGTATAAAAATTTGAATGCAGCGGGATTCGAACCCGCGCCTCCTGAATACCGTTCAGGCGCTCTCACCACTGAGCCATGCGTTCTACTATCTGCCAAACTCTCTCTTGCCAAACGATTGTTCGTAGAATAATCTTTGGGTAGCAGAAATTTGTAAAAATCTCTCTACAGAGATGCTAACAAAAAAAATAAGTTGTAATAAAGCGTAAAAGAATTTCAACGCAGCGGATACTGCGTGAAGCTAAAAAAAGAAAATGAAGATAATTTGTGACTTGATCGTTAAAAACTGCTACACATACTGACTGATACACAATTTGATTTATTTGTGCATGTATAATATTAAAACGTAAAAAATATCCAAAATATATGGTCGCACTGCATAACGAACCATGCACCATATCATGTCACTGAAAATTTGATAATGCTAAGCGCATTATCAAATATTGTGGATTAGGTTTATGTTTTGGTTGCAAGATTTGCTTTAGTGGTAGATAAACTGTAATTACTCTTACTAATTAACTGTCTGTAATATGTTAAATAGATTAGTGCTGACCAGAGTTGGATTATAGACTTATCCACAGGGTGTATTTTTCTATTATTTTACTAAAACAAAATTAAATCAATCACATATTAACGACACTAATGTAATATTACTATAACTCCCTTACATTTCTGTTAAAGAAATCTATTAATCAGCATTAAATTAATCACTATATATAAATATATATTCAAATAAGTAATGTAAATATTACTTATTTGAATATTTCCTTATATATGAAAAATGATTTCAATTATGTTTGAGGCCGTCGTGGCGCAGTGGGGAAGCGTCTGATTGTAAAGGTGATGGATGATTGTGGGTTCGATTATGTATTCACTAACTAACCTAGTGTGCAGGAAAAACGTGCAGTTTAAAAAAAATATCTTTATTTCAGTAATTTACTTACAATTATTTACGTTTTATTAACTTCTGTATTTTAAATTATAAAAACTTAACCTTCATATGACATTTTATTATAAGCATTATATATTAAATGTTTTTAAATTATATTGTATTAAACAACTATATTAATTGTTACCTTCGTAATATATTACTCCCCTAATCCAGTCTCGCTCTTGCTTACAAAATTCCCAAATATTTGTATCTTTCAAGTGAATTATGTATAGATAGTATAACTTTTGCTATTTGGAGGTTTAGTCAATTGTGATATTATGTCGTATAGTATAAATAATTGTATTTTGTTCTTTAGTCGAGTACAGTACGTTATAATATTGTTTTTAATTCTTTTTTTAAATTGTATTTTATTTTAATTCCTCTTTAAATCAGTGTTTGGAACTGTAAAAAACTAGACTTTTGAGTGATGGAAAAATCTGCCGAAATTTTTCATTCAGTGTACATTTGTGTTGTAAGTAAAATGCTAAATGTTATTAAAAACAACTTATACGCTACCATTACCCAGATGTGAGGTTCCGCCACATAAATTTCTTACACTATTTCTAAATGAGCAGAAAGTGGAAAACCGAACAAGTTACCACAAGATTGTCTTCAGCAATAACAAAAAAATGCAAAAAACGTGAAAAAACAAAAACAACACATTCATCCAATACAAAAAGATAGACCATAGGATAATATATATGTATAGATTCCATTAACGATAACAGCTATGTACCTACAAGGTATGACATGCTGTAGTCGCCTTCATTAGCAGTGTTAACCTAAGCCTGGCTTGAATTATGGCGCAGCGTCACACGCTTAAGACGTATGCAAACAAGATTTATGTAATTAATTTAGATGATAAGAGCAGGCGAGAAGCACAATGTATGGAGGACAATGGATAACTGAACAGCTGTGGCTAACCTCTTAACTTTTAAATTACATAATCAACTACGTATATCGTAACATACTGCATCTTCTTCTCTAGGATACTTATATGATACAATATGACTTTACGATAAATATTGATTCATAGATCCAAATTTTTGGCTTCGTTCATATGAAGAAAATTACGAATCTAACTTCTACTAAATCTAATTTAAATGTACCTAATTTATTAAAACTAAATGAAATATATAATACATACTTTTCTTCGTTTTACACAGTTTATGTGTGTGACAATCTATTCTTAATTTAACATCTATATTTGGAGACATTGCGTGTTAGGAGTTCGTTTTTTTTTTTTTAACGTCAGGAAATCCGTTACGGATACCAGCACAAGTGGGGAACTCAGGACGTGGTTATGTGGGACTCCGGTAAGGCAAGATGGTAACGCCGCCGTTACCAGGAGTTCGTTTGTCGTAACAGACCCAAGAACTGATGATAATATAAAATATAACCATCCTGCATATTGAAAATGAAATATACAAACATCGTGTAAAATAAGATACTACCCCACTGTCCCATGGCATCATAAATCATTATATTAACACATGTAGAAAAAAATTAGGATCATTTGGAAAATCTCTTTTGTGAAAATTATGCGGACGAAGGAGTATGAAATTTGCCATAGTTAAACACGCAGAAGATGCACCGTGTCCTGAATAATTCCTTAAACAATTTTTTTTTAAATGCATTAGAAATTCATAAAATTACTAAAATAAGAAAAAGCGAGGCAGTCAGGGAGGACCTAGTGTCAAGACACTCTTTCCTCCACTTTCCGACCTAAATCGTGACTTGGATCGATAGTTTTGTATATAAATATTTAAACATATTATATTTAAAATAAATCCTAGATATGTTAAATTGTTCTGGTTATACGGAATGCTCGAATATGGTAGAAAACGTGGTATGTCCACGTTTTCTATAGAATCAAATATAAAGAAATTAAAAGGTATAAATATGGTAATACATTATAAAAAACAGTAGGGTGTTAGTCTGGGGGTGAACGGTTTAAGGCGAGCTTGGGTGAGCAGCCGACAGCTACGGCCTGAGATATTTACGTTTATCTTTGGGTAACGGCTTCATCACAAGCTTTATTACGACATCCACTCACGTAATCCTTCGCTGCCGTCATAATTCCTCGTTTGCTGAGCTACAGTGTAACTATGGAGTTCCTCTCGTAGCAAGCCGAACGTAGCGACAACAAATACATTTGGTATTACTAATTACATATATGTATAACATATCTATTGTTATAGTTCATATAATACATAAGAGATAAAATTAATTATAGCTATATTTTAAGAAATGTAATTATTACGGTGATCACTTTGATAATAATATTTTAATTTTAATTTATACGTTAGAGTTACTCGATATAAGGCAACATTCTAAATGTTAACAGCTCTGTTTCACGTCAGTAATATTCTATAAAAGCCCGCCGATGTTAGCGGTGGAGGTATTTACTGTAAATGTAAGAGTTGAATAGCTTTACAGAAAGGCCTAAATTGAACGGGTGGATTGGAACACGGCAGCTTAGTGCAGCCGCCGGAAGTAGGCTTCTAACGGCTACCGTATAATAGCTTCTAAATTGACCCTTCTACTTTGGCCTTCACTTGCTACGCTCGGTTGCCGTTCGACTCAGCATTATAGTAATATTTGATATTTCCTTATAATTTACGTTATCTCACTAATAAGATATTTTATGAAATATGAAATATATTATATATAGAATAACGTAACAAAAATGTTGTTATAAGGTTTGCATTGAATTTTAATAACATATAATATAGAAGTTTCGCAAGCTTTATTACCTTCTATAGCGAGGCAAACGTCATATAACCGACGGGAACGGGTACTCTGATAGTTAAGTACATAAAAGGGACGAGTCGCGCGAATATAGGCGCTGTTGGATCCTAAGCCCTGTTTAGATTAGATCAGACCTTTGAAATAACAGAGAATGAGGACGTGGATTAACTACGGTCCGGGGCACTTCGGCCCGTGAGCCTAATGGGCCACCGTTACGGGTAATGAGGGGAGCGGGGATTGGGCGGGGTCGCTTCTCGATTTGCTTTACAGCGCTCTTCCGAAATATTTACCATTAAAGTGCAATTTACTTTTATTTACAAATTAGAAGCAATATTACAATATACAAGTACTTATACTTACTTATAACGTCGCAATTTATAAAATTTATAGAATGGGTAGTCATAAGTAAAAAATACTTATGTATATTTGTACTATATTTCATTACTGCTAGTAATTGATTCATTATAGCACTACTCATAATTTACTAGTTCTTTTTGAATACCGAGATCATTATATGCCATGGAAATATGTAAATAGCGAGCACCGGTATAAGCGAAGAGCCGTCCCGGCAACCGCGGATCGATGCAGGTTTGGTAGTATGCGCTACAGATGTCCCAATGGTAAAAGTAAGGGTCAAAATTCATTTTTCAATGTCGGAGAAGAAAATTCATTAGAACTCTGAAATTACTAATGACTAAACGGACGGAGTGAAATTCGCTCTTAATTTGTACCAAAACTTTTTTCGCGAAATTTTAAGAAAGTTTATGAAACGAGTTTTAAAGTGAGAATGATGAGAAGAAATGCTAACGATTATTGTTTTGTTTTTGTTTGTCATTACTTTATAGTATAAAGTATTTTTTGCTTTTTAATTAGTATTATTACGAGCTAATATACGATTTAGAAGAAAATATACAGAATACTATGAATAGCAAGACTAAATTCTATTAAGTTTGGTGTATGGGGGTGGTGCTATTAAATTACACATACTGATAGTATACATATATTTTTCTGAAAAAGTATTATGTACGGGCCTAGATTGTTTCTAGGCACGTACATAAAAATTCTTGTAGACGTCTATGATACGTACTGATAAATATTTTCATAAAAGTAGAATAAAGTAACGGTGACATTCATAGGCGGATGGAGTGCTCATATTAAAGTAATAAATCTGTAGCGAGTATGATGTCCCCATGGCGCTTGCAGCGGCCAACGACGAGGGCGGGCGGCGGCGGTAGCTCAGAGCTATCCGATATTAGTTTACTTTTCCTCTCCAACTTACTTTATTAGTTATCCAACCGCGAGAGCTGCCGGTGATAGTTTTCAAGTTATTGAGAAGTAAAGAAAACCCGGAAAATCTGCTTGATAATTTGCACTTACTTATATCATAGCTTTGAAGTACGGATTTAAACATGAATAGAAAGAACACGAGTCTTCACACAAAAAAATATGATAACATTTTGGAAACATAACTAAACAATATTCTCAAAACCGAAAAGGTATAACACGCGTAACTTTAGATCGATCATGATTTTAAAATAAGGTTTTCTATTTAACCAGGCGGGACGTCTAAAATCATTTATTTTAAAAACATGATAACATTTTATAACGAACATATTTTATTTTATAATAAACGTTTATTTTCACGCTCACTATTAAACGTTTGTTGTATCTCTAGAGTGTTTTTAAATGAAGAGTGGAATAATAATAGAATCCAGAATAATAATACGCGGTTGAGTGAGTAACTAGTGTAAATGCAACATGCAAATGCGACGGAATGAAGCATGCCGCAGGGATCGCAATGTATGGTTAACACATATACTTCTAAGATAAAAACTTTGCGTACATAAAAAATCAAAGTTGAATTTTTGCAGACAGTTAAACAGCAAATTTTGCTGTATTTCATATATTGAAGATTGCGTATTACATATACTGTTTTAAAATGAAATGAATACAAATTGGATACATATACATCGATAACGTAAAAATTGACACACCTATGTGCATGTGCAATCTACCATTCAGTTTTTATCTATATCTTTAAAAAGGTAAAAATACATCGGCCAGCTTTCATTTGAAGCCAAATTAAAAGACATTAAAAAAACAAAAGTTCATTCAATAAACATTTGAAAAATTGAGAATCTTATTTTAAAATTATAAATCATATGAATATTGTTATTTTTATATGAAATACACAACCATAGCTGCTTTATAGTAACCACCAGAGTCTTAACCAGACCACTTCGTAGTCTTACCCAGAGTTTTCGCTCAAGTCTTGCTTAAGCGGTTTACATTTTTCATACAAATTTTTAACCCTATAAGATTTAAACGATGTTATGTAATTTTTACGTTATGGGATCATTAGAGAAAATTTAACAATGTTATTTAACTTATCATTTTACATAAGAAAACTATTGAATATATCAAATCACACACAAAAATATGGTAATTTGTGCTCAACGTGACGGTGATTATTATACGAATATCATAAAAAAACGTTATATAGTAAGATTACCGTTGAAGGAATGAAGAAGAGATAAAGGAAAGAGTAAAACTGGCGCATACATAGTAATTAAAGAGTAAAAGCCTGCATCGAAATGAAAATAGAGAGGAACATAAATTTAGTATATTCCGACCATTTATAATTATTATATCTATAAAATGTCCTTTTTTTAAAAAATTAAGAACGATACTTAATATAGGAACATACTTAATATACGATTTAATATATTAATGACAAGGATATTGGTTTAAAAATGCGTTTAATTAAGCTATGAAAAAATGACCGCAAATTCCATGACAGACAAAATGTCTTTGTCGAAGCTTTTTATTAGCACAAATATTGTGCAAGTCAAGTTGTACTAGTTTCTACGATTTACTGATGTGTTTACGTAAATGTTTGTTTTGTAAGAAATTATATTTAAGCTAAACTAGAAATAAACTACATTTGTGTACATTTTTCTTTATTTTAGAACACGGGCTTAGAGTTTATATGCAAAAAAGGATATAATAAAATGAAGTACTAAAATACTAAGTTTTAATTTAATTTAAATTTTATCAAAATCACTTTTATAACATTAAAAATAGACTAGGTATCATAAAACGGTTGTAATTGATTTGTAAGATATGTATATCAATCGGTATTCAATTCTATTAACCCCGTTGTTCAAAGATGTCCATAAAACTTCTCTTGAAAATTAACAAAAAATAAGTCATACTTACTAAATCTAAAGTAGTAAAAATATTTTATTTATTAAAAAGCAGATTACGTTTTCGGTGGATAAAATAGTCTGTCATTTTCATTGTACATTTACCTTATAGCATTGTTGTAATATTGTATAATATTATAATATTACAACAATGCTATAAGGTATTTTTTCTTAAATAAGCATTAGAAAGGAAATATTAATATATATACAAATAGGAAAGTTGGGCTGACATTTTCTAATCTGAGAACTCGTGTTGTCACTCGAAAAGAAAAAGGTTTGTCATTGTCCTGGTACGTGCCTAGAAACCGCTCTTACATCTACAAAGGAATTGATATCGAAGTTATAACAATTTTACAAATTCTTCATTTTTCATTATATATGTTTAATATATATTAATTACCGATTTTCTTGATTTTCTATTATGATTTGCGTTCGTAATGTTGACAAAAGACTAGGCCCTTTAGCGTTTAAAAATACCAAGTGGTATTTAGTAATCGTAACATATTAATTACATCCATAATATTTCACTACGTATTACAAATATTTTATTTTACATTGTCATGCTAGTCCTCCAAAAATCCTACAGAAGTCGAATAAAGAGATTTTATGTCCACAATTCGCTGTCGCGGATTTCATCGGTGTCTGACGGCCGAGATAAGGCCTACCTTTTGGTGCTAAGGGTGGTTCGTTAATTAAGCTGCGGAACAACAGTGAAAAGAGGGTAGATTAGCCTCGTCACAGAATCGAGAGTCGGACATAGACATTCTTAATATTTTAAATTGCATATTTTGCTTCTGTATTATTATTAACTCTTCTGCTGTGTTTATTATAGTCTATAAGTTATTTAAAATTAAAGTTTATCATTATTTTCGCTATACGTGCAGTTTATTATTTCTGCGATAAGGTTAAAAACTTACTTTATCTCACAGAAAAAGCGTTTAATAATGTATCAAACATTTATTTTAACTTAAAATGATTACTGATAAGCAAACACGACACAAAAGAAACGTTATCGAATTGAAAAATTGTACGGAAAAAGAACTATGTAATTTAGCGCGACCATTTATAGATAACAAAATTTGACAATTATTTTCTTAATTTTTTATAAAAATATACTTGATATATTTTATTGATTACAGAGTAAAAAAAGTATGACATTTTCCATATCGACGCAGGGAAGCGATCTTGTCGTATCTCGCAAAAGTGACATCTTAACTCATATTCGCTCTCTAAAGTGTATTCAGTTATATAATTCTTAATAAGCTTACCCTTAATATTGTAACGATAAGAAAGGTACATTAAAAAGGTCCGGTGTGACAACAAATCTAAAGGAAAAATCTCCGCCTCTGAGAGCCCAACGGTGATAAACGAGAAAAACTTTCGAACTAAATGGAGCATTCGAGATGGCGGAGCTGCGCGGCGCTCGTAGAATAATACTTCTCCCGAAGAAATAACACTTATAGTCCGCGAGGCTTAAAATCAAATGTCTCCGTTCCTATTCGGAGTTTAAGCGAACAGTTCTGCCGTATCTTGAGCGATGGTGACAGAAATAAATGTCAATGTCTATGTCAAACTTTTAAATTTATACTTACAAGATTAATTCAAGCTTCAAATTTTATAAGAGTCCATATATTTAGCTAAATAAAACAAGAGTTGATTAAATTTGTTTTGATAAATACTTACATATTATTTCTTTAAAATATATAGAGAAAGTGGAGTACCTGAAAAAAAGAATTTAAGGTAATTAAAATAATTAGTAATAATTTATATAACTTAGGTATAATACGTAAGTTTCTTTTTTCTAGTAAGAAATTTATAACGATTTTATTATACAAGTAAGTTTAATAAAATCGTTAGGAATAAATATAGTTTTCTTTATAAAATATGGTATTCGTATAAGAAAAAATAAATTGACATGCGGCGGCTAATAAGCTGTCGGATGCTACGAAATCAAGAATATGAGTAATTTATTGTTTGCGAGCATGGTTATGTACTTATTATTTACTTTTTTATAACCAATTCATAATCATATCTATAAATCTAATATAATTTGATGTTTTTATTAAGTATATTATAGTATGTATTGTACATTATACATTTTAACGTAATATTTAAGCTTAAAAATTCACGATACTTTATTTTTAATAATTTAATAGCGGGATAAAATCGAAATCAAGTATGAAAAAGCAGTACGTATTGGTAAATATTGTAAAGGACATAGCTCTACTTTATCCATTGTTAGTAGAAATGTGATTGATAATAAAACAAGTGAATAAGACAAAGTTATTGGTAATATAAAATATAAACATATGAAACACAAGGACAGCGGTGCATGGGCGATAATATCACAGATAAGTGGCGGCGATCGGCACGTGCGCCGCGTCGAGTGCAACGCCTGTGTCAGCGGGTGACCGGCGAGCGCTATACGCCAAAGAGCTACATCGTCAATTACGTGATTGACAAGTTAACCGACCGTGCTCCGGACACGACGCATTGTGACGCATTGACAGCGCAATAAAATCCAAATCGTATGTCACAGTTTGCTGAATGCAAACTTTTGTATGACAGTTACATGGGTCATTACTTCGATTGGTAAAATTTCAACTACGAATTACTTTTTTATAACGAAGATACGAGAAATGAAGTTTAGCTACAAAGTGTAAATTCATCGCAACCTGTGGCATTCTTTTTACTGAAATGAAAATAACGCTCAAACAAATGGATATCATTATGAGGATAATGGAGCGAACTTAAGTTCCATTCAAATTTCAGATAAGCAGTAAGAACAGTTGTGCTCCAAGAGACTTGGTAGGAAAAAACATACTTTTATGAAGCTCGTAAAAACAAATTTCACTTAGTGGGCAATATCATAATGGAACAACGTTACTTCGTATATATCTAGTGGTTGCATTGAATCCGCGCAGAGCTCTGGTGCTAACCGCTACTTTTCTATTACGCCAGTATATTACTTTGAAGTAGGTAAATAGCAGATTGATTACAGTCATTTAGTGTAACAGCTCAACTGTCTTTATTTTAATTACCTTATTTACGTATCAAAAATGAGATCATGAGCTAATTTTTAAAAAGCCTTCATTTTTATTTTTCAATACTTCTAACTACAAAAGAGTGAAAAATCATAAAAAATCGACTACATTAAATCAAAAACTTTAGTTTTATAAGACATTTGCAATAAAGTCTAAATTTGTTAACATTTGAATATCCTACGAGTAACATACACTTTGTACATTAAAAGGATAAATATAAGAAAAGTTACGCAAGATAATTTAAAATTTAAATTAGGGTAACGAGAAACGAAACTCAATTTAGTTCTTTTTTAGTCTCGTCCCAAAAGACATGAATCACGATAGGGTGACTTGGCAGAAAGTAAAACAGAGAAACGTTGTAGAGACCGTAGAAGTGATTTCATTTGAACAAAGTTTCTCTCTATCAACGAAATTCAGAGTGTAATTTGCGAGCAGGGAAAAGTTTCACCTTATCACAGAATTCCACGTGGAGTGTTTTGTAGAAATTTCTAATTTGATTTACTTAACTTTTTTCATATTACTTTCGACTACATGTTGCCACTATATTAGAGGTAGACAATTTATGCATATGTATAATTTATGGATGTATTTGTTTAGATATTTTACAAAATCTTATTATTTTAATTGTAGTTGTTATGTTTATGAAAGTGAAACATAGATCTTCTTATCGTAGTTACCAATATGTATAATAAAGATATTGGTAACTATGAGACATATAGTATACTAAATAATAAAATAGTAATGGTTTATATTTAAATGTAACTATTGCTATTCTATTTGTCAATATATAATATTTACTTATATTCAAGGAAAAAGATAAGTCAATAAGAAAAATTGAAAGCAAATTATCGAGGTTATAGAGGCTGCAGATGTTAGTGGCACGTCCCGTAACGAATGGAACGCGGCGTGGCTCAGTCCGTAGCCGCCCGTCGCCCGCCGTCTGCCCTCGTAGCGCTCGTAATTGAAAAGGCGCTACGTGGCTACGATTGCTAAGCGCCCTATCATTAGCGTCACTCAGAATTTTGCTAGTGTTAATGAATTACGCCTTATCAAATGGCTACCTTTTTTAAATATTTAAATAAATAATTTCATTTTTTATCAATTAGTATACATCGTAAATGTCGACACTAAAGCAATTTGAGAAAAAATATTTAAGTTGTCTGAAAATTAGAAAACTAAAATATTCCTATAAAAATTCAACAAAAAACCTTGGCTGAATTTTACGTCTAGTGAGTAATTAAAAGATTGAGGAGGGGAGAGATTGGCATAGCAGTTTTTGTGACGATTAGTGAACAGAGAATCCAGAAGGTTCGGCCGTTCAATTTGCCGGTTCACTTGACACAATTCGACGCCTGACTCGGGGACAATCGCACTCCAAGCCCCGTCGACCTCCTTATCTCCCGTCGAGGTAATCTTTCCTTCCCTCGGCGGCAATAACTCCAAGTGGGCAGGATTACCTGCAAAGGGGCTTCGCAAGCCAACCACCTCTACAAAGGTTATCGATTTAAACAATGCGCCTTGATCTATTTATTATTATTTTATTAATTTATGTCTAATATAGGTATAAAAAGTAAGAGATTTAATAAGATTATTACTTAAATCTGAAATTTACGTGCTTAAATGGGAATAAAGTTATAATATAAAAAAATGTGATTATTTTATAAATGCAAGTTCGCGTATAGCACGATAGTCAGAGAGTACCTAGTGTTAAGATAATCCGTTCTCCGCTTTCTGTTCTAAATCGAGAAAATGCGTCTTGAGTGGCGGAAGTCAATCGTCGCTGCTATCTCGCAATGAGTGAAATAAAAATAAATTAAGTATAATAATTGTTGCGAGTGGGAACTCGCCCCATTTGTTATAACTAAAATATATTTTTTCTTATAATTATTAAATTCATTAGATTTAATAAAAACATTTATTGAAACTTGTGTTCTCTGGTAACGTATGCCTAAGGAATTACAAATTACATAAGTATTTATCTATCTATACATATACAAAAGAAACCGTGTTAATTAGATCGATTTTTATATTTTTTTTGTTTTTGGATTTACCTTCGTCCGTAAATATTAAAATGTCATTTCCCCTATATAAAAAATATCAATAAAAAACATTAGTCTAGCCGTAACATCTTTAGAACTAAATAAAATTGAATTGTAACCGCCTTTTACTAACTACATAGTACATATACCAAAATATATGACGAACGCTGTAGAGATGCGATCTCTACGTAGGATGTGCGGAGTCAGCTCAGCTTGTCGTAGCAGAAGTCAATGAGTATTTTATAGTAATAATGAACAAGAATGTACCCAGGTGGTTTAGGTATGTTGAAAGGTGATGAAAGAATCGTAAGAGAGATATATCAAGCAAGTGTGAGGGGTAAGAGGGTTAGATGGAGGCCTCGGTTTACCTTTAAGAACACACTATCGAAGATTTTTTGTTAAATTTTGAACTGGAAGGTCATTTAAAAAGCTTGAGGAACCCAACCCCTAAGGGCCTAAATAATTAGGTTGATATCAGAGCCCAACCCCTAAGGGCCTATATAATTAGGTTGATATCAGTGGACGAGACGAAAGAAGTGTGGAGGAACTATAGAGTTTAGCGGTCCGTTCTCTCTAACGACGGTGCTAGAGAAATAAAAATCCTAAAAGGTTTAATGCTATCGTCAAATATATATATATATATATATATATATATATATATATATATATATATATATATATATATATATATATATATATATATATATATATATATATATATATATATATATATATATATATATATATATATATATATATTAACAAACAAATCCCAAATTCCAGTGACAAACTATACAATACTTGCACACTCGAAAATATTTTTTTCAATTTACGAGCATAATTTAACAATATATGTATATTGGTACTATAACTAAAATCATGATTTATAAAAATACTGTCACTATTTTATATTCTTTAGTTCTTTAACGAAAATTTCTTTACAAACTTATTTTAACTCGTTCTGTAGTTGCTTTGCGCATGCAAACTAAATTACACGGTCAACGACAACTTCCACTATAACTCGAATCCGCTTTATGAAAGCGACTTACTTTTAAAAATAGCTAAACCTAGTATAGTAATTGTTAAAATTTTGTCAATATATCTATGTTGTTTATAGACTAATATACAAACTGCACCATCACTTTTAATCATACATTTTATAAAATTTCTCTTCGCAAGAAAAGTATGGTGAAAGACACCAGACCAACCAAACTGGCAGGGAGACGATGCGAAGCTGCAGAATTCACGGAATAAATCATGAAATATATGTAGACGAAACGTTCGAGCACCATTTGCAAATTATTTCGTTGGCATGTAAATCTGCGCACGTAAATTTAGCCGCTGTCTGCGCACGGAAATTGAATTGTTCGAAACCATCTCGATACATTATATTTAATATAATATTTTTGATGTTCAAATAATTTAATTATAACTTTTTATATAGAATTTAGAAATTATTAAATCTTATTAAAAAAAGAAATCGGTTTGAAATATAAATTCTAGTTACAGAAGAAAATAGGAGAGATATTTTATATTTCTATAAACTATTTTTATAAACGCCTCGTTATTCACGTTTCACGTACCTACATATATGTAATACAAAAGATTAAAACACTAAGCACAGTCTTGTATCTATATGAAGTGGGGAGGCGGTGGCAATGTGGTGCTGTGTGCAAGGAGTGGAAGGTAGCGGGGATATTTCAATTTGGCCGGCGACGTGACCCGAGAGGCCGCGCGGCCGCCGCACGGCTCGCTGAACCGTAAGCCCGTTGTGGGCTCCGCCAAAGAGCAAACAGCGCCTCCGCAATCTTGTGCCACGTAGACCATGCCGAACACTCGACCACGACAATCTACTAGTACAATTACCCACCAAAGTGCACTATTCTAGGGATATAGAGGTGGTGTTCTACTCATTTCTCTTGCATTCAATAATCGATTGTTCCAATGTTCGAGTTCCAAACTCTAATATTAAATCCATTCTCTTCACATATGCGAGACAATATAGATTATGGAATTCGCAATATCGAAACCATGATATGTATAGTTTACTTTGAGTACCGATGCGTTAAGCTATTCAATCTATACATTTTAATGAAAAAAATATTCTATTTACATTCATTGTATCATCTGTAGTATATGATATTATTTTTTATAAAATGTATATCTAATATAATATGTAGATATAAATACAAATCAATTTATTCTGTAGCACAATGTAGTCAAACATTTGCTATGTTTTGGTTCAAAATAAGAGGTTCTAGAGTACGAACGTTGAAAGTACACCGTTGACGAATAAAAAAGTACTTAACTTTTCTGTTAATTAATAAACTAAAAGTAATATCCCTATTAAATTATAAACAGAATGTAATAGCACTTAAGGAATATCTCTCACAACCGTAAATCCCTACGATTGATAAGAGAAGGTGACAATAAAGAGAATTCTGCATCAGAACTATTGGAGTGAATAACAATGAATTTACGAGCGTCGTAAATTCAGCAGGTGTGCCTGTTTCTGAATACACCGGCGCGGGGAGACATTAATCGTCGCTTGGGTGTCGTGAATCAAAAATCTCATCGAAACGTATAGACGAGAATGTCTCTATTTAAATGCCTTATCAATATTATATTCCATAGACGTATGAATCTATAATAGGTTAGAAATTTACTTAATAAACTTTTTCACATAATGTTAGTTTTTTTCAAAACGTTTGTTAGGCGTCTGTGATAGAATTAATTAGGTTTACTAATAGAAGTTAACTCATTTTACAGATGACAACTTTAAAACAATAACAATTACTTTTTACTAGTTAGCCATTAACGGAAAACTAAATTATAAAATAATTATATTTTGTAGATACGTAAAGCTTTGCGTATTTTGTGGCAAACCGTCATTATTATCTTTCATTTTCTTTCTAAGGCGGGTAACGAACTGTGTAATTGGGCCGGGAGACTTGGCCAGAATCTAGCAAGATTTGGCGCACTTTTTGTTAATACTTTGTACTTTCACGAATACATACAATTCCGTAAATACGTGTTATAATTTAAATGAACAATATATTAACACAAATAATAAACAATACATGTAATTTAGAGTTTTTTTTAATAATTTGCGAATGTATTAAGCATTGTAATATTATAAGCATTTCAATTCTGATTAACTCAATTACTAAATGTGAAGCAATTGTATAACTCAAAGGGAAACTTAACATTTATATGTGGAAAAGGTCGCCTCACAACTTTTTAAATTCTTCAATTTGCCATTTGCTCGGGTGGGCTTTTAGTGCTAAGCCTAAAACCCATGTAACTGTATAGATAGTACTGTACTTCGTTAGTTGTATAATAAAGGTTAACTGCCTTAGTCGTTCCTTCTGCTCTTCCACAAATAATTTGTTCACTTATCTAATTTTGAAAAAAAATAAACGCAATCATAACAGTCAATTTTTGAATTGTGATAGCTAAGGATAAGTAATATTGGTATATTAGTATACCGTATGCCTACTATAAAGTTAAATATATGTATTATACAAAATTATAAATACATTACCAAAAATTATATAGTATAAAAAATGGAAGACGGATTGTTAAGACACTAGGAGACACTGGGGCTCCACCCCATACTCTATGTAGCAGAAAATCGTTAAGTTGCTTTTTTATAAATTGCTTAGTTGTTACTCAATAGAAAACTAGAAAACGGTTTTCATTGTACTTGTATATCAACTACAATGAAAACCGTATTATAAAAACTCCTTGTCAACATAGGGAGGACCGAACACGAGACGAGAGCGGAGTAGCAATTTTTCTCGTAGCTGACAACACGATGTAACGCCAATATCGCTACACTGAGCGATTAAGCCGCGCACGCCGATATTTCAGACGTGTCTCTACTAACTGTCAAAGTGTCGACAGAGACTACACGTTATATTCCACATAATGAGACATTGAAGTGGGTTTAATCGATATTCATATTTTCCCATATGAAAATTTTTGTATCATTTAAAATAAAATGTAAATGTATAATTCAAATTAAATTATAAATTAATTAACAGTACAAAATCATGTCGAATCATGTAAATCAAGACTTGAATATTTTTTCATTATCAGTCTATATATAATTATATTTTTATTATTTATTCATTCCCTTTTTGGTCTTGATCCTAATTCACATACAATTCGTACGAATATTTTACTGTTGAGATGATTAGCACTAGCCATGCTTTTCAGAGATCCATTTCAAGGTTTATTAGGAAAAGAGCTATGCCAGAAAAAATTAAAGATAAAAAAATGTGATATTAAAAAAAAACAAAAATATCATAATCCCTTCGCCGTATTCATTTCAAAGAATAAGTGAACAATACTGTATGCTTGCCTGTTATTACTCTACATTACTGGTAGTAATAATGAGAATGTTTGCCCAATATTAGGGCGTAAAGGTAGTAGATAAGTTATCTCGTATACAAGGTCTGTCTTGTAATCATAGAACGAACTATAAAAAAGATATAAAGTCTACTAATCTTGAAAAGGAACGGTCGTTTCTCTTCAAAAAGATAGTTCGTAAGTCAGATCACGCAGGCAGGCAATCACTTGATAATAAACGTGAAGTAAAAGGAGAACGACGTGAAGGTTCACGTGCTGCTGACGCGAGTTTCCTGTAGCGCGGGCGCTGAGCTATGTACTGCAGAGAAATCAACAATGTAATAAATATTTTTAAATTATGTTATATTTCATATGTGACAGAAATTCTCTTATATCAAAGAGCACGTATTTCAATTTAAAGCAGTATTGAAAGACATTCTGCTGCCAAGGAATAATTTGCCATCCTTGCTATAATCTCAATTGAATTATGTATTTTTAAGGACTTTACTTCAACATTATACTTCTAAAATTAAAACTTATAAGTCCGTCTAAATATTTTTGTTTTTGTTTATTCGGGTTGTAATTGGCTGTTGCGCGTCAGGTAGCAAAAAACTCCGCACTATATGTGATTATACAAACGGTATGCCGAAAATAAGATTGTAATTTTCTTATGTTTATTAAATAAAAAAATAGTTAACAAAAAAATACGCATGTCTAAAATATTAAGTTAAGTTATCGTGAATAAATTTGACAAGCATATTATTTTAATTGATATAATTTCCTTCACCAGACAGTTATTATACAAAATGACTCGATACTTTTTTAAGGATGTACTCATAAATAAATAAGGGCTACGACACCATGGCAAAGTGAATGATAAACGACACGGAGCTGGCGCCTCAGCGGCGGCCGCTAGCCGCGAAAAATACTACTGTCATCTTGACTGATAATAAAATAATATCAAAGTCATGCTCCTTTTGCATGGTAAAATTGTGATTTTCTATTTTGGTATTCATTGTATGTAGCTTCGCTCCAACAATGCAGGTAGCATAGAATCTGCTTGTTAAAGAAATACTTTGACTTATTATTATACTAATATTAATATTTAAGCGATTTATTTCGCTTAAATATCCTACACGTTAGGTCTTTTTTATTATTTTACAAAGGTAACAAAGAATTAAACAAAACAGTAAAAGTTAAATAACAATATAATAAAAGTAGCTGTTGCGGCTTTGCTCGAGTAAAATATAGATACAATATAGATTTTATTAAGAAGTTATTTAAAAAATGTGCGTGCCACATATCTATATACTATATATTAAGTACGTTATTTAGGACCTCGTTGTCTATTACATTCTTGGTTCGACTTTCATGCACTAGATGGACTAGTGTTCACAGAGTTCACTTTCTAAAACGCTACGGCATGTTCTATGCATGGAACTCTCTAAAATCGTATAAACTCAAAGATATTAGTCAAATTATTAAAAAAGCCTTTATGTTTCTAACTTAAGAAATGACGGAATTTCATATAAATTATTTCCATATATTACCTTAGAAGTAAAATTTACAATAAACGGTAAAGCAACAATTCGCTAATTTTTAATCAGTAGCCCAATAGTATTGTTTTATACTTCTAAATTCTCTTATCTTAGTGGTAAACTTTTCGGAACCGCTGGAAGGTATTAAGTTATTTTTAACCCGTAGTATTTTTATTCAATACGTTTCACGTTTCTAAATTAGGGGTTGAATTTCCAAAAAAATAAGTAATCTATGAACAAATTATTCAACATCGACTGGTCTAAGAGCCGAAACCTTTAATAGTTTTGGCATCACTGGCAAACACAAAAAGTCTTGCTTTTACACACGTGTTAGATTAATAAAAAATTAAGTAGATAATAGTGTTCCTAATATCATTATACGAAATTGTTACTGTTTCATTTTAGTATTGAATTACTGTATATCGCGAAAGTCGTACGTGTGGTATTTGAGTCGAATCAGAGTTTCTGTGAGACATATCAGGATCGCTAGCGATAAAATATAAAACAATTGATTGTTGATATTGCGGTCACGTTGCTCAGTTACTATTTTCACGTCTGACGTAATGACGTTAGCAATAAAGTTATGTTATTTACGTGACCCGTTACCTTGTGTCATTTCTTATTTAATATACTAAGTTTCAATCATTTCATACATTAAAAGCTAATTGACATAGTCATGATTTTCAATAGAAAATACATTTCAATTTAGAGAAATTGACTTTAGTAATGATTAAGGTAATTGATATAAAACTAAACTTATGCTCTAATAACATGGTAGCGAGAAAAACGTTAGATAAATGTGTTAATAAAGATTGTTAGAGAAGTAATCTTCGCGCCAATCAAGACAAATGGCGTGCATGAAAGAAAGATACACTTGTACATATGTCTACGTCTAACTGACGCGAGCTGTGAGTGATTGGCAATATCGCGTAAAACATTGTTGAGAGACGTTTTTCTTTCTTCTCGACGAAAAGTATCGAAATATTTATACTTTCGCAACATATTATAGAACGTTTGAATATAACAGCACATTTTTAAACACTTTTAAACATTTTTAAGTACGGTAGAATAAATGCATATAATAAAGTATTTTAAATATACACTTATACCAATTTATTTTATATTCTAAACTATAGTAATAATAACTTTATAATTAACAAATATTTCATAATATTCCAGCTAATTGGAATAAAATATACGACAAGTTTTTTGAAAAAACGATGAACAACAAACATGGAAGTGGTACAGTGAGAGCGTCACCTGTGATGAATGGCGATGTCCGTTTCACTCGCGACTCGAATATTTCATTAAGCGAGCTTTTGCGGAGCCGCGCTATGCGTCATAGGGTACATACGGAGCGGCCGCGTCGACACTGATCCACTAAGCTTAGCATAGAAATTAATAGGTAAACGCGTACAACCTGCGACTATGCGACAAACGCTGCGGATAAAATTTATTACTTAATATGCAAACAGTTTTTATAAGCTTCTGAGCACACATATTTGCATAATTATATATACAGTAGAAATGATGCTGTTAAAATTGAATTGAAAATAAAAAAATGTCTTTGACATATTTTAAAATTAATATAACTGTTGTAGATTACTTACTTTACTTTTTAAGCTCTAACAGTATTGGACTTCAAAGATAATAAACAGTTTTTAAGAAAAGTAAAAACGTCAAAATCGAATCGTAAGGTACAAACTCATTAATAAACAGAGGAACAGTTTGTATTATAGAAGAGCCTATTCAAGCCTATGGCAAAATAAGTGTTGTATCAACATAGATTTTTTTAGCCGTGTCATATTAAATATTAAGTTTGTTAAGTTTACATAAAAACTTTTTTGTGTTCCAGTTGAATGGGTCTCATAACTTTATCTAAATCTAAACTATACCTTCACGCGTTTTCCTGCATAGGGCAGTAATCAAATAAAACCTAGTGTCAAGACATTCCGATCTCCACTTTCCACCAAAAATTGAGATAAAAATTGATGCACGATGTATTGACGGAATTCAACCCTTCACTTAATTGCCAGTGTCTTAAGTGCCAGAACGAAGAAATCAAAATAATATATATTCATTTCTTCGACTGGGGATCGAACACACAACTTTCACTGTTAGACGCTGTCCCTTTGCGTCACAAAGGCCTAAAGCTACAAATATTACAAATATCAGAGTCATAAAAACATCTAAAAAAGGGAGATCTCAACTTTTTTAACGTGTCCGCTTCGAATGAAATAAAACAATACATTATGTAATATACTGTCTCAGTCGTGATAAAAAAAAAACTGCATTTAAATTATTCAAATACCTACTTCAAAGAAATAACTAACGTCTTGAAGTGCCTAGAGCAGACTACGACGAAGTTTGGTATGTGCGCAAGGCTAAGGAGAGCGGTGTGGGCAAATGGGGAGATGCACGTACAACATTCTAACAGGCAAATCCGAGCATAGCACTCGTCGGGAGTTTATTACCCTGCTCATATTTACACAATTTGAGTGGGTGTTAGCGGTCTAGGCGCGACCGACGTCTCTGTATTCCCTTAGGTCCATACTTTTCTATATTCCATTTGTGGTGCACAATATATCAAAAATATCTTATTTTAAGATACTTCAGCGCAGTATTCTCCGATGTTATCGTACGGCACTCTCGGTCTGACAAATACAAAGAGTATTTATATTTGTCAGAACGATAGTACATCAATTTCCAAAACAATATATAGATTTACACATATAAGAGAATGTGTCATGTCGTTGTTGTTTTAAAGTTTCTTTGAAGTTTCACTTAGAATATTTTTTAATTATGTTTAATATTTATTATTATATCGTAATATCGATTTGTTTTAAGTAGACACATTTTTTAAAAACACGCAATACAATAAATTAAATCAATTAGCAACAGGATTTATGTATAAGGATATTAAAGCACTTAATGAATGAAGACAACAACAGCTATAAAGAACACGAGACCAACTCGAGTGATTAAGTATCTAATTTAAATGCAGTCTCCCGATGCGGACGTCTTAAACGTAAAGGGAGCCGTACTCGCGGAAAACGGAAGACCGACTCTCTTCGCAAAAGGAAGGAGAGGAGAGGTATTAAATTAGCGTAGTCGCTGAAAAAGTGCACTAACAACATTAGCGAATAGAACAATGGCAAAGCACACAAAGAAACGGAACGCCCAGACAAACCGGCTCGCGCTTAGTTTGTGTGGCGCGGCGCGGCGCGGGCGTGCACGTAACTACGAGTACATAGCGACACCCGCATCCGCGCACAATGAACCGAACTTACACTAATGAACCTCTGTATCTACTGAAGAAAATCTTCTCTGTTGAGAAAAACGAAACGAATTAGATAAAAGTTTTCCACTATTCTCTTTGAACACGATATAATTGAACGTAGTTTAATAAACTTACAAAGCGTTAAACAAAAACTTAGTAGCTTTGAAAACGATTGTACGATTGCGAAGTGTTCATAGTAATTGACAACTTATAATACAAAATTATATTTATTATGAATTTAGCTAAGCCCCAGTTTTACAGAAATGAGAATTGTGTATTAAATTTTATAAATTTGCTTGAATTGAATAAATTAATTGTTTACACATTAAGTAATTATTATCAATTACATTTACTAAAATTCATAAGACTAATTTCAATATAAAAGATTCTTTTTTCAACAGTTACGCTCATACGTATATTTAAAATAGTGTATTTAAAATTAAAGAGATATATTAAATGTATAAAGAAAATAATATAAATTTTGAAATAAACTAAAAACTATTTAACCGGAGTAACCGTGATATTTTTAGTTATATATTTTAGAAACAATGTTTCGAACACTGTATTCCGTGGTCATATATAGATTCAGTTACCTGTGATTTCATTTAAAATGTGTAAAAAATGTGAAACCAATAAAAATAATTGATATGTTAAGGTTTTTCCTGCATATCGGGGTAGTCAGAGATGACTAATAGTGTCAAGACACTCCGTCCTCCCCTTTCGCCCAAAATCGAGACATCGCGTGTTGAGTGGCGGTCCCGCTTTTTGTCTTTGGCACCAGAGCGAAGAAATGAAAATATAAATATAATGATTTTCTCGAGTGGGAATCGAACCGTTTCGCATCACAACCATTGCGTTTACAGTCAGGCGAGGTCCTGAGCCACGACGGCCTCAAAACAAAAAATCTTATTAAGTAATACATATTACATACAAATACAGTGTTTAAATTAAATTTTATAAATGTAATATCGTAATACTTCAAATTATTCCAAACCATTAAAAAAATATACACGTCATTCATTATTCCGAACAAATATTAAATAACAAACAATGAAATTTAGAAAACGGCAACTTTTGATTAGAGAAGTGCACTTAGAGGAGTGCTTTAATTTATATCCTGTTTCCAAAGTTAGTAAAATACGATATTCTCGATTCGTAAATCGTAGTCTAACTCAACACTGCCTGTATTTTATGGCTGTTGATGATAACTTACGACCCCATTTAATCCACTTTAAGAATACGGACATCTGCAGACTACGAGAGAATTTCTTGAAGGCTGATTACAAATGATGTCAATAAAATTGTCCTTTTTTGTCAAAAAAAAAAATAAAATTCATAATATCATATGATTTCTTAAAATGTCTGCTACATTTAGATAGAAATAACTATTAAATATTCTAAATATAATACAATTTTAAATATAAATATATGTGAATCTGAAGTTTAATTCGAAAGCAATAGATATGATACGCTTAGAATTATCAAATGCAACGTCGTATGACCTCGACAAAATTGCTGAACTTGCTCGCTTCTACAAACTATTGGAATCAATTTCTAACTTAGCCTTCGTCTGAAACCGCAGAGTCGAACTGAATTAGATTGCATTAATGGCGAGATTCTCTATCAAAGCGTCATTGTGGTCAGTCAATCCACAATTTAAAAATATTGAATCGTTACAATATTTTTAAATTTTGGACTGACCTTTGTATTTATATATTGTCTATTTTTGACTCATATTATCACAATGAAAATATTGTTATGTTTGTATGTCGTTGTTAAATTAATTTAATTAAGGGATTTGTGCTTAAAGTTTTTGGTAATGAAGGGTCTAAAATATTTAACGCAGGTTAAAGGTGTTAATGCTGAAAGTTGAGAGGTCGACCATGCTCAACCAACACTACTGTCCAACAAATTAGGAACAACATTAATATATTCTCTATACACGACAACTTTCCACAATAAGCAGAATGTATTAGTGTTATTTATCTTAGCTCATGCGCTAACAAAGTTTTAATTGCAAGCGCCGATACAATTTGCGTACAAATGAATTTATTCGCTGATTCCGCAGTACATTGGGGAGAGCGCGGGCGGGCGTTTGGCGGCGGCGAGGCGGTGTGTGAACGCGGATTATCCGCGTGTGTAGGACCGCTAATTGTGGGTAACGACGACGCGTTTAGCAGTCGCCAATTACACGACTATAATATTGTTCATATTCGATACGTTAAAAGACAAAATGTCTTTCAATATACAACGTAAAATTAAATAATCATAATAAGTAAAACAATTAGGGTTTTTGTTAACAATAAAATAATATATGTTTATTTTTGTACAAGTAAAGGGTGAAAAGGCATTCAACATTAAAGAGAGGAACTGGTACAGTGTTCTGTATTTGACCAAACAAAAGGGTGATAGCGGTACGTGCGTAAATCAAACGTCGCACAATAACAGAGCCGCCCGCGACCACCCCAGCTCGTCCCCGTCCACCATCGTTCCACCGCATCCGCGCCATCCTTTCTAGTTTAACTCAGCTCCGCTTTTCCAAGAGACGCGGTGGGTTGAATATAATAAATCTGCCATACTTGTTTTAGCCAAAGCTCCTTCAAATATAACGTATCTAGAGTTAATTTTAAAAATATAAAAATAATTTAGATCACTTGAGTTTTTAGTGCGTTTATTATGTATATTTGTGTTCTTTTCATGATAAAATATGATGAATTCAGAAAGTATATTTTTTTATAGATACTTGCAACATTTAAACAAATAGACTATATACTTGTTATTTCATTTCTTAAAATGAAATGAATACGTTGTACAATTTTTAAGAACTCAAATTAATCTATATCGTAGCCACATAACGTAACTCGTATCATATTGCCTACGCTGTAGCAGTGGGGATTACAATTCTCGTTCGGATAGTACGATACCATCGCACTTTGCTCCATTCGCTGCAATTAACGCGGTACAATGACCATATAAATCTTATCTGAGCGCTGTGCTTATTCTATATACACATTAAACAGAATCATCAAATTATTGACGATATACATATCTCCATGTATATGAAATGAAGCAGAAGATGAAACTTAACCAAAAAGATGAAACCTATAATTAAAAGGATGATAATGTTAAAGTAATTTATTTCGGTGGGTTTTCGGAACACAGTACGCTGCTTAATCTTACCTATACGTTTGGAGCCGAAGAACAAACAAGCCGCGAGCTGAGATTACGCTCCGAATAAATCAATGCTACGACGCGTTAAAATATTTAAGCTCACGATTAATGCTGGGCGCGAATACCGTCTTATCGAACCGAACCGCACTAGACACAGCTGCTCGTACCACCCGAGATCGTCGGATTCTACGACGAATTAATCAAGACAATCCGCCAAATATTTCCGAATAAAACAATAATGTAAAATGTTTATAGATTCGACTTGCTTTCTAAAGGAAATAATTAAAACAAGATCCAAATTTAAAGTAATTACATCAAACAAATACAAATCAAAAGTTTTAATTCATGTAAGTAATATGAATATATTTTATTTATTATGTCGTACATTTATGGACGTTGTTACACAGATCTTTCAAAACAACTTAACAATATCATTTTACTGCAGTTAGGAATGAATATATAATTCTCGCAAATGATCAACCGGAACCTTATCAAGCGTCGTTATATATGACGAAATTACAGTAGAAGTTTTACAAGGGCTCGTTAGGGCGGCTGTAACGATAACCGCACGAGATAACTGTTTCTAATCAGACGTAATGACGCAGCGCCTCGCTCGCTTCGCATGTCTCTGTGTAATACACGAATTTCGATTCCATTTCATGCGATCGCATAATTAAATTGATCAGAATTTTATAAATCAACTTGCTAATAAGCCCTAATGTCTTTGAAAATAATGATATCATACAAAAGCTCAATTCAACAAGAATGATTACCGTATCTAATAAAGTGAAACGGAGAAACTAAAAAAGTTTCTGCTCAACCTTCTCGGTAATAAATATTCAAAGTTGCTGAATTAAATTTCATTCTGATTTTTATTAAGAATTCCACGAACCGAAGAGGATGGATACTTCTGATATAACGATATACTGGCGGAAGTAATAAAATAAAACGATTTTACATCTCTAGGGGGAAACGAACGTTTTTGTCGAATGGGAAAAGTCGCTCGCGACTTCTCATTTTGCGATAAAATCGGGAACGTTTTACGACAATCTTCTATTCGATTACCATTAAACAACAATCTTAAAAAAACTTTTTAGCGATCTAAGTCTTAGTGCTCGCTTTTGTTCAGAAAGAGATTAAGGTACGAACTTTGCTTCTTAATCTCCCTAATTCATGACTTTATAGCTGATCAACATGTCGATAGAAAATGAATTTAGAAAGCGATACGAGAGAACATCAGTATACAAATTTTGTAATAACCTGCGCAGATTGCAGCTTACTTGTCCAGAATATGAAATGCTGCTTACAAAATATAGTGGTTTATCGTGAATGTAACTACTAACTAGATAATAGAATATGAAATTTTAAATCAAAAAAGGTCACAAAAATCGAAGAAGCTTTAAAAGTGATCGTGAACCGCTACGTCATATAATGAACTGGTCACGTAGTCGCATTTCGTATTATTTCCCTAGGACTCATCACGTGACTTGAATAATTTCTCTGGCCATCGCTGATCCAAGCCTGCTGGACCCTTTACAAATAAACCGCTTTACGCACGACTCTCTAACGGAGATTCATTATTCTACGTAACTTTTGCTTACTGATTCATAAAATACGTTTAATTGAACTCTTTAAAATGAAAATCAAATGCGTCTAACAGTTAACGTAACTACATTACACTAATTAAAATCGAGTATTTTTGAAATCGAACCCACGACCAGTCATGTTTACAGCCACACTTATGCCCCTGCGCCGCGACTGGCCTTAAAGTGAATTTATTAAATACTTGATTTAATATTGAGGCAATAGCTAATTTTTATTATCACATCTTACATTCTGTCGAAGGTGTACTGAATAAACTTTTTTTAATGTACATTAAAAAAACTTTATTCAGTACACCTTCGACATATAACACATACAATTTATATATATATTTTTACCGTTTTTCTCTATATTATAACAATAATATGATTGTTGAATAAATGTTTTTATAATTTGATTCTATATCTGAAATTAACTTACATAATTTAATGTCGTAAATAGGTAGAAATTTCTTAATTAATTTAATATTTACCTTATTTACTCATGAACGCAATTTCTTCGACGTAGATTTGGGAATTTGATAAAGATAAAATTGAGAATGTACCAAGTAGATAAATTATCCGACTGTCTCTACAAGAGAAGAAAATATACGTTGGCTTTGTATATAAGTTTTATTGAGCCTTGCAATCTCATCAAAACTTGTTTGGCTGTTAATCAACTTAGTGTTTCACCAGCAAACCGATTCAACTGAACTTTTTGTTTTAAATTATGAAATTACATTAATACGTCAATAATCTAATTAGAAAACATCCATCGTATGCGATAGAGCTATGGCTGGCTATACTACATAGATTTTCTTTACTTTTGGCTTGTATAGGTGTTATAATAGCAAAGATATACACCTACAAGTACTTACTTATACATAATATACATGTCTAAACGTAGTCGGGAGTAATAAAGACGTCACACGAGACGCTTGTCGGCCACGGTATTAGGCGCGTAGCAGTTTATTGTGCGGCAGTCCCGCTCATAACTACCCATTTTCCTAGGGATAATGACGGACAACAAGCGACGTTATGTTTATTCCCAGGTCCAAAAATAAAGATCTTTCGGGGCTTTCGGGACTATTTTTATACTTTTAATTACCATTGGTTGGAATTAAAATGTTTTTATAAATTTAATATTAACTTTACTACTGGATTAATTAATTTAAAAATAGTATATATAACTAACTGTAAAAAATACCTTGGATTGCCTCGCAGCGCAGCTTGGTGAAGAGCATTAAATCCATTGTTGTTTGTCAGCGTCATGTCAGCTCCGTGGTCCAACAGCAAAGTCAATATGTCGTCGCGCTTCTTGGAAATTGCGTCGTGCAATGGAGTGTCACCTTCAGAGTCCTAAAAATATTCAAATATAGAATTTCCTTTGAATGAAAAAAAATACAATGTTTATTGAGGCCGTTGTAGCGCAATAGAAGGGTAAAAGGGTAATAGTCGTGGGTTCGATACCCATTCATTCCATTATGTTTAAATTATTTTCATTTATGCTCTAGTACCAAAGACAAAGCGCGACGTTGAGTTTTTTTTATTTATAGCTTGAGCGGACAAGAAAATGTGTGTGGCAAAACACTAGGATGCATGCACTTCATTAGATATTAAACGCAAATGAGTATTGACAATAGAGGAAATAAAGCCTTTTGTGGTTTGTTGATTTTACGGTTTTATTATAGATAACGAACGTATACAACATATTTATATATTACACTTCAACAATTTTTCTGATAACTCTAATATAAAGCCTACATATTATGTGAACGTTAAGTTAAAAGTTATCTATGTATATTTAGTAATAATTGTCAAAGTATGCCATTAAATATGATTTTAACATAATACATGCAATAAATATACATACAATGCAATGTGTTTAATTTTGAAGGTATATAACTTAGACAGGTCATTTTATTGTTATGTTCGTAATGTGTGATTTACTAGTCTAAAATTATACTACGAATAAAAAGGATATAACCAACTAACACATGTTAAATATTCACATAAGCAAAATGGGTTTTAGAAAACCTATATATTACCCTAGTTAATAAAAAGTTAGTTCAACATTTTAATTTATATTGAATACATTTGATATTGAAACGTATGTATGATATAAACTAAAATTTAAAGCAACTATATAAAAAGACTTGGATCCCACAGTTTTATCAAGTATCGGCTGATGCTCTCGAGTATCGGGACAGTTTTCTAAAACATCAAACCGCTCAAATGAATAATTAAGGAGACGGAGAAGGCATTTAGGGCGTGGATTATGGAGACTTGCATAATTTATAAGCGTCTCAGTAGTTAAAATAAGCGGTATAAGGCGAGTAAGGAGCTCGGCTGCGATACGACTCGCAGCACAGGACCATGCAAAATCTCAAATGGTGTCGAGATTTGTAGTGTTGCAGGAAGGCGCAAAAAGCGCGGCTACCGCGTCATTATCATAATCACCACCGCTACGTGCCACTACGGTGCCGCCCAAGCCGTTTCGCTTTGTGAGCGTGCATTAAGAGACGAGCATTGTGCTCTGTCATTCCACAATTAATTTGCAAGATACTGTAAGATAAGTGATTTTCCTTTTACAGTGCCACTTAAAAGGTTGTTTTCGTTTGGCATACTTCACATTAATAACTTATTATAATTTCGACGTATTTTTATAAAATTTAATTCCATAGCTGATATTGATAACGCAAATATTTTTTTAAAGATGATAAAGCGTAATAGATAGTCTCAAGCCATAGATTATATTAAAAGCAGCATTACGCACTTTCCTGCTTAATGCGACAGTCAGAAAGAACTAACTAACTAGTAGACACTCCGTTCTCTACCTTCTTCTCACTTTGAAGACACATCTTAGTGGGGGACCTCAACGCTGCACTTTATCTTAATCAATGAAATGAAAATAACTCAATTATAATCATTTCACCGGGACTGACACAGGTTACAAAAAAAAAACAAATTATCAAAATCAATACGTGGTTAATAAAAACATACGTGATAAAATATGTTGCAAATTAATATACATAGAACCAAAAACACACCGAAGTGATAAATATAGAAGATTCTCTAATTTAATAATTAACAAACAAGTTTAATAAGTTTAACGTTTTAAAGTGTTAATCACACAGTTACTAAATTGAGAAACATTTTCGCAACGCATGCATGGCTTAAACATGCATATGGAACGCACGAATAGAGCGCTTCGACGATTCTCAAGAGACGCGGATTCGAATCCCGGATTGAATAGAATTTTCTGAAAACCCCAAAACCAAAAAATAGTGTATTATATATCAATAGTTATCTAAGTTAATTTATTATTACATATAGATAAATTTATTTCCACATAGTGCAATATGTGTCTACCATATTGTCATTGGGTGCGCTGAATAACACTTTATGGCAGATAATATTTCTACTTTTACAAATGACAAAACGTGTGACGCCAACAGCAGCTAACGTCAGTAGGCAGTAATTCAGGGGAAGCTCAACCGCAGCGTCAGAGTAATTCCGCACAGAATAGCAGCATTAAATATTAATCCTATTGGCATATAGATGGCCGTTACTGCCTGTTATTCATGCCATCGGTGTACTGAACACGGCCTTGTTAAAGCTAATTATTTAGTTACTAATATAATATACCTAATATACTATTGTGATGAGTAGTCACAAAACGATTAATGATAATTTGCAATACTACTACATGCATACGTGAAACGGCCCTCGTAAATTAATTATTCACAGACGAAATGTCGCAACAGTCCACGATAAATATCGGAGGCAAAGCGCTGAGAAGAAATTTGATTTACGTGGCAATATCCGCAGGTGCATATAAGCTGCGCCCCTCTCCTTCGAGACACTAATGTAGAACATGTACTTTACGAATATTACAACACCCGTGTTGGCCCATAACGCACGCGTCTAGAAATTTTAAATTAAAGCTATAAAATACGTCATCTTATAGCTCTACTTTAAATTTTCTCAGTCTGTTTAATGATAAGTTAACCTCCTGAAAACAGTATATTTGTGATAATATTATTCTGAATGTTATACCATATTTTATGTGTACATTTTGAATATTAAAAGAAGCTCAAATTTTTTTAAGTATTATACATATTCATGATAATTTGCAATAATCTTTAATGCACCAAAAATCAAATTCCATTATCCGATAACAAGAAAGAATTAAAAAGGATCGGTATAGTATAGTCAATATTCATAGAACAACTTAAAATATTGACGGTAGTGAATATAAGCCAAAGTTACTAAAACTCGATGTCTCATTAAAACATTACTTCAGATACAATGTTTTACTAATTTATTTTACTAATCATATCTAATGTGAAAAGAGAAATTATAAAAAAACACTTCTTTTTGCATGGTGGTTTCTGGGTAGTGATTTCCAGAGACTATGGTAAATGGCACTGTAGGACAGCTTTCGACAGTAAATGCGATTGGTTGTACGTTCGATTCCACTTGTGGAAATGATTATAGTTGTAACATTTTCGTCTCTTCGCTCTGGTGTATAAGTCAAAGTGCGCCGTTGAGTTTTGTCACTCAACACGCAATGTCTCGATTTCGAGAAATTATTAACAAAATTTAAGTGAGAGATTATATTTACACATAAACAATATTAATCAGTTTAGCGCGTAGGTTAATTATTGACGAGGCAGAAAGAAAACAACTAATTGCTTAATTCCGAACCATTACGTCTAGTATTACGGGGGGATTATTCACGGGCCATAGAGCGCGGCGTCAGGGAGCGGCGCGCCATTGCAGTATGCGCTGACTTATGATGGAGGCTACTACAGCCCACCCTGCGACGCCCGTAGATAACATATATTTACATCTAAGTCCAAATTATCAATTTATAACGTGCATTGCAAACCAACGCCTCGCATGAACCTGATTCTAATCATATTTTCTGTACATGGCACGTACATTAAGGATGAAAAGTTTTTTTTTTCAATAATTCATACAAGATTAATTAAAAACGGAGTGTCTTGATACTAGGTTCCGTCTGCCTACCCTTCGGTGTGCGGGATAAAGCATGACGCTAAAAAATACTACAAATTGTATGATTAAAAATAATAATTTCTGTCGTTGTATTTAAAATAGAAAGATACTCGAAGAATATGAAAAAAATGCTGTACCAATAATGAAGAATATAAATTCTGAATTTCAACATGATTAAGATACTTAGCATTATTACAATATGCATAACTTGAATTTGCTAAAGAAACTAAAGCAACCTAGCGCTCCAAAACGGGAAATCTGAAATTATTCTTTTTAGAAACGCTAGACAATATTTCGTAATTGAAACAGACAAATAAAAAATATTTTATATCATATTAGCGACCCGCTCGAGGCTTCGCCGCGTGAACTATTTCATTATATTGCAACCCTGGGGGGCGCATTTTTGAAAAATAAAGTAGCCTATGTTTAAGCTTAGATTATCAACTATATTTATGCTAAAACTCATTACAATTGGTCAAGCGGTTCAACCCCTTAGAGGTTCATTTTTGAAAAAAATAAGTAGCCTATGTTAGTCCCAGTCACTTTTACTACTTTCATTATAAATTTCATCCAAATCGGACCTGTAGATTCGCCGTGAAAGCGTGACAGACAAACACACAGACTTTCGCATTTAAAATATAAGTATGGATTATCATCATTGTTTTTGTATTTAAGGTAAATTAAAAAAGGGAATAAAAAATAAACTAGTAGCGTGTTAAAATATGAATTTTGTATTTATAATAACAAGGAAAACTTACTCGTGAAGTAAGAAGGTACGTTACATAAATAAAATTGCAAGATTTGATCCCGCGACTGGGACAGTATTATAACTGTGTGTGTATGTTAAAATTTTAATACAAAATCTCTGAGTACTTGGGTGGCGTGTTATGTCGTTACTATTAGACATATTTATAATATTTGGACATTGCGTAGCATAGTAGGTTTTATATAGTCTTATACATGCTTGTGAACATAAACAATAACTTGACTTAATTAGGGCTTATTATTAAATGGATCCAGATAATTGAGAATATTCTGCACTTAATTTATATGTACATTTTTTTCTATAAAGATATTTTTAGATAATTGAATCTGTTTGTCCAATTTTGACAAAGGCCTCTTCCAATTTTTTCCAAAATCTGACAGAATAAGAAATACGACAGTTAGAGGAAAAATATAATATAAAAAATATTAAAAATGCACTGACAATAAATGTTAAATGTTACATGTTTTTCACGTTATAATATTTAATGGAAAAATGTCAATTGAAGTTCCACACACTGCAAATGAGACATAAGTTAAAAATAAAGAGTGTAATGAAATGTATACAGATGTATAATTTATATTAATTTTGCTGCATAAAAACACGTATTCGGCTTCAACTACAAAATAAATTCATTTTGTCATAATGGAAAGCTGCCAAATAGGAACGTTGGGGTAATTTTAAATTTATGGAAATCCGGCACAAGATAAAATATTTCCGCGGCGTTGAGATCCAGTCTCTGTGATCCAGTAACTTATTAGCGAAGTTAATCAACTTAACATTCCTTATTGATGTCGATAATCGATTGTGTAAATCATCTTATAAGAGCCATTTTTAAGTACCAACAACAAGTCCTTTCTACAGGCAGGGTTTGTAATTGTTACTCTTAAAGTTAAGTTCTAAAAATTAAATGATATTACTAATACATTTTATTTTCTGATGAGCTTTTTTCTACCACGTCACACTTTGCTTCCCTAAAAATAAACAATAAGGGCGAACGGTGTGTCTTGACACTCTTCGCTCTCTGATTACTCAGCCATGTGGGGAAAAGCGCGTGACAAAAATAAAATCCTAACTTATGTTTCCTATTTCCTTAGATAGTACAATATAAATTCCAATAGTCACATTCACATATAGTATCATTCGATATGGGGATGTTGTTTCACATTTATCGCTAGAGGAGTAAATTAATTTGCCAATCTATATCAGTGGCAATTATGGATTGGTGGAACCAGTTAAGTAGTGCGAGATCCACATTGGCTGCTGCACCCTCATCAGGGCCTTGATTGATTGTATGGAATTAAATCTCCACTACACTACATCGTTCGTAGCGTATCTCGAACAAATTAAATAAATGTCTATTGTTGTAATAATAAACAAGCTAAGTATTGCACTAATAGAATAGGTACTACGTATTTTTAACATTTGAATAAATAGTAAGAAAATGCATAGGTTATAAACATTTTATTTTTCTCAAGCAAATATTAATTAAAGCCTTAGATTAACCTATTAATTGTGATTAACCTTAATTTGTAGGATTTCTCTCATGATAGATTCTTACACTAAATCAAAGAGACTTCATTAAATACATTATTAAACGTCTATCCGGTGTTTCTGGCAAATAAGGACAGAAGAACATTATGTGATAAAGTAGGTCGTTTCATAAATACTACAGTCCATTAGTGGCCCAATATCTCAACCACGCAGTTCTTTGTTATTCTAGGAGTGCGGTCGCGGCGAGCGCTTTGCTTTAGATATTGGAAAACGGTAATGTACTCGGTGAGATTTAGCGTCGAACAACGCCCAACTCTGTAGTTCACACTTGAATTTGTCTTACACATCTATTTCTTTTTCAACTTTAGTCTATCTACTTTAATCTAATTTATAATTTAATGTGTGTATGTGTTTTAACATCTTTTAAAGTATTAATCACATAATTAGGAAATTTTTAAAAAGAAATGTTCGTGTATTTTCTGTAATGTAAATTGTCATAACTAAAAGGGGGCAAAAAGATATTTGGGACTGATATTTTTTATTAATTAATTTAACTAGTTTAATTAATATATCGCATATAATATTATTACATCTATTGTTATAAGATTTAAACGGAATAATTGTTATAAAATCAATTACTACTCAATGTGTAACGAAGTATAAAATGTTTAAAATGTCGGTCTGTGTGATTATTCACATTAGCGTTATCCCTAGCACTTTCTCTCAAATATCAAAATATTTAATAAATACTACTATCTCCTGTCAAGTGATTGTTTTTAGAATATCTTATCTTAGCGGCCAGAGCTCTTGGACGGTTTCCAAGAGGTGCGGGTTTAAGTTGAACGTAGGGGACGTTCAAAATTGTTATATTTTTTATATAAATGTTTCTCATATTCCAATTTTGTGGGCAACACTTTAAAAATGTTAAGGCATCGCATTTATTTATTATTGGACCAATTACAATGGAATAATTGTTACTAGACCAATTACCACAGAACGTACGTGCAAACGGACTATAAAATTTCCAAAATGTCAGGATCATTTTTATTTTGAATGACTGAATTATTCGCGAAATATCCTTTATTGATAACGAGTTGTCACTTGCAACTTCACTCGTGTGAAGTATAAAATGTAAGTTTTAGTTCTTTCTCGTTCGCGTAGGATTTGCAAGATATCCGGTCTTAGTGCTTCCCGACAATTGTGCGATCGACAATAAGAAATTATGCTTATTTAAAAGACTTTAAAATAAAAAATCTAAAAATTATGACTTTAAGCACTTTTTAAATACAGTAGTACATAAGTTAAAGTAAAAGTTAAATAAAAATACAAATCAATATTGATGAAACTTCATATTTTTATCTAATTCTCTTTCAATTAGCTAAATGTATCATTTGAGGCTGGTACAGATTCAAACGTAATTGGCTAATGGTGGTGTGCCTACTTAATTTTGTTCAGCCGCTCTTTGCTAAAGCCTCACTTAAAAAAATCTACTAGGTCTAGACCATACAGGACCATAGATGCCCGACTTTATGTCTTCTACAGTCAAATTATCTGCGCCGAATAAAATGACTTACGATTAATTACGAAATCACTTTTATGACTACCTCCCAACTACATTAAACTAATCCGATGTACTAGAAAAATATCATGTAAGAATGTATGTAATTTATTACCCCTATTTAAACATTGTACGACTATACTTGTCTGATCAGAAACGCAAATACTTCGGTAAGTATTCGAATAAAACCTTCTTCAAATAGACCGTTCTCGTAATTATAATAATGGATTTTCACTTCTTCTTGACTCGATAACATTTTTTAACGTAACTGTCGTGTCGTAAAGCTAGATAAGTGGAATTTGTAGACAAAAACGTCTACGCGGAAAATAATAACATGTAATATTAAATACATAATATTAACATGTAATATTAAATACATATTATGTAAATATTAATACTACAACCACATTTTTTTATATTAAGGCTGTTTCGATTGTTTTTTTGCTTTCATTTTTCTTATACGCGTATAACGGGTATACCTAACCTAATAATATACATACGCCTTATAGGCTTATAAGACACGATTTTCGATTGTGCCCCACGAAATCGTATTAAAGTGTTTTACTATAACTAGAGTTCATTAGAAAAAATCATTTTAATCACTTGAAGAATTAAATGCTTTAACGTCAAAAGCGTTAAATCATTGCTACAATTTCAAAAATCAAAACAGTATTTATATGCTATAAATATTTTAACATGAAATAAATAACAATAAAAGTTGTTGTCCTAAATGTAGTGCTGTCTTGTAATATAATATTAAAATTTAAATAGTAATAACTATGAAATTTAATTGTGTTCACAAACAAATAGGATTTGTGTATGAATAAATATCAATCATCATCAATAGTCAAATAGATACCGAAAAGCTGAATGACAGTAAATAATACAGTCGATATGTATGTAAAGGTTGTTAATCAAAAATTTATATTAATATCTACAATGAGACTTTAATTATATTACACTAATTTATAAAGTGTTAACATTGTATGAATAGTTTACCGTTTGATATTTTTGCAGTATATCTAATCAATATGTATTCCTCTGCTTTGAAATATAGAACCACGGTGGTAAGTTCCGTCACTTATCTCGATTTCGAGCGAAAAGCGGAGAAAAAAATATTATTTATTATAATTTAATACTTCCTGTAGAACAAGAAAACATTTAATATAGTACACCCAATAATAATTTTCGATCTTTCAATAGTCACAAAGTAAATTTTCGGAATGGGAAATATTTATTAGGTGAATATTACTACTATGCGAGCGTGCCACTGAGATTATAGCTAGGAAAATATAGGGACTTTTTCTAACAATCGGTATACGCAGCGCGCAGGTGCCTGTAATGTGGCACGAATCGAATGCGGGGTTAAAGTAGCATACATTCGTATCAATATTTGCCTCCATCTACAAAACTGAACAAAAAGAAATGTGAAGTGTAATGTATAATAATATCAACGCTATTTTCTGGGATATCACAGCCTTTGCTAAATTCAATAAATTAATTATCATGTATTCATATTTATCCCTGTGATAAATGTCGACATCTGTTATGAAAACAATACTCATTACGTTGTTCTCGTTTTAATACCATATTCTAAAATAGCAGCAGACAAACAACAGCAAGAATATCATTTTTTACCGACAAGTATGTCAAGTTTTGAATATTTATAGAAATTTAACTTAACTGATTGAAATTATTCTACCTGGTCGCAGATCGGAGTAATAAAAATATAGTGCCAAGCGGAGAGTGCCAAGAAAGGAAACATAAAATTTCAGATGACGTCGTCCCTTCCATTAATTTATCGACAGGTCGTGGTAACAGGCCATGAGGATAATATTTATGAAGTAAAACAGTGCTGCACGATTTTCATTAGTAAATTATTTAACCTACAAATGTATTCGTCGTGATAGATTTTAATGTTATCGTGGCCAGTCGTGGCCCAGTGGCACAAGCGTGTGACTGTAAACGACTGGTTGTGGGTTCTATTCCCACTCGAGGAGTGGAAATTATATTTCCATTTTCTTCGCTCTGGTGTCGAGGTAAAGCGCGGCGTTATGTTCCACCACTTAACAAGCAAGCTTCTGAATTCGGCGGGAAGTGGGGAACGGAGTGTCTTAACACTAAGTTCTCTCTGCCTACCCTGCTGTGTGCGGGATACAGCGTGAAGATTTTAATGTTGGTAAAAAAAGGTCAAATTTAGGAAAATTCTATTCACACAATATTTAGCAGTACATAGTTATATTTAATATTTAGATGTATAGATTGATAAAAAGCGTGAAGCTATATGAAAAATATATAGATAACATTACAGCTAAGTAAGTTTATTTTAATTAGGAAATTTGTAAAAATGTTTGTTTATTGAAAAATTATTAAGCCACGGGTGTTTTCCTTTTTGTGTGTTTTTTATAGTTGCATAGAATTATGAGTCGTAACCCACAACCTTATACATCACAAAATTTTCTTATGAAACAGAACTAAGGCAAACCAACTCTACCGCGATAAAAGCGACTATCTGCACGCCATTTAACTCTTCGCTATGTACGTTAATACTTCGATTGCCATTACCTTTGGGTAATGGACCTTGTGGAGTATTTTACAATATTTATTGCAGAAAACTATAATGAAATTAACCACGTAATTTACTATCCTATAGCTATAGAGTAGAACAATACATTAAACTTCAATAAGAATGCTATATACGTATGTATAGACTTCTATTTGCACAAGTTGGTTAGAATGAAATGAGCCTGGCGTCCGCCAGTATCCGATGCGTAGCGTTTAACAGTGTTATCTCCGACCGAATTGGCACGTTTAATTGAACGCCTGTTTCAGCCATTAGTGTACGAGACAACAGTTATTGGCACTAGGTGGTTGTACAGTTGTACATTTGTACGTAAACTACCAATATAGTACCTAAGAGGGTTCCCGACCATTTAAGGCGTTAAATTTGCATGTAGACAATGCTAGAGTTCGTCAAACTAATCTAACACTACATTATTTATAATATATAATTTTGATTTAATTTGATATTTTACTTTTTTGTATTACATGAAGGTTTATCTATCTGCTACATTGTCTTCAATAATTGTACAATGTGTAAAGTGTTAAGTAACCCGACAAGGAAAAACGTTTCAGAAATATATTTAAGAAAAATATTCTTGCTAAACGTGACACGGCCAATAAATCCCATAATGGTGTCGTAAAATTTTGGTGGTATTATCTTTGAAAAGCCGGCTATTTTACATTCACCTGCGAGGTTTCCCTCCACATTCAATTTATGTTAGTGGGCACAAAACGAACGCTGACAAATGTTAAAATAAAATGAACATACGTTTTATCTCTACGCTCACGGAATCATGTTCCATACTTATTTGTAGGGAGAGCGAGACACTTCGCTTTATTTTCTCTTATATTATGAGTTATGTTAAGTTCTCAAAAAGGAAGTAATTTAGACTTAGAAGTAATTTAATTAGTTAATATTTGATACACTCATAAATATTCATTTAGGCAATATAAATACACCTTTTTTTTAATTTTCTTAAAATGAACACAAGTTTGTAGTTTATAGACATTTATTATGAAAACGTCTTAAAAGCGTCTCTGGATTTCGCAACTACTCGTAGTTTCTACTTAGATACAAAATGATATAGCGTCGGGCGGACGAAACTAAGTGGAACTTTTCCCAGGTCGACATATATAAAAAGAATTTTAAAATATATTCCAAGCGCAGCCAATATCTTTTTATGTAGCATTTTGCAAAGTGCAAAGTTTAATCTGAGTCCAATTTGAAATAGAACTATTAGTATAGCACAATCCAAAAATAATAAACCTATTATTTTATTAAAAATATGATAGCAAAAAATAAAATACTACGAATATACCTACTATTAAATTTCTAATGAAATTAATACAAGGAAACGTGAACATCTTATATACATAAGTACGTATATAGTATATGTAAATATAAGTAAATATACGTATCCAACTTCTGATAACCTCGCGTATCATAAAGTTTGGCGTTATTTGTTACCTATAATTTGTCTTACCAAAAGTTGTCGCATCAGATAAGATTTTAGTTGAACTCCGTTCAAACTTGCTATGAGTGTCTATATCAAGATTTACATTTTGTGTAAATAAAACTGTGTTCTGCGTAAATAGAACTGCCATATTCGTTTTATTATTAATGTTATCTAGAAAGTAAATATTTACAGTCTAAAAGAACAAAAACACAATGTGAAATATTACACGCGCTTACGTATTAAAGAATTGTACATTTCTTTAACGCTTCTAACTTTACGCCTACATTAATTTAGTATAATAATGTAAAAGTGTTCTAGCGCCCGGTGAGCTATTTCCCATAGTCCCAGAGTAATTATACGGGGTGGTTCACAAAGGCCGAGGCCGCGGAGCAGGCGTCGCACCGCGGCGCGAGCGTCGGAGCGGCAGAACCACCGGTAATGCATTACCGACACCGTCGACGCCTCGCAACAAAAGTACAATTACGTAGAAACTAACTAATATCTGTGGCTCTGTTCATACAGATTTCAAAATTATAATCTAGAAGTATACTGTTATACACCTACACATTTATTATTCCACATGACAAGGTTGGCTGGTAAAGAATGCTTTTCAGCTAACCGTTTGAGCATATTTGTGTTTGAGTTATATGCAATAAAGAGTATATTAATGAAAATAAGTCTATTATATACTATTAGGTACTTAGATTTACGGTTACTGTCTGTATCAACCAAACCTACGATGATTTTCACAGATTTAAAACTAAAATTGTGATACAAATATGTGCAGCATATTAAAAAATGAATAAGGACTACAATATATTTCTTATATGACCTTAATACATCTAGTATTAAGGTCAGTTAGATACAAGCGGCACGCCCAATATTCACAGCGCGTGGGATAGACTATTTCCAAGCAACTTGCTAAGGACGACTCGAGACGACAGTAGTAAATTTAAAGACACAATTAAAAAAAATATTTTTTTAGAGAAGAGGTTTAAGAACGCTTGTTGGATTCTTGGGTGAATAGTTAACGTTTAGCTACAGTAGTGTTCGCTATTAGGGCACCTTTTCCCTTTGTCACTTTTATGTAACTTAACTAATTAATTGTTAAGTAGAGAAAGGAGCTTGGGCTTTAAAGATGAGTGCAAATGCATTTAAAGGAGCTTCTAGAGCAACACTTGGGTCATTAGGAACACTTTCCCTGCTATCGCGATGTCAAGTATCAATCGCGTAGTGACAAATGTGTGATAGTATATAATGTTTTACGTAATCATATTCTCCTAACCCGCTATCATCTACGCTAGAGAACCATTCCTGACAATAATTGAACTACCCACAATTGATCACGTATTCGTTAGCGACATTAAAAGTGGGTAATTTCAAATTTAGTTTTCAACTTTTATATAAATATCTTAGATTCAAGCTTATAAACTTTTATCAAATCCTAAAAATATCTTCAACTAAACTTTTTTAGAACTCCAAATACATATATTAAGTCCAAAGTATTTTAATATTAACATTTGTAATTAAAAGGAACTTTCAGCGTTATATTAATATTTAGATAGTATAATACTGAATACTTAAGAAGTTTAATTGAACGAGGTACAGAATTTCAGTAAGTACATAATGAGTACAGAAGTGGAAGCATATAGGAGGTTTGAGTCGAACACACGACGCCTCGCTTGCCTAATGAAGCCGTAAGAGAACAGGGTAGGCAAACTGACACCGTCGCACCCGCTCTCGCACCGTCGCAGCTGTTGTTATTATCATGATCAGCATAACGAAGATAGCGAACTACATCTTATTTAAAATAATTTTAGGCAAATTTAATATGGCCGTGACTAGAGAACCGACTCTGTGAATATATACTGTTTTACTGTGAGACATACATGTACATATGTGGATATATTTTAATCTATTAAAAGAAAAATAAAGAAAAAGAAACATTTTTAAAATGTTGTACGCTTAGACTTAGATTAGACTTAGATAATAATAATATTTTAGAAACGCATAAACATTTGAACGTAGCAAGATATGACCCCCTGCCTGCCGTGCCGAATACCAAGGTATTTCGACGTAGTAGATACAATTTTGAGATACCGTCTATAATCTTGAGATTTTTTGAATTCAGATAAGAAAATAAACTATTGGAAAGTGAAAATGATGCAAAGGGGAATATGTAAAAAGCAGATTCAGTTCACGGAGGTATGTAAAGCAAGAAACGAGTTCGGTGAACGAGTGATAGTCCCCGTGCTACTCGCCACAGTCCGTACTTATAATCTAATATTCGCAATTTACGAGGATCGCGGAAGGGGTCCGTGGGGAGCTGTAGCACTGTCATCGTGCCAGCGTACCTGCCGGCTGCATTTACCCCCGTGTTAAGTCTATCGCTGTAGCTTTTTACGCTTTTTATGAGACCAATGTTAGCGTACCTTTGAGGATAACGTTTATTTTTCGTGAATCGAGTGACATGGGTAAAGTAAACACGACAAAGTAAACAAATACGTAAGAATCTAGATGATTTTAAGCATCCTGCTATTACTATAAAAATAACGTGCTAATATAAGATAGTGTTTAACTGAAAAGTTAAACACTATCTCATGCGTATGCAAAAGATTTTATTGTTGACATTTTAATGTGAATACATGTATACACCACAATTAGATAAGGAATACATAGGAATAACAATAAGCAGTTATAAATTATTAATGTAATATAAAAGTTCGTATAATTTTGAAGCTACAGAAATTGTATAACAAAACTATAACCCTACAAATTATATTAACGGAAGGGAGTGATGAAAGCGGAAACTATAACTAAACCGGAGCATTGTGTGGCGCTTGGATAGAATAGAAAGCTTCAGCAAGGAAACTCTTGTATAGACCTCGTCACACTTAGGTAAATCTCCAATATCCGCAACGAGAGATTTTGTAAGAGCTATATTTGATATCGCAGCTTTACATATTATATTTTTGTTTAATAATATATTTGTGTATATTTTGCACTTGCAATAATTCATATTAGTGTGGCACACAGAATGCAAGTATTGAATTCACGCGGTACGGAGGCTCTAATCAGTAAATACATTTGCAACCTATAAAGTGGAACTACGTACAGAAAAAAAGTTATTTAATAAAAGAATAAAAAATATTGAAGATAATAAAAATATAAAACTAAAGTTTCGCTCATAATTTGAATTCAGGACATACAGAATAAGCAGTCCAGTACGTGACCGTTAATAGCGTTCTGGCTGCGACACACCGCTGTCTAGACATTCGTATCTATCTACACAAGGTAATACTTTTATCGCGAAGACATATGTATTAGTTTTTAAATCTATAATATACGTAAATGAAAAATAGCTTTTCTACTTTCAAGGTTATGATAAAAACGTTTTAGTTAAATATTTATATTATTTCATTATTTGAATAACATGAATATGTATGTGTACACAACGTCTGTTACTACAAGGATTCTTGTGTAATTCAAAATAGCTAAATAAATAAAAATATATTATCGCAAATTTCAATTTATATCACATCATTTACAACTCCTCTTTTGCACGTTAACTTAATATAATATCATTAAAGTAGCTGAAATATAGATATGACAAGAAATACATATATTGCAAGTCAGGACGTTTTCAATTTGCACCACATTCAAAAGGAGAACGTTTCTGTACTTCTGATAATTTAATAAAGAAAGTTTATTGGAGTTGGAGAGCGTGCGTGGCTGGCACACTCGCCGCAAAAAGCCGAAAACTTTGATTCAATTAAAGCTGAAAGTTGGAAGAAGTAACAAATGCGGCCAAAACAACTTATCATGGCGATTCCGTAAGCTGTGAATGATGCAGGGCGCTCTGTTTGCCACATTTAACTTCCATTTAAGCTCTTACGTGCTTTAAAAAGATGGATTGAGATACTAAATCAAAGGATAAACCTTGAAATCGTTATGCCCATAACCTGAATGATATCTATATGGACTTAGGAGATTTATTTTCATTTTATTTTAATATTACTGTTATATTTTATGAATTTTAATAGACAGCTCACACTGGACAGATTTTATGAACAAAAAAGGTGTCGAGTCCGGTGGGACACAGCCAGCCAAAGCCGCTGGTGGGGAATAAGGGGTGACGAGCAATGTTATGCAAATTGAGGTCGTTATTTCGCTACGAGTGAGGAAAGAGTGCGACAGCGGCCGCCCTATTGCGCACCGCGAGCACATCGCCCGCGAACAGCGCACCGCAACGCGAAAGACGCTTTGCATAATTGGTTATACAAGTATCTACATCGAAGCACTGAATAGATCTCTTCGTTCCAAGATTACGTTGTTGTTGCTGTTAAAATGTTTTCACTAAGTAGTTCCATTTTATATTATAATTTGTTACATTTAGATATTATTAACATCTAATAATACGTTTATTTCAATTAATAAATTGGGGCCAGTCGTGGCGCAGAGGCACCAAGTGCGAATGTAAAACGACTGGTTGTGGGTTCGATTCCCACTCGAGGGGTGGAAATATTTAATATTTCCATTTTCTTCGCTCTGGTGTCGAGGCAAAAGCGCTGCGTTAAGTTTCGCCACGTAACACACAATGCCTCCGAATTCGGCGGAAAGTGGTGAAAACAGAGTGTCGAAATGTTAGGTTCCTTCTGGCTACCCTGCTGTACGTGGGATACAGCGTGAAGCTAAAAAAACGTCTTTAATATTATATAAAAATTATCTATAAATAATATAATTATAATGAAGTAGTTAAATGCCAAGTAAGAGGATGAAGTAGTTAAAGTTGTTCTGATCATAATTGTCCCCAGAGGTTGAAGTAAAATATGTGTTACCGACGCAAAGAGTATGCATGTCACTTTATGCTAAAGGGTACGTCAAACGCACGGAAGAGTATGTGATATTCATTTTATCAATTTTATGTATTTCTAATATTTCTTTTTTAGCTTCAGCTTCCTTTGCGGGGTAGTCAGAGAGAAAGGAGGAGATTCTAATAAATTATTAAAAAAAAACGTATTGGTTTTCTGCACTTCTCCATATACAATTTTAAATATACCAAATGTAATAACGTTTTCAATTTCCTAAGTGTGTAAGTAATATTTTAAAATGTTAAAAAGTATTTAATAAATAGCATTCTCTGTTGCCAAACGTATATAACATATACGATTGTTAGTAGAATAATATTTGGGTAGCAGATTTTTTTTTAAAAATCTCTCTACAGATGTTAAGAACATAAATAAGTTAAGCATATAAGGATTTCGACACAGTTGGTAGTAGAACGCATGGCTTAGCGGTCAGGCTGGCGGCGGTTGGATGTTTTACAAGAGGCGTAAGGCGTTAGGGTTTGAATACCGCTGCGTTCAAATATTTATACGTTTTCTAAATGTTTTTTTTATGTTTTTTTTTTTGTTAAAATAAGAAGTACTATTGAATAGTTTTATCCGCGACGGTACGGAGACGGAGTATGCGTTTGGGGTGAGAGGTTGTATGTTTATTTATGTAAACTAATGTTAATTTGTCCCCAAAACTAACAATATGATTTCATACGATTTTAGACGCGAGTTTAGATTCAGGAAGGGGACGAACTAGTAGTACAAAAAATAAGCCTTTTTTTAAACTGATGAATATTGTGCCGATGACCGATTCGAAGACGTGAGTTCGATAAGTTTGTAAGTTCAATTTTAGCCTGAGTTCTATAAACACACATTTGTGCCGAAGTGATATCTAAAAATATAATGACACAATATAAACATTCAGAAAATAGCTTTAGGTTACTTTAAATTTGAAGATTCTATATTATAATTATTTTAAATCTTAATCATTTTTTTTAAAAAAAACATCTGCAGTAGTGCTTAATTAAAAAAAAAGGTCAAAATTGTTACGAATCGCTCTGAAAGATATTTGCAAATATTTTGTTACCGTCTACTTTACGGGAGCTTCTACACAAAACAATCACACTGTGCAACTACGTTAAAACGATTTAAGAAAAGAACCTCGTATCTTTAAGTTCTATAAGAGTGTATTTTTCTTTATAAGATTAAAATAGAAATAAGTTTTTTTTTTAGCTTCACGCTGTATCCCGCACTCAGCAGGGTAGGCAGAGGGAACCTAGTGTTAAGACACTCCCTTCCCCACTTTATGCCGAATTCGGAGGCATTGCGTGTTAAGTGGAGAAACTCAATGCCGTGCTTTACCTCAATCAAAATAGAAATAAGTGACATTAAGATAGGACGTTGGCGTGTCGTAGCGCAGTTTGGCAACACTTGACTGTAACCGCGATAGTTGTAGGTTCGATTCTCTCTAGAATTGAATAATAGCAAATCTGTCACCTAAGACAAAGCGAGGTGTTAAGTTCTAAAAGTGGAGGTTCTTTCTACCTACCTTGCTATACGGGAAATAGGGTGAAGCTGTTTTTTTTATTAAGAGAAGAAATAGAATTTACACAAAAAGATTTTGACTAACGGTATATTCAGAACATAAAAATATTAACTAAATTTAAAACTGTACATACACACAATCATACTTTTTATTTTTTAAATTAGGAATTAAAAATTAATATTGGATATATTAGACCGCTGTCAAAGTAATACCAATATTATTTTACTTATTAAAAATGCACGTGAACTAATAACGCAAACCAATTTTTGTAGATTATAATGTCTAAAAATATACAATTAAATTAAAAATGATTTGTGGAGACATTAAGATTGTTTTACCCCGTTAAATATAATGTTGCAATGTTAATCGCCATTTTTTGTCCTTAAATAGCTTAAATTATTAAAGTTGTAGCCACCATATTCATATTTCTGCCCAAATTATCCAATATAATAAGTTTCAAAAGAGTAAGGACGACTTTTAAAAGGAAAAGTTCTGCGAAAGCAAGTAATGGCTCATCCCGCTCACGATTTCTGCCCCTCAGGCGGAACAGGCGGACCGGCAGCGTCAAATAAGTTTCTAATTGCTTATATTACCAAGTTATATTCGCTCTTGGAAGTAATTAAGTCTGAAAGTTAAAACCACATTCACGTATTTCACAAAAGTTTTGAAAAAATTCTGGTCTAAATCTATAAATCTTAGCATTTAATGAAATCATGTTTCTAGTATGTGAAAGAAAAACATAAATTTCATTCAATGTAGAAAGGCATATAAAAAAGGTCTTTCTACATTAATATAAAAATATACATTACCAGTAGTGGCGCAGAGGCACAAATTGTAAAGCGACTGGTTGTGGGTTCAATCCCCACTCGAGAAGTGATAATATTTAATTTTCATTTTTTTCCCTCTGGTGTCGAGACAAACCGCGGCGTTAAGTTTCTCCGTTTACCACGCAATGCCTCCAGAATTCAGCGGAAAGTGGGGAACGGAGTGACCTAATAAGGTTCTCTTTGCCTTCCCTGCTGTGTATGGGATACAGCGTGAAGCTATAAAAACTTTTTTTGGTCGCCCTTGCCCGCTGCAGCATTGCATAAGCTTGAGATATTTTTTGTCAAGTTCTTACTACTTACGGTAAGAATTGCGTGTTCAGAGACAGAACGTAACTCGGAGTCAATAATAGTAATAACCATAGCCGAGATACGAGTAATTTTTATATAATCATTACATCGAGTTGGACTTGAACCCATAACCAGTAGGTTGTCATACTGCACGATGACTTTAATAACCCTGAGCTATAATTTTTGTAATCATAATAACAAAATAATTCTTTGAAGAACATTTTACAAAATGTTAAAAATATTGGAAGGTAGACGTTATATTCGAGAGATATGACGGAAATGTGTGTGGCATTCTTGTTTTCAAGTTGGCAATAACACGGTGGATATGGAGCGTGCATGTGGCGTTACTGTGGCAGTAAATTAAGTAGCTAGAATAGCTCCCAGAGATATACGAGTTCGGTGGTCGTTATCAGATCATTCGGTACCCAACATTGTTATAGTCTATAGTTGTGCTTTTAGTCTAACCTATACACATTACTTTACACAATAATATTTATAATTAAGTTTTATCTTGTTAAATTGTACGAAAAAAGAATATATAGTTACCCAAACTTATGGGGTTTTTGTGGCGAAGTAGAGCTGTCTTACTTAAATTTGGTATATCGGTTTACGAGAAACGACCCTGAAATAAATAAACCAAAGGCGACGGTAAAGCACAAAGGCCAGGTTTTGTGAAATGGCCGACCATTTTCATTTTCTCGTTTATCGCCGACGAAAAAGAAATGAGAAGCATTGTTGAAGGTGATGATGGAATAATTATATAATATGGATCTTTACTACTATCTGTATTGTTTTAACTATAACCTAAAAAGTAATGGGAATATAAATATGTGTTTTATACATATTATTATAATATCTTTAAGTTTAGAATTTATAAAGAAATATTTTTTTAATCGGAAAGATAACGTTAGTAATTTATATAAGATGGCCCTGTCTCTGTAACTATACAGTTATAAAAAATAAAAGTAGGTACATTGATAAGTAAATTATATATTTATTTATAATTTAACTTTATAAATGCTGCACTATGAATCAAGATAGGATAAGGAAAATTTGTATCATAGCTTTAAGTTAGCTTTAGCTAATTGTAAAAGAAGAATTTGGCCAGTCCAACTTCTGTTCAAATAGCGGTCGCGTAATCAACTTGGCTACAAGGTGCATGGGCATAGCGCAGCTGTTATGTAAGTATGGCGCCTTTTAACTCGTAGGCTAAGTCGATGTTCATATATTCGAAACGTATTCTAATACATTTTTCATACAATTGAATTTCCTGAGCCAACCAAGATGGGGAAAACCTTTCGATAACATGAGCTATCATATTGCAGATAAGTATATTTTCTAGAAATGACTTTAAAAGGTTCTCTGATTGGAACACACGTAAAATTAACTAAGAAATCTAATGCATACTTAATAGAAGACAAGAAGAAAAATGTGTATCATAAAAAACCGTTCAGTCGGGAGAAGCGCTAATGATAGGGCATAAAGCGTGACGTCGTAAAACCAGAGCATTAAGCGCTCGCTGCCAGAAGCTGCCCGTAATCTATTCTGAGCTATTTTAATTAGCATAGTAGTAATAATAAAGCGGGGGTAAAGTTTTTGTGGCGTCTCGGACGATGTTCTCGAGCCCCGATGGAGCCCGGCTGACGCCATTCACGCCGGCCATACTTACAGAGAATACTTATAACTTCTTGCTCTGTAAATTTATCAAGTTCCGCGTTCGAGCTCATAGCTTTAATAAATGTTTGCCGATGAGTTGAATATTTGTGGGTTTCGACTAAAGTAGACGTCGAATCATGCAGACATTATATTTAAATATTCAATAAACATAAATATTACAGGACATATTACATACATGATAGCGGCTTTGTGGTTACATTTCAGGTATTTCATATTATAGTGTACGTTTTGCATGCATAATCGCTCGTTTGTTTACATGCCTTCGCTTTATTTTCGTAAAATATAATATATTAAATTTTTGCTAAGCCCCACGCTTCTCTCGCTTTTAGTAGGATAGGTAGTGAAAACATATTGTTATAGACGTTAATCTTAGAGAATTCTAAATATTCTGGATTCCAATACATGATTGGCTTGTACTATTATTTTCTTAAAGGATGTAAAGCTATTTAGTTAAAATTTTTAAAGATCTGAAACATACTCCCAGGCAATTTAAAATACAAATACTTATATGTCTTAAAAACTGTGGCACTTAGGAGTTTAACTCAACCTCAATTAGTAAAAAGGATGGTATCCAAAACCTCAATTACTTTGTAGATAGGACTCCAAAAAAGATTTCCTAAATAGTATAACTAAGAATATACGCGGGGAGTCAAATTTTAAAATAAAACTGAAACAATATTTGCTTGAAATGTCAAAGTAAGAGTCAAACACTATAAACAGTATTATCGGACATTTTTGTTTGATTAAATGTGTAATAATAAAAATATGTAAGTAAATAAATTTATTTTGAATCGTCAATTAACATAAAATGTCAGTACAACCGGAAGCTTCCGTCGGCCCCGAAGCCCGTTCTGCTGGGAGGAACGGGCAAGAAACTCAACAGTTGCTCTTTTGAAATATAATTTTACAATAATTTTACAACTATGATTAGTCTCCCGAAAGAGCATCAATAGCATTTAGTTCTACACATTAATAATACCAGTGTAATATCCCCGGACAGAATAATAGACTTTCCTTAGTATTATGTTTGTACCTTGATTTTAAACTCTTCAAATCACATGTACAGACATGTCACAGAAGCTGGAGTTTCATTGCGATTTTTTTTATTAAATAGGTATGCTTACGGCTGCATTACAGTATATCTACACTAAAAAAAATTTGCCCGCATAAAATACACAATTGTACTCGTAAATACAAAAAACAATGAGAAATACGGAATAAATACAATAAATAAACAAATAAACAGATATATTTTAATGAAACCATAAAACTATCTATTTTCTTAAAAGGAATCTCGAATTCCAATGCTGTGAATAGCTTGCAATGTTCTTTTTCTAGCATTAAGTTATAGTAGGATAATAACATCAATCGTTTCATGTACCACTGCTACATGTTTACTTTTACACGGTTTATTCAAAAATCGGTATATTAAATATTTTTAGTACAAAGCATTAAAAAGATTTACATAAAATATTTACAAAGATGCTGTATTTTTACATCAGCTTTTGAATACAACATAATAATTTAACCAAACTTTATTTTTACTATCTGGAGCAGCACGTAATAACGTTCAACCCAGTTAGGTTTAGGTCAGCACGAACCCTATACCATGAAGTAGTAACATTTGAGATTAACGAGGCCATATTATTTATTCTTGAATTTAGAATAAATTTGGATGTTATATAAAGAAGTCCATAATTTCAAACATAGGAAAAATGTAATTTAAAATACGTGCAAGTCAATATTGTTATAAATTAGCATGTACAATTGTACACATATAAAAGTAATATACAAATGTAGTCAATGTAAATATATATTTTAGGAAACGCTTTGGGTAATTTTGTCTATAACTAGTTTATTTAAGCATTTTGGAAAACCTAAAAAAAATTGAACTCAGAGGGACTTGAACCCGAACCTCTTGCAATTCTTTGAAACTCTAGGAAAGAAGGCTGGGATGAATGCTTTTATATGTTTTCTTAAAATATTTCTTATATCCTAAGTGTTTGTAACGTTTTACAAATAGTGTTAAGACACTGTATTCTCCATTTTTGGCCCATTTTAATATGTAAGCAAGTGTATTTCTTAATTACTTATTACTAAGTTGATTAATACGAGTATATTGATAAAGTTTTACGTTACGTTACAAAGGTAAAAAAATATACTAACAATTTATTTATTATTTATATGTAGAATGAGATTTTTTGGATTGATGAAGTATTTCTTTATAACCTTTAACTAGAAATTAAATTAAACGCTAACAGAAGGTGTCATTACTAGAAACAATAAATACTGATGAACCAAATCCAAACAAACGTTTTGTGCACATAAATTTTGAACAAAGAAAATAAACTCGTCCGAATAACGTAACGATTGCTCCAACACACAAGTCAGTTTGGAGTTAGAATAAGTACCCAATATAAATAGGGACAGGGAGACATTTGTCCGGCAAAATGCTCGCCTAGGTCAGGTGGCACACGGTAAAAGCGTTGAAAGCATACATAAATTTACACTAGGCGGGCCGTATACGACGCAGGTGGCCTTAAGTACAGTAACTAACGGAAACTGTATGTACCCGTCTATGGATAAAAAGTTCTGAAAATAGTATAGTTTCTATACTAATATTTTTTATTTTATTTATCTAAATTAATTCTAATTTTAGTATAAACTCTTACTTTCAGAAAATATGGTTACTTATATGATTTTAGTCTTTAACTGTAGTCTAACAATCAATGGCTGTCGAGGCGTTGGATAGATTTCGCTAACGAAGTAAACAGTCGACAGACACTACGACCGTAGACAGTTCGTAGCGGCAGGGAGTTTATGAATTAGATTATTTGTTTTAGTATTCTTAATTCATCGTTATAACCACTTTTTTTTTTTAAAACATAGCAATCGTATTGTACATTAATTAGTATGTGTATGCATCGTATTGTAATTAATAAACTTTCTGTTAATTGTTAATTTATTAAGATAATGTGTCACTGTGCTATTTATTTTATAGTATATCAGCAGTAATAATGTTTGCACATGAATTATTTAGACGATGCGAATGTACTTGTAGCTCCACATTCCATGCGTACGGTAGCTGGAAGCGGTTTGCCGCCTGCGAGCCCTCTAACCGATGTCGACATACAACCCCGAGAGGCGTGCTTCCCAAATTCCATTCCTTGACACAACACCTTCCATTTTATTAAGGTATGCCTTGTTTCCATCCATTTCGCCATTGCATATATGGTCTGCATTTTAGAAAAACATTATTTATATTTATAAATAACAGGTCTTGTTGCGAAATGTTTAGACAAAAAACATAAGTCTTTTACGCGTTTGAATATATATATTTGATTTTTTTTATAACCAGTGTCAAGACACTCCGTTCTCCACCTTCACCCGAATTTGAAACATTATGTTTTGAGTGGCGAAATTCAACACTGCTTGTTATTCTTGTCTACTAGAGCGGATAAAAGAAAATTCTATTAAAATTAACATTCTCCCCAGTAGGAATCGAATCTACGGCCAGTCCTCCGCCCGGATGCCCTCATTATTCATATACGTATATTTCTACCCAATGTTGTTTTTTTTTAATTCTTAATATATAAGGATTTTATTATTTTATTTAAAATGGGCTTCGGTAAGCAATAAAAAATAATATTCGCGAAAGCTTTCGTAATTTACTTTATATTATGCAGCCAAAACAGTAAAGGTTCATTCTCCAACGCAGAAGAAAGGAAGCAAGTATGCATTGAGCGTTATTTACGACTTTCGATTCCGGTGCCGTTAAGACTTCAGGAAATCTAGTTCAGTTGCACCCGGTGCACGTTCGCCGGCACAACATTCACTGTTACAATTATTCTTGTACATTTGCTACCTTTAATGTGCTTACGCTTAATGCGGACGTAACTACCAACAAACAAAGTATAAACTTAAAACATAAGATAAGAAATTTACATTTTAATGTTACATTATTTAGCAAAATAATACTCGTAACTTCTAAGTGCAAGATCCGAGATACATTTTTATCTAGGGAGCAAACTTGCAGGCATTTCAGAGACATAAAACCTTACTTAGCGAGCCACAAATCCTCGTAACGTTAAGCCGAGATAAAACAGCTCACACCGCAGTGTAACGGAGGTGCTCAAATTTTTCACCTGTGGACTACGTTTTGTCGACCAGGGAATATGTCATACAAGTTATTACTTCAAAAAATGATTCCTTATGATAAAGCCTAATACTAATATCATGTACTTTAACTTTTAGTAATCATTTTATAATTATTTAATTAAATATGAAGCACATGTCTTAAATATTCTTGCACATTATATATTAGAAACACGTATACTGTAATATATACATGAGATACTAACACTTTTTCTGCACACAGTGAGCGCAATAAACACACCTTTTTTTTTTTTTTTTTTTTTATCGTCAGGAAAATCCGTTACGGATACCCGCCCGGGGTGGGGACCCGGACGCGGTTATGTGGGACTCCGGATCGTTCTTCCGTTTACCCACTAAAAACCTGACGGTGCTCCTTACCCGCCACTAGCCCAGGTCTCGGGCACTGCCCCAATCGTCCGCGGACCTGGGCGGCGCAATAAACACACCTAGTAGAAAAATGTTAACGACGTTGTTTCCCCAGATACATTTATATAAGATTAATGGTTAATACCCTAAGACTAAGAAAAATGACATAGAAAGCTACGTTTTCTGTTACAATCTTATTAAAAATAATCACACAGATTTAATTTATGATATTATCTACAAATATATTTATTAAAAACTGTATGTGGGTTCGATTCCTACTCCGCCACTTAACACGCAATGCCTCCGAATTTGGTGGTAAGTGGGGAACGAAGTGTCTTAACACTAGGTTCTCTCTGCCTAACCTGTTCTGTGCGGGATACATCGTGAAGCTAAAAAAATATATTAAAAAAAAAAAAAAAAAAAAAAAAAAAAAAAAAAAATAAAAAAATATATTAAAATGTTTTTGCATTTTTTTGCCGCATAGGCATGGAGAGTATAAAATTATGACATTCCGTTCTACGTTTCTAGCCAATTTATTTTATTATAGTCATTATCTTAAGGGGCTAAATATTTATTTCGTAATAAATCTATAACTTTATGAACAGATAACAATATCTAAAATTTTATCGACAGCGTGAAACCTTAACTTGTGAACTTATTGTTAGCAAGTGTTATACAATACTCCATTGTGTCTGGACAGTATCCAGGAAAGATGTTTGATGTTTTTATTTTATAATTTATGTATATAAAATTATCAAACAATATCAAAAAAATGTAGCAAGTGAATGTATGAGTTATTACGATAATCAAAATAGCTCATAATAATGAAATAAGCAGCTTCATGCTTCATCCCGCGTAAAAAGGTAAGAGAGAACCCAGTGTTAAGGCACTCCGTTCTCTACTTTCCTCACGAAATCAAGACATGGTGTGTCAAGTGGCGGAAATTAACCCTGCGCTTTTGTTAAAGTGAAATAAAAATAATATATAATCATTCCGAGTAGAGAGAGTACTAAATCATCATGCTTACAGTCAGACGCTGTCTCACTGTACCACGACAGCTTACAATAACAATAATAAAGACAATTTAATATAAAATTAAATTTAAGGGCTTGTTTAATTTATGTAAAATATAATTTTTGCCAGCTCTTTCTTAAAGTAATTATGAAAATAAAATAATGAATATTAATAAAAGCGAGCCGACTGTTGCTCGTTACAATTATAATAATGATAATGATGCATTAATATAATGAAACATGTTCACTTCTTACTTTACTTCTCAAAGTTTAGTACAAATATATGTTTATAATTTTGTGTATACTCCCAACTCTGTCGTTACTTGGCAAGCGCCAGAGACTTGCCGTCGGTTTGTCTTGGTGTCGGTTCCCACTTAAGGAAATGTATGTATTAAAAGTGAGCTAAGGCCAATCGTGGCTCAGGGGCACAAACTTTTACTGTAAGCGTGATTGGTTATGGGTTCGATTCCCATTCGAGAATATGAAATTTCCAGGCTTTGGAAATTTGGAAATAAATGGGTTGAAAACAGAGTAGGTATCCTAAAAATCATGACTTCTCTCGTGCCTCAGAACTTCTCGGATGGCTGATAGATGTATGAGATCCGTGAAATTTTTATTCAAATAACTATGTACATCACTATTTTATAAAACAAACAGAAGCTTAGTGAATTCAGTATTATGTTGTTACTGTCTATTACATTCGATTTAAGCCAAATTCCTAATGCCAGGAATACTCAATTAATATTCTGTTAAAGCTCAGTGTTATGATCGATATCCTGTTAACAATGTATTTACACTCGTGTTGGCAAGGTACTATAGTTTGCTTTAGATATTGTGTTGTTCTAAGTATATGTATATATATATATCATAGCTTATTTAAGGGTCGAAAAAACCTTTATCAGGTTAAGACAATAGAGACGTTAATAGCTTAACTCCGGACTTCCGCTTAGACTTGGTTGCAGGATTAGCGAAAATTAGATTTCAATAAGACGCTTGAGTCGTGGCAAGGAACAAATCTAAAATGGCACCGAGTAATGCGGAGACGGTCACGCTCCTCTTGCAATGCAACGTCAGCAGTCCGCAGTCGCTTAAAGCTTTCTCTAAGAATTTATATATACGAAGAAACACATTATGTAATCCCCTTTAAAAAAAATGTTGTGCTGGATATTATTTCTCTTCTGATAAAATAAATCTTTTGTTTTGTGAACGTGTGTCTTATCTTAGGGCTAAACAAATCTATTTTACAATAGTATTGTACTTAATTAAATATACCCCTAGTATAAAACTAAAAAGTGAAATATGGACTACAAAACATGAGCTCATATTCTTAAATTCGATTAGAAATCTATCATTACGTTATGTAACAAGCTCGAATTATTTATTCATTTCATATCCGTACTCCACGCACGTTCTCAATAGATAACTCGCATAATTCACACAGGGATGCGCAACCCAGCGATACAATATCAGATTATCAAGCAAAATGACGTAAATAGTCCTCAAATAGGAGAAACTGGGCGCGGGTTAAGGGCCGCAGAATGGACGCCTCGCGACTCGAATACCAGATGAGCCATTCAAACTGGGCTTTGGCTAACCAAGCAGACCTCTCTTCTTTTAAATAAGCCATAAAAAAACCTAATTTACAAAACATGTATTTGATATACTATTAAATTATTATCATACTATTCTTATTTTATTGTTAATATCTTCTGAGACAACTCTTGTAAAGTTATGTTTAACTTTAATAGTACCACAGCTTTATTTTTATGGTACACTACAAAATTCAAAGCAATTTTAAATTGTCGGGGAAAAGTAGCTATCGAGGAAATGTTCTTTTTGTTGCTTTCAAAGGATCGCTTAGAGAAACTTAGACTACATACCGGTTTTGTAGGTACGAAAGTTTCGTAGACACGTTTCACTATAAATATCAAGGGATGTCTGTAAAATAAGAACAAGGTATATAACGACATTAATATATAATATAAATAAGTATTAATAACAATGAAATACAATAATATGACATATTTATTAGGCCCTTCAAAAAAAATTTCATAAACGGCACAAATATATTTTATTTAACTGATAATAAAATAAAAGCAAAGTATGAAATATAAGAAACATCCCTCCTAAAATAACCTTAAGGGACGGGGAATGCAATAGTGTGTTGATGTGACAATTCAATTATCTATGAGCGTCGCAATCTGATTGTCTCAAAACAAAGGCCCTGCTAATAGTACCGCGCGGCGGATAAACAGGACAACACAGAGTTTGTGTTCAAAAAATAAAGGCGCGACGACGCCCGAATAAATGAGAACGGCGATAAACAGGAGGATTCGTTCTGAGCGGAGGGTCGATATCGAAATACATTATTCTCCGATCCGAGTGTTCCGATTCAAATTGAAAGAGCACCTCCAACATGAGATTTCTCAGGCGGCGAGTGGGCGCAGAATATAAATCGGCACATAACCAGAAATGGAAAGGCTGTGAATATACGGTCGTGGCGTTATCTTTTAGTTTTTTTACTTCAATTGATTTTTAAAGAGAAACAATGCATGTTAAGCAAAATTATAATAAATAGGCGCGTAGTTCATTCACAATAATAATAATTGGTAATAAACGAATAACTTCAAATGTTAGGAAATAATACTAATTTTCCAACGTCGGAGATATTGGATTTATAACCTGTGCACATAAAACAGTGAACTGCCCTCAGCAAATATCTTTGTGTCCTTGTCACACAGCTACTAAACATAAACTGAATACTTCTACTTATGCAGCAGAAATGGGACATACGCCTCCCCTCATCGTGTATTCTGCCCAATTCGCAACACGCCCAGCCGATATTTACGTAACAAACGTCTTTGCTGACTTCTGACAGACTATAGCTCTGTTATAATATAACAATGGCGAGCTATACAATATTACTTCTTTACTCAAATATGTTATAAATAATTCATACGCATTACCAAATTTATTTAATAAACTACATACATTGTTTTTTTTACTTCCAAAGCACGATAACAAGTTACAAGAATGGATATAAAAAAATACAGGCAATTTACATGACATGTATTAATATGTACATGATTTCTCATACTTTAAGTAAAAGAAAATTTTAGGTACTAAGCTTTAATTATAATTTAATTTTAATAAACATTGGATTTAATTCTAGAAAGTATTGCGCCTAGAATAGATGTCGCCTAAGATGACTGTGGGCGGTTGAGTCCACAAGCAGCGGTACTCCGACTTCATTAAGGACGAGGCGCTAGCACTGTCACTGAATCAAAGTGACGCGCCTCCACAATGCCCTATTCAAATTTAAATAGCTTCACGCCCAATTGCACTTCAATATGGTATAAACTCGCAGATAGTTATTTCATTAAACACAGATTTCTGAGATAAGTTTGCTGCACAGAATTCAATATCTCTAAGCCAAGTTAAACTTCGAGAAATTTCGAGAATATCGCTATAAAGATATGGATTTTTTGCGTATAGTCTTAGAAATACGCGTAATTAAACATTTTCTAAAACAAATGTGACAAGAGTAACGCGTATATGTTGCTTTGAAAACAGTGGTAAGCGATAAGTTGGATAGGAGGGGCCTGGGTCGACGTAAAGTTTGGCAATTATGGCGACCGCATGTCTGAGAGCGCCGTCTACGCTCATTACATACTGAAACTCTACTCGTCTATATTAAAAGTACAACTGACATTAGACCTAAAATGGTGAGTCAGTATCATTTTGTGTATAAAAATTAAAGGAATGTCAAAATAATTTGATTGACTGATTGGTACTTGCTCATATTAAAAAATATAATCTTTATAATTGATTTTAATGAAGATATATTTTTAAAAATACAGCGCAGTGCGATTTATCATATTGCGCTGTCCGACTAAAATAATCCAATATTTCAATATTGTCTGAATTATAGATTAAACATACATAGCTATATATTTATCTACGTTTATTGACATCAGAAACAAAAGCGTCATAACTTCCAAATTGTTCATATATTTAAGATAATCGAATACGTATGAAAACCGTCGAACAGTTTAACCGCAAACGTATAGCTTAATGGTCAGAAGGCTTGGACGGTTTCTAAGAGACGCAGGTTCGAGCTTGTACGTTCAAATTTATATATGTCTTTTTCAAATACTTTTCCTTTCTCAAACATAATATGACACCAAAATATTTATATATTTTTACATATCAACGATTCTTGATGTTAAAAGTCCCTAAGAAATTTAATTAAAATGAAACATAGGGACATACACTTAAACATATATTTTAAATGAACATGTACATATATATTACAAATATTTGTTTCTACGTGTATGAGAGTTCTATGCGAATTAATTCCAGCGCTTAATTAAAATCAAGAACAATGATAGCAAGTGGTATGTGGTTAACGTAAAAGAGAATCACCCCTTACAAGATTAAATAGAATTATTCATAAATTTAATAATAATACAAGAATGTGTGAGCAAAGAATTTTAATATAGCATTATAAAATATTAAAATGGAAGAAGTTACTTGCGCAAGAATTATTTTGTAAGCATCCATTTTTCTAAGAACTGACAGTTTCACTTTAATAATAGTCACGTATAATATAACATATAATATTAATCTACGCATATATCATAAAAATGTATCTGATAATGGATCATATAGAAAAAATGTCATTGGGATCATTGTTCAATACTGAGCAGTGGTCAGTGATGAGAGCGCCTGAACGGTATTCAGGAGGCGCGGGTTCGAATCCTGCTGCGTTCAATTATTTATCCGTTTTTTAAATGTCTTTTTCAATTTTCCTACATGTAGAATAACATTTAAAAATGTTAAAAGTATCATTGTTCAATGTAATAGAATCCAAAAAAATCTTTTCTGTTTGTCTGCTTGTTTGTGCACGCTGATATCTTAAGATTTTTTTTTTAGCATTTAATTGCAGTTATAACAATTGTATTTACGTAATACTCCCTTAACATTTAAGGTTTATTTTATTTCAATCGGTGCATAAATGAAAAAGTTACACCAATAAAAAGAATTGTTAAAAAAATAACTGTTTTAATAAATTGGCTGAAACTTTAATTTATACATAACGTATAATACGTGTTATATCAGATATCATGGTATTTACAAAATCTATACATCTCTGAATGCTTAACTATAAATCTGCTAATGTAATTAAGCTTCATATAGTTCGAATACCGTCCAACGAGATTATCAATATATAAAATGGTCTAATGGTTTAGTCGCGAAGCTAAATTTATTTTGGTACATTATATAATTTTTGCAATTGCATTTCGGTACAGTATATAATTCAGTTCCATAGCATCATGCATACAAACTTTCTCGTGATAAATTGCTGTGTCACGAAAATAGTCTTGGATGACTAGCAAAATAAGCTCGCCGCGGCACATTTTCATATCTTAGAATTTAGTTGGAGTTATACATTCTAAGCTTTCAATATTGAGCAGGAAAAATACACCAAACAAATAGATAATTTTATGGTGTTTTATTATACTCGCTATGATGTATTTAAATAGACTATGACAGATAATTGAGTACAAATACAAGTAAAATATTCAACACTTTTGTTTATAAATAGTTAACAAGCGCAAGTTAGTACAGAAACACGCAGCTTCACGCTTTTTTCGTATAGCACCGTAGGTAGATAGAACCTAGTATATACTAGTTTCTACTTCTACGCTCTCCAATTTCGATAGAACGAATGTTATATTCTAATTATTTATGAATCAAGCCCTTAATGGTTGATTTTAAAATGAAAAAGGGGATGCGGGTAGGGGGGTTTCTAACTCATGACCGATTTCGACAATTTTTCACAGGAAAATTGTGTGATGCATATTCAGATATAAAAATATCATAGCCTACTTATTTTTTCAAAAACAACTCCTAAAGGGAAGTGGGGGATAAAAAAAATATATCAAAAAATTAAACCCCCTAACTTAAGACAGAACGCAGGCTGTGGAAAATACGAATAAGCTATCTTAGTGTATTTCACGGACGAAGCCGCCAGCGGGTCGCTACTATCTCTGTACAAGTTTATGCTCTTAAATTATTCTTATTCCGTCTGGCTCTTAAAAAGCCATACTAAGCCACATAGGAGGATAATCGGATGCAGAGGGCAGATGACCGAAATATGACTTTGGTTTTAGAATATAAGATTTTTGTTCGATGTGAAAATATTATTATAGTCAAAAGGTATTTTCAGGATACAGCAAGTGTAGTTTTAATAAGAATCGAAGGTTTTGTGACGATAAGACTTTACGGCAAAATGTATTGTTTCCTGGATAAATAGTAAATACTGATATATTTATGTTCTATGAGTCGTAGGCATAATTAAAATAATTTTAAAGTCATAAAAAATCTTTTCATTTCGTTGTTTTTGCGCTTGTAAATAAATTTATTATAATTGTCTGTATATTTCAAGTAAATTTTAGATGAGAATGTATATTATTTTTAATTTGTTACCATACTGTGTATATATTTGTCAATATTTTTTAAAGATATTATTTTTAAATATTTCAGCTGCATTTTCTTTTTGAACAGTTTCAGATATAATATTTCTCTAACTGCTTTATTTTACGCGCCGTCAACGCGCGTATAACGCAAACGCAAACTGAAGTTACGCAAACTGAACTTCGCACACGATTGCTGCACTTGTGCCGATACAAACGCGCTGATAAATCGCTACAAACTCGAGGATACCATATATCACAGCCATGAATTATTAAGTTCATTTTTAAAAGATATTCAAGACTAAAATACAACGTAACTTTGTTTCAACCTCTTTATCAATAAACGATGAAGATTATGTATGTTGTCATTATAACATAAAATTAAAAATTGAGTATTATGTAGTGTCGTCGATACAAACGTGTATAATCTGCTCAAGCGCGTTAATAAAGTCGTCGGCATAGAAAATAAGCATGTTGAGCAAAGATCCTTAGACTAGCTGGAAGAGATCACAGAAATATCTACTTCGGCAATATGGCATGGCAAGTATATGGATTTAGGATACACTTTTTTTAAAGTAGTTCCCGCTTTTTCCTACCTAGCAGGGTAGTCTGAGAGACCGTAGTGTGAATTGAACATTCAATCCTCAACTTTCCGCCCAATTAGAAATACGCGACATAGTCCTCACTACGCGACGACAGAATAGTTTATGAACTGAACATGTACCCAATAAAATGCCGTATATTACGCATAAATTTATCGTTTGGACTTATAAATTCTTATTCTGTTTAAAATAAAAATAATTTTTCACAATTTGTAAAGGCATACTGCAACATTTGAATGTTTACTTACAAGACAATCATGTTGTTAATATCGCTGTATTGGGGTAGGAACAATATTTAAGCGTTATTTCACGCTATAAACTAAAACTTATGTTCATAACATATGCATGCAAAAAATGGAAACCTGACGGTATGTTTGAATGCATTGGACGTGAGTTTTAATATCACTTGTTTAATATCAAAGTTAGATAATGGTACCACCGGTGACTGCTTTAAATTCTAAACTAAACTAACGGTTAAGAAATGAAAAACGATAGAATATATAACAATGTGCTCGCTACTCACCTCTCAAAATACAAGAAATATGAATATAAAAATGGTTAGAAAATAAAAAAGCACTTTGTATATTCTAATATCCTGTTTGCAACGTATACAAAACAATTATAATACTAGTTATATCATGGTATTACAATTATTATAAGCGCATAAAATAGGTTTAGCTTCACGCTGTGTCCCGCACACAGCAGGGTAGGCAGAGCAAATCTTATGTTAAGACACTCCGTTCCCCACGTTATTACATATTATTTTCATTTCTCTGTTATCAGCCAGAAAACGCGGCGCTAAGTTCCTCCACTTAAATACACTCAACTCCCTTTGACTACCTTGCCATACAGGAAAAATTGCGATCCTATAAAAAAAATCTAACATAACTAACCTGCAAACTAGGATGTACAGCCAACTGAAGCAACGTGCGCACTACGGCCAGGTGTCCCTTATTGACCGCAATATGCAACGGCGTTTGACGGCGGCGGTTACGCGCGTTTAAATCAGCGCCGGCCGCCGCCAGTGCGCGTAGGGCCGCCGACTCGTCACCGAAGGCAGCGTGGTGCGCCGCGCGGTCGCCGTCGCGGTCCTCCGCGTCTGCTTCCGCGCCCGCTTCCACCAGTGCGCGGATTACCTCCACGTGCCCGTTTTGTGCTGCTGCCTGTTTATATTAATAAATAAGTATTATCAAAAAACTTTGGTTTGGTGGTAGGAGATTCGTTCTCCGACTGGCTCGCGACCACTATCATGTCAAAGACGAACCGCCAAATATCTTATGATGTGTTCCAGTTCGATGGCATGTAAGCCAGCTCTCCCTATTCCCACCATTCCCATCCTTCCTCTCTCCTTCTGTCCTACATTCCCAAGGCTGGCAACGCATCCATAACTAATGTTGTGGATGTCTATGGGCGAAGGTAACCACTTAACACCAGGTGGGCCTTCTGCTCGTTTGCCTCCTTTATTACATAAAAAAAAAAAAAAAAAACACAGAAAGGCTATTCACATAATCATGGCACGTGGGATTACAACTGAAAACAAGATTGGTTATGGGTTTGATCCCCAGCTTTAAGTTCTGCTATTCAACACGCAATGACTCTCTCTCTATTTTAGGCGGAAAGTGAACGTGGAAGTGTGTGGCGAAGTGGTGGAAGTGAAAACCAGAGAGTCTCGAGACTCGATTCTTTATGACTACCCTGCTTTCTTTAGTTTTTTTTATTATTATTTATGAAACATGACAAACAGATGAAACAAGGAGTCCCTCTGTATGAAGCACTTTTGTTACTCGTGTACTTTGAACCTGTTTTCCGACAGGTTTTCAATAATAAATATGTTGTTCTAAAAAAATGTAGTATAAAATAATATGTGTATCAAACAAAAGTGCCTCATACAGAGATGTGTGAAACATTTATTTTAGACTCACAGTGGATCAAGGCGATTGTACTTTGCAGGTGTTATTTGGTCGCAATTAAAAAATATAGCTGAAAAGTAAATCATTGGTTGCATAATATAATTAATTCAAAAACTAAAGTATTTGTGACCTGCAGCGCGGTATGCCCGCCGTACACGCCGTTGACGTCTGCGTTGGCGCCGTCGCGCGACAGGATGTCGGCGCAGCGCGCCGCGTCGCCGTTGGCCGCCGCCTTCACCAGCTCCTCGTTGGCGTCGCCCGTCACGTGCGACTCGAACAGCTTCTTCAGCAACACAGATAGACGGTCACCTGGGTTAATCATTTTTTCATCATTTACCAAGGGTTAAAATAAGATGCTACATAAAAATGCATTGTACCGCCTCTTGAAATCATTCAAAAGTCTTTATTAATCATTTTATATTAATATTTAAATCTTTAAGTGTTTGCAATGACATACTTATTAATTAAACTAAATAGCTATAATATAAAAGTTATGTTATGTTATAGCTTCACGCTGTATTCCGCACAGAGCAGGGTAGGCAGAGGGAACCTAGTGTTAAGACACTCCGTTCCCTACTTTCCGCCGAATTCGGAAGCATTGCGTGTTAAGTGGCAGAAATTAACACCGCGCTTTGCCTCTGATACCAGAGCGAAGGAAATAGAAATATTAAATATTTTCACTCCTCGAGTGGGAATCGAACCCACAACCAGTTGTTAACAGTCACACATTCATGCCACTGTGCCACGACTGGCCCCAGTTCTCAGAACATTTATTCTCAAAAATCTATATAACATTGACATTAAAATCTTTTTTCTTTTCTTAGCATTTACTTAGCATCCCTATCTTATAGAACTCATTTTTAAAACTCATCCATACCAGTATTTAACTTAACTCAATATTAACACGAAATAAACACAAAATTCACCAAATATGATATCTCAAGTTTTATCAGCAAAAATAACTCAACATCATAAATAAGGTATAAAGCACATATCGATATGTGTCAAGGCAAAATTCCAATACACTCGTACCTGATGAATTTCCTGGAATGCTGCCATCGAACGACGCCACTTTAGTGACCGCATTCGGGTTGTAAGTCCATGAAGTGTTGCAGACTTCTACTTTCAGATCGTTATCGTGATAGATTTGTTGCACGCGACCGATTTTGCCGAGGGTCTGCAACAAACGTCATTTAGTTTTTATCATTACAATAAAATAATTATTTGTATATATTTTTTATGGTTAATGCTTTTTATAGTTGTAGGCAGAGAGATCGTAGTGTCAGGGCGGAGTGTCTTATTAACTGTTTTCTGTCCGAATTCAAAAGTTACGTGTTTAGTGGCGAACACGCTACTAAATTTTATTTTTACGCAAGTTCTTTATTTAATATTTTCTTATGTAAGAAGATATAGCAAAACCACACATTACTGTTTTTCACTTTTGCACTTTTTAAAACTAACAAATTGACTACAAATCGTAGAGAAATTTGCAAAATAAATGTGTCTATTCTAAATAGTGATTGAATTCACATGATTCGACATATTGATTAATAATATACCTACAAATTATTAAGCCTATGGAATGAGTTAACGGAAGCTATCTACGCGCAGTTTATTACGATCGGTTGTAAGTTATATTCCCGCTCCGAGAAATGAATATAATAAAATGATTTTCATTTTTTATTATTTTCATTTCTCTATTCTGGTGAAAAAGACAGACTACTGCGTTAAGTTTCACCCCTAAAACGCTATGTGTCGATTTAAAGTGAAAAGAGGGAAACGGAGCGTCTTGGTATTCCGAGGTTCTCTCTGACTCAGTGCTCTCTGAGACAGGGTATGCTTTGCGAAAAAAGGATGAAGCTGTAAAAACATAAGTTAATTAAACAATATTATAAAAAATGCATTATATTCATTTCACGAATATGTTTATATTCTAGATATCAAACGTTCGTTTCAGTAATTGACCTTTACGATAGTTGTTAGAGCTCGTTAAATGAACTTTATACTTTAAAGTTATTACGATTCTAGACTTCATTTATGAACTTATATAATTCACGTAATGCACATAATGGTTGCACTATTGCAGTTGGTAGATTTATAAATCTTATTTTACCACATAATTTAAAAATTTACCTATACGGAAAAATAAAAAGCTTAGACATAACATTTATAACAATTGATAGAAAGTATTTTATAATAGCTATCAAATTAAAATAATATGACACACTAAGAGTTATGTGGCTTATTTACTGGTATTAACATATACACATAATTTATTGTATCTTCTTATTCTACCGGTCCAATTCGTCCGGTAAATTCAGAATGAAAATAGTTAAAAATCCAATATCCAAGATAGGCTACTTTTTTTCAAAAATCAACCCCTAATGGGATGAAATAGGGGACCTAATTTTATATGAAAAATCTAATCTGATTTGTTATGAATTTTGGCACAATTATATACGAAGTAGTAAGCATTATTTTTCAAAAATCTACCCCAAAGAGTTGCAACTTAGCGAATCAGCTATACGAACAAGTACTTGTATAGTTCATAAGAATCAAGCCAAGGGCGCTGGTTAGATTGTAATATTGAAACATATTCTCGTCATGAAGACATTAAATTTTAGTGGTTAATTAATAAAACAATTTGAAATAAAATCTAATTCTATAAATGTTATTTTATCGCTTTAAAAGTGTAAATATATAAAAATTATAAATCATGAACAGTTGTGGCGTTGCATTTGCAGGTAAGGTAAGTGAAGAATAAATTGTCTTGGCACTAAGGTCTCTCCGAATACCCTGCTATGCGGAAAGAAGCGTCAAGCGTTAAGAATAAGGAAGAAATCTTTTTTCCATTGTGGCACAATTGGGCAGTGTCTAACTGTAAATGCAATTGGTTGTGGATTTGATTTGCACTCGGAGAAATGTTATATTATATTCAATTTCTCGCCCTAATGAGACAAAGACGGACACTAAGTTATCTTTGAAAAAAAATGTAACAGACAAATTTATAAACAAAAATGCCTCAAAAAAGTAAATCTAGAAAAAAATATGTATTTTAAGGTCATAAAATATGTTAAGCTATCTCACAGGAGCCATAGCCTCCGCCCACTCGCCGTGGCCGCGCTGCAGCGCCTTCACGCGCTCCTGGTCGGAGCACACCTGCACGAGGTCGCCCACCGCAAACGCGCCGCCGTGGTTGGGCGCCGACGTCGATGCGTTTAAGGCACTGTTGCACGCCTAGGTCAACAGAAAAACGTCTATGTATCCATACTTTTGTTATAAATGCGAAAGTCTATCTGTATCTTGTCTATCCCGTGTTCACGGCTAATCTACGAATTTGTATGAAATTTAAATTGGACCAGTCAAACTTAGAATAGAATAGAGGATGAAATTTTATATGAAAATTTTAAACCGATTGTAATGATTTTTTGGATAAATATAGTTATCCAAATCTCAGGGGATAGGGATAATCTCAGGGTAAACATAGGCAACTTTCAAAAATTCACCCCCGAGGGTTGCAATATAACGAAACAGTTATGTAGTTCACGCGGCGAAGCCGCGAGCCGGCTATGAGGCTAATGATGCCAGTCAACATAAAATGCGCATGCTATAAGTAATTCATAAAGTGTACACTACAATTTAAGAATATATTATGAAAAAAGCAACCAGAATGATGATATTTATTTTAATCGGAACAAAATCATTGATTTAAAATCTCTTTAGTTTGCTTTGTATAATACTTTATAGTTTTACAAAAATAATTCCTTATTTTTACGGCAATTCAAATTCAAAAACAGTTAATATTATATAGTATAAAATTTAATAAATACTTATATAGTTTAAAATTTAGTACTGTCCTAATAAAATTGCACTTTACTATGTAATACCCAAAGATGTTGTAACTCTAGCACTAACTTAAGTAACACTAACATAAATTTGGTTAGTTAAAGTAGTAAATACCTTAGTCAACACAGCAGGATTGAAGGTCCAACGATTTCCACTAGGGTAAGTGACCACTATATCATGGTCCTCATCAATACCGACGACGGCGCCCGTAGTACTGAGACATTCAAACATGCCGTCGGTCCAACCGCCGTGACCATGTTGCAAGGATTGCACTATTTCCAAATCTAAGTCGACATTTACCTAAAATTAAGTTATAATGTATTTTTTGTGTTTTTTTCTATTGTTTGTGGATAAGAAAAATGTTATTAAGAACCAATGTAACAATTTTATTTTACTATAAATACGAAAATACGTCAGCCTGTTATCATTTAATGGATAAATCATCCAATTGGCATGGAATTTGGAAAGATAAAAATTGACGACAGTGTCAAACATAGGCTACTTTTTTGTATATGATGGGGTTGAGATTTTGTATATGCTTGACCGATTTCGATGAACTTTACTTTACGATATGAACAAACGTCGATGACGAAATCGTTGAACGTTGACGAATCAACGATATCGTCAAATTCAGTTGGTCATTTCATGAACTGCAACCATTTCATGATATTGTCAACGATATCATGAAGTCGTCAATTATACGATATGGCCACGACATATACATTTTTAAAGTTACGCTACATGATCTAAGTTACACTACATGATCAGTACAAAATAATGTATAATTTGAATGAAGAGAGAATTTTTTTAAATTTTGTCTACTTAAGTGACTAAATCCATGACTGAGAATACTTTTTTACAGCATCACACTTTTTCCCACATGTCAGGATAGGCAGAGAAAATCCACTGTCAAGACAATCCATTCTGCAATCTGCCAGAATCCGTAACATTGCTTGTTGAGTAGCATTACTCACCACCACAAATACATTAACTGCAGACAAATTAACATTAGGACTTTAGCAAACAACATTTTATACCCATTGGAAACAAGCATTATTAATCAGTGTGTTGTCTGTGCATAATTAACACATGTTAACAGATTTTAACACATACTAATTTCTAATCAATAAGATATGTAAAAAGTAAGATTGATTAAAAATCTTACATGATCCCCAACTTGCAAGCCATGGGGCCCTGTACGACCTGGTCCCATCTCTCCCAAGAGTGGTAGGTGTTCCTTATATACATTTTGCCCTTTCACATCATTTACCACCTGAAAATTGGAAAATAAAAAAAATATTAAATTCTTTTATAAATTGAATGTATATTTAAAGAATAAATTATAAAAAGAAAATATTCTACTATTTGTCTTACTTTTTTTTATTACAGTTATTTAAAAAGTTTATGCATAATATATTGGTAAGAATTAATTTAATCCCTTTGTACCTTTAAATCAGCCATGCCTTCAAAGCCAACTCTATAAAGGTTTTTGGCACCATTGTCCCACACAACATAAGCAGCAGATCGTGGACTTGCTGCTGACCAATCTTGAATTTCGTTAACTTTGCCTCTTCTTCCATTACCACCATCTTGATCTTCCCATTGCCAATCTACCTGAAGTAAGAATAGTAAAATAGTTTTAATATGCAATTTATTAATTATTTATTAAAACATATATGTATATCAAAAACTTAACTTTATGCCTCTGAAAAAGATTTTTCTAGAATGAATAAACATTATTAATCTTGCAATATTTAATTTTTTTTGACTCTGGTCTACAATTGTATATGCCTGATTAAAAATTGCCTCCCAAACAATTCATACATGTAAAAAAAACAAATACAATTTTTTTGATGTTGTAATACATACCCCTCTAACTACTCTTGCTCCTGGAAATATTCCTCTGACAGCCTGTTTTTTGCTTTTCCTACGAGGTTCAACAAGGCAACGTTGAGCTCCTGGTGCACTTATACGATAGAATCTGTGACGCAAATGATGCTTGTCTCCATGATAACAAACAGAGCATAAATCATAGTTACTGCACTCAGCACATTTCCAACGAATACCTTAATAAATAATATTTGTATGTTAAATAGTACAAAAATACAGCTTATAAGAAAACACTCAATGCATCATGTACTACAGAAGTAGTGAAAAACTTACCAAAAATTGGCTGTTGACGACAAGTGTCACACATAGTACCCTCATGTTTCACTCCAGTTGGTGCACTGTCGAGAATTCGTAAATCGTACGCCCCTGAGCATCTATAATTTGCTGCAGTTCCATTATCCCAAACTACAACCACTTCTTCTGGAGATTCAAAATTTCTTACTGTTCCAACATGACCCTCTCCACCATCCTGAAATGACATAATTAAAAAAATATATATCGTAATAGTATTACATATAATAAAAAAGTTTATGAAAATTTCAATAAGATATGTACCTGTTTACCCCATTTCCAATCAGGTCCTCTTATAACTCTTGCTCCTACTCCTTCCATCATAAATCTAGTCGCTCTAGATGAGTTTGATGAATTAGGCGTGTTAGACTCCATACATGCCTTGGTAATTACTACTTCAAATATACAAACGCTTTGTATTTGGACAATATTTATATTTCAATAACACTAACAGCAAGTAGGTAGGTACAGGCGTAACTTCAGTTGTCAACTTGTCATTAATTGACTTTGACATTGACGTTATTTATTTTTATTTACATTTTGTTTTCAAGTAATACAGATAAAGTAAAAGAAAATCAAAAATTGTAAAGTGAAATTAAATTAACTATAGATCGAGAATTAATATTCTCATGTTGGTATATTATTTTTGAATTGGTATAATAAATTGAATTAATATTCTAATTAATTTTATCTTCAAATAAGTAACAAAAAAATACGTCGATCCGATGATATCATTTTACTTTTTGTGGTAATTCATTATGAACATTCTATTTATAATTTCAATAGAAAATATCATAAATTTAGTAGAGATGGAAGATATATGGATTAAACTATATTGCATTGCTTGCACAATGTGCTGTCTGCATAGCTGAAAAGGTACACACACTGCTCTCTCCGCACCAACTGCTGCTGCCGCTGTCTCTAAAAAAGAATGGAAGATGAATGCTGTAGAGATGTGATATGCCTTCCCTGTTGGTCTGTCTTCCCCTGTTAGGATAAGGGTGAAACTAAAAGAAACACTGTTTTAGTTAAAATAACACGGAATTTATTTACTACTAAATTCATTGATATATGTTAACGTTTTAAAAATGCTATTTAAAGCCTTTTTACACGACGTGTACTTAACGCGCAGATAATTTGCAACAATGTTGTATGATTTATTATTTTTTTAAATGTTATTTTATAATGAGCACAAAATGTTCTTTCATTGGTAAAGAGGTGGATATTTTTTGTCACTTATTCTTTAATTGTTGCGTTATAATTTTAAAATAATTCAGTTCAAGAATTTGTTTAGCTATAAACGCGCTGCAAACGTGCGCATCAGCAAATTTGTAGCGATGTATTAGCGCTTCAATATCAAAACAAACTTAGTAATCATGTGCGAATATAACTTAAGTGTTTGACCGTGTTTGTCGACGACGACGGCGCTATACAATAAAAGTACATCATCATACATACATCAAGTACCCTTATAAATTTGGAATATTTAAAAATATATTTAAAGAAGGTATAAAAAATTGGTATTGGAGGGATTGGAACCCACGCTTCTTGGAAATTACTGACCACGAAGTTATCGCATTCTACATAATATTATTTTCTTCGATCTGAGTTCAAAGTGCGGCGTTAAATTCCGTCACTTAAAATGCAATGCTTCCAGAACTTGGTAGAAAGTGAAGAATGGAGTGCCTCAACACTAGGTTCTCTCTGCCAACCCTGCTGTGTGCGAGATACGGCGGGATAATGCGAAAAAAAAACTCTGTATAGAGAATAGATGTTTACAAATTGCTGTTATTCATAGATTATTTCAGTTATATTATAATATCCCGCATGCCAAAGAGTTTAACACATGATTCTCAATGATTCTATTAATCATTCTCTCTGTTTCATTTCTCTAATTTTAATTCAGGTGCTAGGAACTTGAGCTATCTATCGGTTCACTGTTGTCAAATGTCAATTTGTTAGTTGTCAGTTGTCACTGCATTGAATACTGTGGACTGCAGCTGATTGTGTAATAACAAAAATATAATAAAACAATTACAGAATTTATTTCTATGGTAAACATGTCATATAATCGTAATAAATACGAGAAAGCTCGTAGGCGACTTGCAGCCGTAACTTTCCTATCTAACATTTCTCTAGACGGATCGTTCAAGGATACTGAGCTGTGCCAGATAATCGATAAAAAATCAGCAAAGCCAGAAAAATGTGATTGTGACACAAAAGTTAAAGACATTCAAAATAATAATCACAAAGATATTTTACGTAACAGTATTCGTAATCGCACTAAAGTGCCACAAACTACTAGTCCAATTCAAAAAAGTGGTGGAGATAATCATTCTTTAAGTTCTGATTCTGAACAAGTTGCAATAACTCCAATTAAAGGAAATTCTAATAGTTCCATCCGAGAGAGGTAAATTTTGAAATAAAAAATATGTGTAATGTTATTAAGAAAACCTTACATACTGTTATTATTTTACAGATGCTCCTCAGGTAATACCGATCTATTTAAAGAAAGACATTCGTCAATAAGAGCTAGGAAAATTACCGGTATTACACAGGACGATAAAAGCAGTTCAGAAAGCTTAAACTTTGGTAAGGATTTTAATAATATTTTGTATATTATGTATTACATGATTTTTGATACCTATTTAAATTATTACAGGGCGCTTTAGAACAAGCAGCACATGCATTCCTGAAAATTCTGCTTATAATAAAGAATTGAGATTAATAAAATCAGCAAAAGGTGTTTCATTTAAAGATGAAAGATTGGTATTTGCCCCAGCACAGGGTGTGCCATGTGTTTTATTTAGTACTATACCATACTCAAAAACAATAAAAAGTGTTAGGTGAGTTGAATTTATTATAGTCATAGATGTTTCTAGCAACATTAGTAACTTCTTATTGATTATATTTTACTTTATTTATAGGGCTGATTTAAGAAAAGAAGGTGTTCGCAGACGTAACACATCCGGTCCTAGACCATTATCATCTATCACAGACAATGGTGTAGATCCATTTGACCTCCTAGGCTTGGAGAGAGAGGAGAATGGACAAGACATTTCATATTCCAAGCTTCTTGTACCATCAAGAATATGCACCAGGGAACAGTATAAAAAAATGTATGAAGGAGATTTTGCTGATAAAGCTACATGGAAAATTATAAATCGTCATCCCCATGTTATCGCCAGGTAACCTGTAAATTTCATTGAACCATCTTTTATAATTTGATGTTTTCATTAAAAACCATAACAATTATGCATGTGTTATTTCTTTCACATTCATATTTTATTTGTGTTCTGTTGTTTCTTTCAAACTTGACAAAAATGATATGCAAAGCACTTATGTTACCATACTTTAATAAAATCTACAGGCAAAAACAAATAAATTTAAGTTTCATAATGGTTTAAATCATTGATTGTCGCATATAGCTTTTCCATAATTGATTACTACATACCATCTCTCATGCCATCACTAACATTTAAATTTCAGGACTAAGTTATTGACGAGACGCAAGGATAAAAAATGGTAAAAATAAAAAAACAATATTTTGTAATGCTAAGCTAATTAGTAATACTAATGCTAATCAGATTCACCATGTAAATTTAGCCATAGTTTATTTCAGATTATATACAAAATACACAATGTGTGTATGTAGAATACTGGTTGTATTGTTATGAAATTTCATAGAATAAATATGTTAAAATAATAAGTAACTCAGTTTTTACCTTTTAATTAATTTGATCAATTTCCATTTGTAGTTAAGTTTGACAATTTTAAAGTAATTAATTGATTGATATGCTTATTAAGGTTATTCAATATTATTTTTGTAAATTATGAACAATATATATATGGAATAAAAAAATGATGCCAGTAAATACTACATCGTTTTGGTTGTATCTGAAATTTAAAATATCCAAATTTAGTTCAAATGTGTCTAGACAAGGTTTGAGAAGCTTTTATAACCAGCTAATACTAACCCATGCAGTTATTTTAGTAAGTTTAATATTATTAGAATTGATGAATATATCACACAAATTAAAAGCATGAAGATACTCACTTAAGAAGTAATGTATTGAACCTAATGCATGCTATTTCAGTACAGCTTCAGTAAGGTGTTAATTGCATGAGAAAACATTTTTATTTATCTGTGATCTTAATATAATGATAACATGGTCTAGGTGCTTTTCCTATGAATCATCTCAACGGTCTACAATTGCATCATCTCCTCCACATTCATCTATTGAAAATAAAACGTTTGATTGGGATGAAGGAGCTATAATTTCTCAAAAATATGTGAGTTTTACACACTACCAATATTTTTTTATATATGTAAGCTTAATAGCATGAAATAAAAGATATTTAGAAAAGGTATAAAAATTTAAAGGCAGCAGGATTCGAACCTGCGCCTTTTGGAAACCGTCCAAGCTCTCTGACCGCTAAACCATGCGTTCTACTACTAGCTAAGCCGAAATTTTCCAGGATAGTTCGCTAGTTTTTCGCAATGTCTTAGAAATAAGAAAATTCTTTACATAAAAATTAAGTTTACCGGGCAAACTTAACTATGGCAACCAAAAAAATATTTCAATGTTTTCTAAAATGTATTCTCAAAATACGTAAATATTCCATAATTAATCTAGCTAAACCAATTTCACTTGAAAAAGTAGTGCTTTAGATAGTTTGGATTTATTTATCATATACTCAATTCAAGTCCTAATCACACAATTATTTTAAATGCTATTTAAATTTGATAATAAATATAGCACATTAATAAATATTGTTATATTGCTAACATATAGTGTAACAACCGTTTTCTTATCACAGTGTGCTTGTTCTAATAAAACAGATATGAGTTACAAAAATATTGCTAAATATTATAAATCCAAATATATAATATAATTATATCAATACTTTTTAGTCAGAAATATCTATGTCAATTATATAAAAAAATATATATTTACACCACATAGTAAAGTTTGTCATATAATTGTAAAATAACTACTTATATGCAATTGTTTATTTATAAGACAAAATTAAATATATTGTAATTATATACAAATTACATATTATCTTTCAGGTTCACTATTGCCCGAATGTCCTTGATGATCCTGAACTAATTGCTGGGAAGCATAGAACACTCCTCACATTCACCTCGTACATGACATCCATTATTGATTATGTCAGACCACAAGATTTGAAAAAAGAACTTAATGACAAGTTCAGAGAGAAATTTCCACACATAAAGTTAACATTAAGTAAACTTAGAAGGTGAGAAGTTTTATAATTTTCCCCGCATAGTAGGGTAGTTAGAGGGACCTTATTGCTTATACACTCCATTTCTTCATACTTTCTCCCGAAATCAAGGCATTTCGTGTTGAGTGGCAGAACTCAATGACGCACTTTGTCTTAGGTGCCAGGGCAGAGAAATGAAAATAAGATACGATCATTCCCTTGAGTGAAAATCGAACCTACAACCCTCGCGTTTATGTCACACGGGTGTCCCACTACCCCGCGATAGCCATGAGCTATGGAAGGTGTGCTAACGGTATTTATTATTTGCTATAATGGATAACATTCTTTCGTTTTCCATTTGGACTGGAAGTAGACATTTCTTCTAACAGGTTGCACAAATGCTTTAGCATGTAATTTTCAGTAACAGATAAACAAATAAAAAAAATTGTATAAACTTGTTTTCAGTATTAAGAAAGAAATGAGAAAAATAGCTAAGCACGATAGTGGTGGTATAGATTTGCTGTCAGTTGCTCAGGCTTATGTTTACTTTGAAAAGTTGATACTCGCAAATCTTATCAATAAAGATAATAGAAAGCTTTGCGCTGGAGCATGCTTGTTGCTATCAGCAAAGCTTAATGATGTTAAAGGTGAAATGCTGAAAGCACTTATCGAGGTAAATATTAATTTAAAGTATCTTTTAGAAATAAAATACAGTTCACTCTTATTCACATATAGGCGGGCGGGTAAAGTAACCCTACAGTCAGAGACTCCATCCTCCATTTTCTTTTATAAAGTGGCGGAACTTTGTATTACCAGAGCAGAGATGAAAATAATTTGAATATAATCATTCCCTTAGTGGTATTGGAACCCGCAACTAGTCACGTTAACAGTCAGACCCTGTCACACTGCAACACAAAGACCTCATAAACTGTGGTGGAATGAAACACTCTGATTCTGATCTGATATTTGATTTGGTTGTATGTTCAGATTTGATCCAGGGATGCTATGGGGGGGATGCTATGGGGACGGATAGTAGAGAGAATTACTTTCCTTAGTCTGTAATTCTTTTTCACATTTAGGATATCGTAAGTGCGTAAAGTGATCATAGAATTAATGATCTTTCTAGTACAAATTTAATAAAAATCTCCCTACGTAGTAGCATAACAACAAAATAATTTGTAACGGACATATAACAAATTTGACGTAGCTGCATATAGCATGCATGCTAGCTAGCTTAGCGGTCTGAGCGCGTGAACGCTATACGCCTTACGCACGGGTTCAAGTCCCGTTACGTTAATTTTTTTATACCTTTTTTATTTATAAAAAAACAATATTCTAAGTTTCGTGAACTAGATTAAGTTACAAAAAAGTCATCCTTTACGATAACATAAAAAATCTATTACTAAGCCAAGCGAACAATCTCTAGTAAAGCTACTGGAAAATTTTTGCACTCTTTGTGACGAATAGGCTCGAAAAATATACGGCAGAAATTTATGATACTTTGCGCGTATATTAATGCTAATATAGAAATGGTTCTTAAAAAAACTGATTTCTCAGAAACCCAGAAAAGTTTGGATACAATGAACTGCGCATGCCGAAATAAATAATTTTATTTGCTCGCTTCGGTCAAAATGTAAACACAATACAATAAATTCAACGTCTATTCCAGCGTATAGAAACAACATTCAGAGTGAACAAAAAGGATTTAATAAAATTCGAGTTTGCCGTGCTCGTAGCCCTAGAGTTCGGGCTCCACGTGCCACCATACGAGGTGTTCCCGCACTACCAGCGCCTCCTGCACGACTCGTGACCCTGGCGCCGCCTGGCCATCGAGCCGTGCATGCGCGTGTGCCGCCGCCGCGCCAGCATCGTTGATAACCTGCGGGCTAGTGCTTGGATGTAAAAATTACATGTGTGAAAGTGAACTAAAGTGTTAGGGTTGCCAACATCAAATTACAAAAAAAAATCTAAAGTTGGATATGATGATAGCCTACGAGCTTGCTACTTGATAACCTGCGAGGTAGAGCTTGAATGTAGTTGTCACAAGTTACAATTACTCGTGTGACATTAAGTCAAGTGATGTGAAATGTGTCAAAGTTGGGGTTGCTAACTTCAAATTAGAAAAAAAATTGTTTGAAAGTAGACATTTTTACGCATAGAAGTCCTCGTTCAATTTAAAATCAAAACATTCAGTAGCAATAGCTATCTGGTAAAAGCTAAATGAGCGATATTAATAGTTTAATTAACAGTAGTTGAGATTGTAGAATAAAGTCATAGTAAAAATGGCGCGTAAGTTTTAAATTAGATTGACTTGTCAGAGCTAGGACATCTCGAAAAAGTAGAAAACTAAGTAAGTTCTGGGGAAAAATACAGTTGGCAACTTTTATCAGAGTATATTTCATAATGTTAATGGATAAGGGAACTCTGACCGAGTGAATTTGCGTCCTGCATATGTGATTGATATGGTAGTAACATTTGAATAGCCTATTATTATAAGTATAATAAGGGATTTGAACAGAAGCTCTAAAGCTTTTATTTCAAAAGCTTTAATTTGAGCTTTTAGTGTACTTTCTTTAAAGTAAATGAGGAGATTTTTTCCTGAGTGCAAGTAAAGAGAAATGATACGATTCTGAAATAGTATCTAATTAAACAGGTTACTGATAACAAGTGATAAATAATACTCTTTCTGTATAAAATGTTAATTTTCAAATTGATTGACAAGTTCATTCAATGTAGATGATTACAATTACTAGCCCAATAGAAATTACCTAATTTAAATTATCAATAACAAATCAGGAATAATTGTGTGTTTAATTTTTTTTAGTATCATTGCTGAAATTTTAAATAGTTCTCATGTGTATGAGAAAAAGATGTAAGTTTGATATAGGTATAAGTAAAAGTGCCTGAATATATTATCAAGTTGAAGTCAATGTGGTTGGAACAAGGAATAAATAAAGTATGATTGATTTGTCATTGATAGCAATTTGTTAAATTCAAAACCCCCAATTCAGACTCTGAAATGATAGTTTATTATATTTGAAATTCTAGTCTTTGTAGTGAATTAATTATTAAGATTTTAATTCGAAGTGACGAGCCTTTGATGGTAACACTAATTTAGATAAAGTATCAATTGCTTGATTAAATAGTATTATAAAATTCATTTTGGAATCTAAGTGATATATAGCAATCCGATTGCTCATTAACTATGCCAAAGATAGAATGTAGGTTTTAGGATATAATAGAAAATTACGTAAGTAAATGATTTGCTTCTTTCAGAACAATGTTATACGTTTTTTAAGCCTAAATATCATTTAATTCATTAAAAATAGTCATATTTATTGTTCTTATTTACAAATGAGTTAAATTATTAAGGAAAAAATGCAATTTAACGAAAACGGTTATACTAATTATAAACGATCTATAATTTAGAAACTAAATACAATTATATCAACCTTGTAAAAGTCATGTCTTGACTCTTGGGAGACATGGATGAGTGTTAATGTAAAACTCAATTGACTAGAGCCCTTAAACTTGCTAACCTCCAATACCAACAATCGATCCTATTCCTTCCTTTGATTGGTTATTGGCAATAAACCTATTGAAGGATTGCATATTCAGCCTTTACTTTACTCTTTTACTCAAAAAATCTCAATATAAGGTTGCAGTTTTTGGATTAGCATCGATTATTGATATCAGGCGTTAGCAAGTTTAAGGGCTAGTCCATTGAGTTTTACATTTACGCCCAACCATTAGCCTAAGGCTAATGGAAACGCTTGCTTAAACATTGGTACGATAATTTTTATAGTAAATTACAATTTTAATTTAAGCATTATTTAATAAATTTGGTAACTGCAACATTGTTCTTGCAAAGAAGCTCTGGTCGTTCCAGTTTAAACTGATTACGCTTAAATATGTGAGACGAATAATCGACCAATTTACTTGGTAGTAATCAAAGGTTATTTAATTTATACAGTAGATTAGTATGTAGGTGTTGTTAGTGTAATATGTAAGTCGATACTTAGAATCCTACGTACCTACTGTATTTATGTTAAAGATGCAATAAATATGGTTCAAATAATATCTAAACTATTGAAATTCGTAAATCAAAATGTGAACGGTAATTTATTTTAGTATTAATATATTAATAAAATAATAAAAATGAGGATATTTTTTTAAAATTTTCAATTTACAATATTCTTTTGTATTATTTAACTAATAGTAATTTTAACAACAGACAACGAAATGTATTTAGTGTGGACGTACTACGTCAAGCTTCCTGGAGATGTATAATATGCCTGATACAAATATGTTGCAGATTGTGCATTTACTTTCAAGCTTAAACTGCTTAAAATATAATAATTTATGAATTAATTTTATTGAAATGTGTATAATTGTCAGCAAACTCATAAAGCTGTACTTCGCATTGTTACAAATCAAAAGTAATAATTTTGAGTTGCTTACTTAATTTCAGTAAAATGATTACACATTTTAATTAGCTACCTGTTTAAATTTGCTTACGCCTCAGTTTTAATGCGTAATGACTACTTAACTGATTATATTTTTTATTTATTGCAATAGAAATATGCCTAAATATTTATTGTTATTTAAGTTTGAAAATATTCCAATAAATATTATATTTGTTAAATATTCGTTTCATTAAGCTTTGAACCTTTATAAAATATATATATTTTTTAACTTCACGCTGTATCCCGTACACAGCCGGATAAGCAGAGGGAACTTAGTGTCTACACTCCATTCCCCACCGTTCGTCTTTGTTAAATACTATATAAAAATAAAAAAAAAAACTTTTAAACATTTTTATTTCTTTTATTAAGTGGCGGAAGTTTGTGTTACTCTGGTAACACAAAGTTCCGCCAGAGATGAAAATAATTTGAATATAATCATTCCCTTAGTGGTATTGGAACCCGCAACTAATCACGTAAACAGACCCTGTCACTCTAATTTGTTAATATTTGATTTGATTGTATGTTGAGATTTGATCCAGGGATTCTAGAGGGACGGTTAGTACGGAGAATTACTTTGCTTAGTCTGTAATTCTATTTCACACTTAGGAAAACGTTTATACGTTTTCTTTGAATGTCTTTTTCATAAAAAAACATTTTATTTTGTCAATATTATATTATATTAACGAATTATATTATAATAGCGGCCCGCTCGCGGCTTTGCCGCGTAACTACATACATAGCTGTTGCGGTGTATTGCAACCCTAGGGAAAGGATTTTTGAAAAAATAAAGTAGCCTATATTTAGCTTTGGATTATCAACTATATTTATACCAAATATCATTACAATCGGTCAAGCGGTGTAGATTTTTCATACAAACTTTCATCCCCCCTTTCGACCCTTTAGAGGTTGATTTTTGAAAAAATAAGTAGCCTATGTTAGATCCAGTTATTGTTACTACTTTCATTAGAAATTTCATCCAAATCGGATCGGTAGATTAGCCGTGAAAGCGTGACAGACAAACACACAGACATTCCCATTTATAATATACTAGCGGCCCGCTCGCGGCTTCGCCGCGTTAACTACATAACTATTTCGTTGTACTGCAACCCTCGGGGGTGGCTTTTTTTAAAAAAAGTAGCCTATATTTAAGCTTGGATTATCAGCTACATTTATGCTAAAATTCATTACAATCGGTCAAGCGATTTAGATTTTTCCTATAAACTTTCATCCCTTATTTCAATCCTTTAGAGGTTGATTTTTGAAAAAATAAGTAGCCTATGTTAGACCCAGTCACTTTTACTACTTTCATTCTAAATTTCATCCAAATCGGACCGGTAGATTAGCCGTGAAAGCGTGACAGACAAACACACAGACTTTCGCATTTATAATATAAGTATGGAAGTATGGATTACGAATAAAATGTGATTTATTCTAATTTTCGACATATTTGCCCAGTTTCTATACATACGAATTCAATGTATATTTTTTTATTTAGTTTGGAGAATTTGACAGTAATGTCACGGTTTTATTCATTGAAAGCTATTGTCAATGTTATTTATTCAAACTAATTTTGTTTCATTTATTCGTGGTATAATACTTAAAAATAGTCTTAAACATAACAATCGAGCTTACTTATATATTAAAATATATACTATTGAACAATACTATGTATTACGTTGATTCGCAGAAAACTGTATCTCGCCGCGACAGTTCCTTGATTTTACAGGGCCTTACCGCAAGAAGCGACTTTGATACAGACCGAACATTACGCGAACAATCGACTACTCGCTTTATTAGTGAATCTGATTTGTTTACTGGATATCGCTCTAAAGGTTCCGTAAGAAAAGAAATAATTATTTCATTATTCGAATCAATGCTTGATTATATTGTAGAATCTTGGGAAGTAATTCCAAAACGTCAAACAGAAGTACCTACTTTAGAAATTTCTAAAACGAATACTGATTTGATGATGGGTATGAAGAAAAGGAAATCTATAGGTCTATATTTAAAGATTTTTGAAATTGTATTTTGGATGTAAAATTACATTAAAAAAATATATATATTACAGGTAAAATATCTAAACCGAAAAAGAGTCAATCCAAAACGGAATCAAGTAATAATACGCAGGTAAAGGGAAAATGTACCCTTACGCACTACAATTTAATAAGGATTGTCATTGTCTTAAGTCTTTTAGGATAATTACTTAGTGATAAAGATCCATTATAGGGACTCTTAAACAAAATATTTAATTTTTTTTAATTTTAATTAATCCTGTTTTTGATATTTAATGTATTAAATAAGTACGAAGACATTCAGTTCGTTTACAATCGCACAATATTTTGAACACAATAGTTGTCATGTTCGTGGGTGTATTAATTTCTATATCCATGCTAACATTAAAATAAACTCATGAAATTGTTTTATGCCTAGATTAGGTACTCCTGAAAAACCCATTAACCAACCAATATTTAGTAGAATATTTGTCTTGTTAGCGCATTGTGGCGATCGTGGCGCAGTGGGACCGTATTTGTAAAAGCGATGGTTGTGGGATCTAAACAGTTAACTGTTTCCATTCTTATTATTAAATTTAAATTATTTTAATTTCTTGGCTCTGACGAACAAGACAAACAGGCATAAGAACAAGGCGTTTTATTTTTACTTGTTGTTATCGTGACTTTTGCATATTACAGGTTGACTTACTCCAAATATGTTGGTGGGCGGCTCCAGATGAGAAAGCTATAATTCATTTCCGTAATGGAAATTTATATGAAGGAAACATTTCTATGAAATGTATGCACGGAGAAGGCCGATACCAGTGGGCAGATGGAACAATTTTCTTAGTAAATTATTTTTTTACACCTGCATACATTTTTATTATATATGCATTTTTGTTCGTATCTCTGCTCCGGGTACCTTAGACAACACGCAACTTAGAGTTCCGCCTGACGCAATTTCGCATGTTTCAGGCCGGGAGTGGATAACGGAATATTTTGACACTAAATTCTCTCAAAGTTTCCTGCTATGCTAGAAAAAGCGTGAAGCTGATAAACATTATTATGATGTCAAGAATAATAGGAAAACCTAGCTTACGTTTACACTTTATATTACTTTTTATGTATAGGGATCTTTCAAAGAAAATGAAATAAATGGGAAGGGTATCATTCAGTGGAAAAATGACACATGGTATGAAGGAGACTTTGTGGGAAATCTTCGGCATGGTAATGGGTTATACGTCGATTCACGAAGACAGCGATCGTACTATGGAGGGTGGCATTGTGGCACTAAACACGATGAAGGTGTCATTTACTATGATGGAACGTTTAAGAATTGCTATGAAGGAGAATGGGATCATGTAAGAATATTTGTACATACACGTCTCTTAATAAATATTTATTTTTTGGCACTATGGCCTGCTAAAAGTATTTATTAATCTATAAATCTAAATAAAAAAATAGTAGGTATGATATAAATATTAGAAATATTAAAAAAAAACAAAAATGCAAGGCATGTAATGTACTTCCAATATTATCCATAATATATACTTCCGTTATATAAATATATGATCTCCTAAACTATATGAACTACTAAATAATTATTATTGGATAAACGGACATACCGCTACGATCTAGAGTTGAGCCAGTAGCCGGTAGCTATGCAGTCTTACGCTTACCACTATTTAATTATTGTTTAAAGAATGTACGTCATGGTTTTGGTTCGCGAGAATATTGCAAGTCGAGCGGGTACAAAGGCGAATGGGATAATTATGTTAGAGAAGGAAAAGGTTTGATGATATGGCCAAATCATGACGTAAGTTAATAAAAAACAAATGTGGGAATACATTGTACATATGCATGTATGTAACTAAAACTTTTTAATATAGTTTTACAGAGGCGAATGGAAAAATGGAGTAATGTCTGGATACGGTATTTATATTTGGGATATGTGTTATAACACGTCAATGTCGTGTCCTTCTGTATGCGCATATCGTGGTTTTTGGCATCGAGGCAAACGTAATGGATTTGGTGTCCTCAATTTAGGCTTCGGACTTGGTTCCTTCTATAAAGGAGAATTTTTAAAGAATAAAAAACACGGTATAGGGAAATTTGTAACTAATAGTGGACGCATTTTACATCACAAGTACTTATTTACTAATGATAATATGAGTTCTTTTGATAAAGGAGAAAATGATAAATTAGCTGAGCCTTTCACGTTTGATATTTGTGATAATTCTGTTGGCCTTCTCTACCACATAGAGAAAGTGATAAAGAATATCGATAAGCAATTGGAAATTAGAGCTAGAATGATCAGTGATTTTATAGAAAACAACAAACATTTAAATATTCCACAAAAGAAAATTGAAGAATACATTGTACCGTTAAACTTTGAGGACTTGATCAACTTTGAGATTTGTTCTTTGGGTAAATCCTTAAGGTGCTATGAATCAAGATTAAAAAATATTTACTATCAATATGCTACGATATGCAACAAGCAGGAAATTCATTTCACTCCAATTCTTATTCGTTTATATTTGTGGCAATTATATTACGACTGCAATTTACATGATAAAGGTCTGACTCTTGTTGAAATTGACAATTTATTTCATGAAAACCCAGAATGGTTATCGAACAATCCTCATAATCCGTTTGATAAAATCTATTTTTGGCAATTTCAACATAGTCTAATAACAGTAGCTAGTAAATTATATGCAAAAAGACAACTACCGGATGAGAAACCAGATACTATGTTAGCGAATGCATTTAGAGTATTTATGGAGAAGGACATTTTGCCTGGAACAGGTCGTAGGAAAGGTAAATTTTACTTCGAAAGCTTATTCTCAAATTTATAACAAGAAATCAGGATATTTATAAACACATATAACTACTCATTGCAAGCTTTTCCCTTATTACAGGCAAGCTTGTTGAAAATTATGGTACTTTCTTACCATTGAAAAGCTTATATAAATTATATAGCAGTCTCGGGGAGCCATGTACTGTACGTAATTTTTTGTGTTCAACTCGACCACCACCACATTATTCAGAGCCACAGCCATTGCTCGTGGAAGGAAATCCAGTTTTGGGGAAAAATGCCTACATATTTGGAGATGAATTAACTTTTACATCTGGTAATTTTTTAGTGTTTTCATATATATGCTACATTATCTTCGGAGCCATATACTTACTTAGCATAACTTAGCAGCTCTACGCTTCTTTCCGCATAGCGGGATAGCAAGAGAGAATCAAGAACGGGGTCAATAATCAAGAAGTCGAGAAGGTAGTCTTTTCGACTTTCTGCCCTAAATTGGGACGTTGCGTGTTGAGTGGCAGAACTCGACGCCGTGTTTTATTTTATGCGGTGGAACGGAAAATGACAACAATATAATATAATCATTCTTCCCCATCCTTCCATCAGTGGAAATCGTACAAGCCACAAACATCGCGTTTACAGTCGCTACGCTATCCAACTGTGCAACGACGTAATCAATATAATAAAACTGTTTATAAAGAAAGATTATAATTTAAAATACATTTAATTTTAGTACGATAGAAAATTGTACAATTAAAATAGAATATTTTGAACTTTCAAATTAAGGAAAATGCTCATTAGTGTTCATTCATTTCACAGGCTCTTTCAATTTTTTTCTTTTTTAATACTAATATTTTCTAAATAACAGATTTTCCTGCAGAAGATAGCTTATCTAAATTAAACTTAAATTTCAAATTGTTTAACATCAGCAACTTACCAACCCAAACAATTCTAAAAATATTTTCAATGATTTTTCCCCAAATATACGACAGTGAACACATAATAGATTTAAATATAGAAATCACTTTTTTTGAATTTTTTCAAATATTTATTATGTGCGTGGAAGAAAGTATACGTGTAGCGGAGGATAATATGCGTCTACAAGAAAAAATTGTTATGCCCAGTATTGTTGAAACTCAAGCGCCACGAAAAATTCATAAATAATAATGTTTTTAGAAAACAACATACATGGTGTTTTATTTTAAATGGAAGCTTCTCTATATCCCCTGGACATTCGAAAAACTTTAGCAAACACGGCATTTCTTTATTTCTTATAGTGTAGAGAAAATGTAAATATAGTTAATCTATAATTAACGGATATGTTAAAGCCACCTTAACGAAATTTATAAAAGTACATGTGGATTTTACGATGCCACATATAGCAATAAAATATTTTTTATTCATTATAGCAATAAATAAATGCTGCTTTAGTAAGAGTTAAATATAATAGAGATTTCGTTAAAAAAAATATATTGCCATCATTGAGGGTGTGGATAGCGTGCATCAGGATAGCGTGAGCGTCTGCCTATATAAGACTTGTCTGATTGATTCTCACTAGAGTGGTTATATTTAAATTGTTTTAACTTTTCCCTCCGGAAAGACAAAGCGGGGCGTCATGAATAACGGCATCCAATCCGCAATGTCTCTGGAGTAGGAGAATGGAAACGGAAAACGGAGTGTCATCTCGTACTTCATTGCGAAGTGTTCATTTTAAAAAAAACATGGCGTATGGTTTTATGAAATCCACGCAAAAAGAGTTGCGGGTATTAACTACTAGTAAATAAAGTCGATTAAAAGTTAGTCAAAATACATAACTATATTACTTTACGTGATTGCAAACAGCGAATGACAATTAAATAAAAAAATCTGTCAATAAATTTGACAATATTTAAAATACAAGCGTCACAGCAAAATTTAGATTTTTTTAGAATATTATTATACTTTTATACATATTTTGGAAAAATGAGGACAAAAAATCCTATGGCTAAGAAGCCACGACAAATATTATTCTCAAAAAACTCTTATGGTCCAAAAGTGAAAGTTGAGAACTGGGATTTTCAGAACCATATTGAAAAGAGAGATAATTACGTTTATCGTGACCAACTCAGTAACCATTTAAGTACATATTTACGTTGGGGTGACCAAGACCAAAATGTAGGACAAACCGAAACTAATGCTATGCTTGAAGAAATATTCACCAAAACTGACCCTATATATGCTTTTAAGCCACTAGTCAATTTCACTTCTTATCCATGCACAGAGTAAGTTATTCATTAATCCATACACTTGATGTTAAGGTTCTGAATGTGATTTTTACTGTTCAGGGTCAATTTGACATCAAATTTTGTCCAAATATGTAATTAATGCCTAGGTTAAGATAGTATTAGTTAAAAAAGATATTTTTCTTTATTTCTTAGTACCCCTGGCCGTAATAAATTAATGAAGAATGCTAACTTGGCACAACTTCCTCCAGACTTTGGTGTCATGGACTATCTAACTACTCAACAAGACGATTACAGGAATCCTTTTGCTACTGTAGCTAAACCGGTAATAATTATAATATTGATAACTATAAATAATAATTCCAATAATAGATTTTAATACCTACAATTGTTTTACGAACAAATAAACCAAGTATCACGATACCTCATCTCCGCTTTTTACAGAAGTCGCAGCACAGAACTCGAACGTTACATTTGTTCTATAATTTTTTTAACTATTTTTAACTTTTTTTTCAGTTGACTATGGCATCTCCACCTTGGTTACTTAATCGAGTGATTCGTTCTGGTTTAACTCATAACCACGGGACAGCGCCTCCGAAAGGCGATTATCAGTGTTTGGACACGCACACGCCTATTGGTCATATTAGACGAATGAGACTCTTTCGCTACCAATCTTTTAACCCATCTTCTTGTCTACAGGATTTTCCTGCTGTTGATTTGTCGAATAATAAATAAAACATGTTCTCCTTAAATTTCATTTATTATCTAATTTTAGAAATGAATAAAGTCAAATGAAAATAACGACAAATCAAAAACAAATACTAAACACAATAACATTATTAAATAACTTACGAAAATGTAATTACGAACATTTGGGTAAAATAAAATACTCATTAAAAAATAAGAAGAAATATTACATACAATGAGCCAGTGTCAACATATAGTTATAAAAGTAAGTAATTGTAATAATTAAACCCAACATGCAATCACTTTTCAAACAGATCTTAATTTCGAAAAATATAAATCGACAAACAATAGTATGTTATAAAAACCTTACGCTAGATTATATTCAACTCTAAGATTTCATTTCAATAAAAATCTTTTTATTATGACAGTATAAACGAAATATAAAATTTCATTTAGTTTGTGTGCTTCAAAAATATAATTAGCTCTCATGTACGAACTTAGTACAAAAGGAGGACTTTATTATTAAATCAATGGGCATAAAAAACTATTCACTGAAGATACATAAAATTTCCTATTGTTTTCCCAATGGGCATACATAAATTTCTTAACAGTTAAATACTTAATTTATTTTTAGTATCGATATTATATTTCTTAACCGTTTAGTACAATACACATAGTAAGGCAAATTTAAAATAGATATTTGCACTGAAGGCTTTAAAAATTAATCTACCACAAGCCAATGTAAATAAATGCTTGCTCGCTTGATATTATACTTGTGGATGACTCCTTGCAACCATACACTGTTAATTTATTACAAAATGTTCAATGTTGAATTAAAACAATACATTTACAAAACACTAGGTACAACATTAATTAAGAAATGTAGCACCTCCCTGGACGATTTTACTAGTCAAGCAGCAAACAAGTTCCAAAAGGTGTCATACATATTTTTGTGTTAAGGCTATGTACACATTATAAATTAAACAATTTTCTATAGACATTATGATGTTCATAAATATTTAATATTGTAACAAATGAGATCTTAACTATAATATTTATATTTTAATAGGATTATAAGAGCTAAAATATACTGTGCATGTGCTTAGTCAAATTGAATACCCTGTATACTAAAATCTCATCTAATCTTTCATTTGATAACAGTTGTAAAAAGTGCGTCATTTTAAGGGAGGTGTATTGTTAATTTCATTTACTTTGCCACCTGTTCTTTTTACTATTAGTTGCTTTTAGCTTAAATTATATGTATTCTTCATAGTTTCATTTACATTGATATAAATGTAGAATTTAAAATTAATTTCTTAATAACTTTTCTAAGCTTTGTAAAAGCCGTTAACTGGACAAGAAAAGAGTTTAAATCACATGTAAATACATACAAGAAATGGGGGTTATTTATTCACACTCTATTTTCATGATATGGTAAAAAAATATATAACATCTTCTTCATACACTAAAACTTTTTCTTGATATACATATATTAATATTATTTTAGATTAAAATGAATATTAGCAGAAAGTTAAATATTTAGCTGTTTTATACATTTTAAATAAAAAAAATATATTTTAATAGCAATTTATAGATTTGTAAGAATTTTTAATAGAATGAGGTATCTAATATATTAAAATTTGGAGCAGTATAACTATCTTTTTATATATAGTATGTAAAAGGAAATGGATTTAACAAAACAAAAACAAACATAGTCCATAACATTTTTAAAAATTAAAAAACTAATTGTTTCCATCTCATTTACAAAAAGCAATTAAAACAGCAATAATATCCAAATTTATTTTTTGGTGACTATTTAAAAATATTTAAATGGAATTAGGTCAAATATCAAGTTAACATAACATTTTAACATTATAAAAATAATATTTTTAACATGATTGAACTTCCTATTTGTTACTAGTATTGTTTAGTAAGGTGTTGTTTCCGTTGTTAATTCAAATATAGATGAAATCACAAGATAATTGAAATTTACATTAATTGTATATTAATTCCTACCTAAATCCAACAAATTATTGATCAATCAACAAAAATATGTATTTTCATGTGAGTTATCATAAGAGTACAAAATGTTAAGACTTAAAAAAGAAAACATAATATAATAAGTTAATGTGTACGCCGCCTTTTGAAACCTTTACCCTTTTTTGACTTTATTTTATGTTTGCGTGCTGTGCTTCGACCAGTTATTTCATCTGCCAGCATACCAACTGTTGTTAGTTTTTTCCGGCGATTTTTCTCAGCTTTTGTAACTGGGAGACGTGTTAAATAATTTTCTTCATATTCAGTTTTTTCCTGCTCATACTTAGATATTGAATGCTTTACATGATTTCCTGTAGCCATCTCAAGAGGTGCCTCTGAATATTCTTCACGTAATTCTCTCATTACATTAGAATTAAGGAATTGTTTCTTTGCTCTTGCTTTATTTTTCTTTTCACTTTCACTTCTAGAAATACTGTCATCAAAATGAACAGCTGCCAATTTAGGAGGTACATAGATATTAGTCTTTTCATTTTTTTCTTTCGTATCACCAATATCAGATTCATTACTAGACTCTTCATCATTGCCCTCTATCTTACTAACTAAATTGTCAGGATTTGCATGATATGATTGAGGATCATCCTCTGAAGCGCCAACAACTGCTGTTTTTACAAGTTTATCAATTTGATATTTCAATTTAGAATCTATTGGACGAATTTTTTCTAGTACAGTTCGTATTTCAACAAGTCTGTCAATGGAAGGGTCTGATTCGATTTTTTCTCCTGAACATTTTCTTAATACAATATATGTTAAATTAATTAAATAACTAAGTAGCATTTGATATTTCATTTCCAAAAAACTGAGACCTTTATCCGTAGAAATTTCACCGCTTTTGACACGCAATAACATATTATCAACTAATTGTAATACCTGCTGTACATTCATATTCATTTCTTTAAATAATTTTAAAGCTTGTGGCAGGTCAGGTTGTTCCATTTCATCTGTAGCCTGTAATCAAAACGATATATTATTTTGGTAAATAATAATTGTACTTAATCGTCGTATAGAATAATAATTCTTTAATCTTATATCAACTATAAGTGAAAAAAAAAACGTGACAGTAAAAAATATCACTAAAGCGATACCTGAACCATGTTGCTTCTCTTCAATGCACTTTTTTTATAATATTAAACACAATAGCTTTCTTATGCAAGTGAAACATGAAATATAGTAATATAGTCGTCAAGTTTGAATATTATTAAGTAACACAAAATGAACTTTGCCACATTATCTGTACTAAATAAAACAAAAATTAAAAATCGAAGCGTTCTCGTTCAATGTATACTTCCATGCCAAACGAGAGATGGAATGGAACATAGAGTATAAACTACAATGTTCCTTGGAATGGAAATAGGAATTAATCATTCAAAGTGAACGTGATTTTATTTACGCAGAAGGAGTCACAGATAACAAAAGTAATATAGTACAATATAACGGATGCTAACTCGGTCATTATTGAATTTAGAAGAAGATTTTTAAAAATATTTTTGTCTTTTATAAAAATAGTATTATACACAGTTTTATTTTGATTAATTTTAAATATGCATGTTATTACTTATTACCTAAATTTACGTGTACTGAGAATTGAAATACTCTAGCTATATAGCTAGATGCATTTCCTTGAAATGATGAACAATAAAACAAAAGAGAATATTAATATATCGTACAGTAAAAAAAAAAACTTATGAGCTTTATGTTCAAATATATATAAATATATTTTGAGCGGAACTTTGGAAATTCAATAAAGATCTGGTAGATTCTGAAAAATCTTTAGAGATCTGTAAAGTTTTTAGACCTTAATTAATAATTGTCTGACTCTTTAGAGTTTTCGTAATTTTTGAGAACAAACAAACATACACCCAATATTTCTGAAATCAGTGAAAGCTTAAAAAATATATTATGTTGGATAATATAACAGTATATTTGAAATTAGTAATTCTAATTTTACTATTTAGCCAGATATCAATATAAAAGAGTTTCTTTTTTACCGAAACCGTATTATTTTTAATAATTGCATACAGCAACACCCAATATTTCAGTTTTCATAGAAATTGTCAATTTATAACTTTTAGTTTTTATTGATATACATGTTATGTATATGTTTTAGGTACCTACATCTGCAATAATTGATCTCTTTATTATATTTTACAAAATGATTAACCGGGACATATTATTCACATTTTGATAGTAAAGAAAATCTGCTTAGCCAATATGTTTTCAGTAAGTAAATTGCTTTAGTGATTTATTTTCGAGTTCACAATATAATTTACATTAATTATTATTTTACTTTTAGTTTATATTTCAGATTTTAACAGTATTAGTGAACCTGATTATTTATAGTTATGGATTCTATGTACCAGGCGTTGCACCGGTTGAGTTTAGGAAGGGTCAAAGAATTGAAGTTAAGGCGGTTAAAATGACTAGTATACATACTCAACTACCTTACGAGTATTATTCACTGCCACTATGCATACCCAAAAACGGAACCTTTTTAGACAAAACTGAAAATTTAGGCGAAGTGTTGCGAGGTAATCGTATAGTCAATACTCCTTATGAGGTGCATATGGCAGAGAATATAAAATGCAAATTGTTATGCCATAAACAGCACAACCCTATGAACTGGAGTGTGGAAGAATCGGAAAAGGTTGCTAGTCGAATCGAACATGAATATTTTGTTCATTTGTAAGTATTTGCAATTACTAAACATTTTTTTTATTATTTAAAAATCGTATCTGTTTTTCAAATAAAGCAGACATATACCTATTATTATTTGATCTTAATCATCACTATTATGTATGTAAATAAACATATGTTAATGATATTTTAGATTAGTTGACAATTTGCCAGTAGCTACTAGAATTACAAATGTGGATACTTCTGAGAGAACTGTTGAGCAGGGATATCGTTTGGGATTTATGTCTAAAGGAAAAGCATATATAAATAACCATTTGAAGTTACTTCTCAAATATCACAGACATAGCCAGTGAGTTGTTTATTTTAATAATTACAAGTAATAAAAAAATTTTTTGGTAAGTAAATTAATTCAACTGTATTTTATGATATTATAATCATGTCATATTGATGTTCTTTTAGAGATTCTTATAGAGTAGTAGGATTTGAAGTAGAAACATATTCAGTGGACAAAGATGAATTATCATTTGCGGATGGATCTTGTCACTTCCCTTCAGAAACTAAGCCGCAGCTTGTTAATGAGGACACAGGCACAAAATTATTCTTTACATATTCAGTTGAATGGGGTGAATCAGAAATTGAGTGGGCTTCAAGATGGGATATATATTTAAATATGAAAGATGTACAAATACATTGGTTTTCCATTGTGAATTCAATAGTAGTTCTCTTTTTTCTGTCAGGTAAATATTTTTATGATTCTATTTTTTCTGTGTTTTATAATTTGTGTGTGCTTAATTAATTGTTTAACAAATTTCATTAATTATTTTAGGCATTTTAACAATGATTATGATACGCACTTTAAGAAGAGACATTGCTAGATATAATTCTGATGAAAGTATTGAAGATATGATTGAGGAAACTGGCTGGAAATTAGTACATGGTGATGTATTTAGACCTCCGCCAAAAAGAATGCTTTTTGCTGCAGTTATTGGCAGCGGTATTCAAGTGTTCTTAATGGCACTTATTACTATCTGTAAGTTTTACTGTCAATTTGATTTTATAAAGTAGTAGAAAGGAGCAAGGCATAGGCATTTGACAAAAAGGATAATATCTTAAGTGCTTTGTATGCCATAATTCAATTCTAACTTCAATATTTTGCTATTTTCATCAAGCTATTAAAATTTTATACTATTAAAATTTTAATATGTTATAATATATTTCCATATATAAAAAAGGCAAGTAGATACTAAAATTGTCATTTAAAATATATGTCAAATGAGATAGTATCTTAGAATTAGCTTTCAGTTATGGACTAGCTCTAGTGGCAATTTTGTTATTTCAGTTATAGCCATGTTGGGTATGCTATCACCAGCAAGTCGTGGGGCTTTGATGACAGCTGCTATATTCCTCTATGTGTTTATGGGTCTCATAGCTGGTTATTACTCAGCCCGTTTATACAATACTATGAAAGGAAAACAATGGAAGCAAGCTGCATTTTTAACTGCCACTATTTATCCAGCTATTGTTTTCGGAACTTGCTTCTTCCTGAATTTCTTTATTATGGGCAAACATTCCAGTGGAGCAGTCCCCTTTTCTACGATGATGTCGCTGCTGTGCCTTTGGTTCTGTATTTCTTTGCCTTTAGTATACCTGGGCTATTATTTTGGATGTCGTAAACAACCATTTCAACATCCAGTCCGAACAAACTTTATTCCAAGAAAAGTACCTGAACAAGTTTGGTATATGAACACATTTGTATGGTAAGCTTAATTTCAGTATTTGTATATTTTAATTAAAAAATAAATCTTTTTATTTCCTCTTATCTTTTTTTCAGCATCTTAATGGCTGGGCTTCTACCATTTGGAGCTGTTTTTATAGAGTTATTTTTTATTTTCAATGCTCTGTGGGAAAATCAATTTTACTATCTTTTCGGGTTTTTATTTTTGGTATTCTGCATACTAGTTATTTCAGTATCACAGATATCTATTGTCATGGTATATTTCCAGTTGTGTGGAGAGGTAATTATTTTATTTGTTGATACTATAAATTGGAATTTGTCAAAATGTAATATTCACTTTAATTTCTTTTTTAGGACTACCATTGGTGGTGGAAGAGCTTTATTATTTCTGGTGGATCTGCAGTGTATATATTGATTTACTCTATATACTTCTTCACCAAATTAGAAATTACAGAATTCATACCCACCTTATTATATATGGGTTACACAGGTAAACACGACAAATAAAAGAACAATTAAAATGCAACATGTAAAAAAAAATATTGCAATTTTTTATCAAGATCGAATGAGGTGACTGTGGCCAGTCTCGGTGTAGGGGCACAAGTGTGACTGTAAACGTGAACTGGTCGTGGATTTGATTCCCACTCGAGCCACTACGTCGTCATTCTCCTAGGCGATCAGATTCAATGTGCCGTCAATCTCCTACCGATCAGGCTCGCGAATAATCATACGAATCGCACAGATCCTTACCCGTAATCCCACCGCACAAAGATCGAAATGTTGGTATTGGGAGCCTTATAACAAGTAATAAGAAATAAATAGCAATGTTATTTAAAGCCAATATTATTAATAATTTGTAATTAACATTTTTTTTTTGTTTTAGGTCTGATGGTTCTAACATTTTGGATTTTGACTGGAACTATTGGATTCTTTGCAGCATATACATTTATTAGAAAAATTTATTCCGCTGTGAAAATTGATTAAAAATATCAGTAGATTTTAATTTAAGTCATTTACAAGTTTGTGAAGATAAGAGTCAGTTAACAAGGTTTTATGTAAATAGGATATAATTCCTTAATAGTAAATCAAACATTCATGCTATAAGATATCATATTATATGTATGCATTTTTTTACAAAGTGCGGATATGTGGAAGTTTGACGTTTCTTATTAAAGTTTTATTTTGTAGGCCTAATTACTTCACAAATATTTTATGCACCCTTAATAATATATCGAACTCAAAAGTTATAAATGTTTGTATGATAACTAAAAATATTAATAATCGTGTTATGGTCATGAAGATGTTAACGACGCTAATTGTAATTTCATTAATTAACGATTCGACTCGAATATTTTTTTATTATAAAAAAGTTGTTTATCTTGACTTAAGATTAAGATGTCATTTAGTTTCAGTTTGAAAAATGATATTGCTTGTGTGCTGAAAAATGTGTAACAAAAGAAAATCCTATGTTACGTTTATAAATAAAGCTTTAATAATAATAATTAACAAAACGTGTAAATTTATAGTTTTTGTTTTTGACCACTTCACATTAGCACCTTGCAATCTAACAAGTGTATAGGTACTTTTTTCTTGTAAGACTTATGAGAAAGGGATAATTTACTAAAAATGAAAAATATTTAATATTAAAATAACACCTATGGCAATATCGTCTTTTGTGTAGTCTGTGTTAAAAACAGTTGTCAAATAGACACATTCAGTTGTTTGAAATCTTCATCATAATTTGACATGAGAAATGTCATCGAACGCTGATAAATAAAATATATTTATACCTTATTATTTTTATTGAAAATTCTAAACTGTTTTTAACTTTTTTTGTACAAAATGGAAACCAAAGTAGCAGTAGTTACAGGTAGTAATAAGGGAATAGGATTTGAAATCGTAAAAGGATTATGTAAAAAGCTTATTGGTACTGTGTATCTTACTGCTAGAAATGAAGAAAGAGGGCGGCAAGCTGTGGAAAAGCTAGAAAAATTAGGCCTAAAACCTTTATTTCATACGTTAGACGTAACTAGTGAATCCAGCATACAAGAATTCGCAGATTTTATATCGTCTCGTCATTCCGGAATTGATATTCTTGTAAACAACGCCGGTATATTAGATTTTGATAAATGTGTCACCTCCTATGAAGATGCTAAGAAGCTTATGGATACAAATTTTTATAGTCTTCTTACAATTTCTAAAATACTCTATCCTCTTTTATCCAACAATGCACGAGTTATTAATATGACCAGTGATTGGGGGTTGCTATCTAACATAAGGAAACAACACTGGCTAGATATACTGGTAAAAGATGACTTAACAACAGATGAGATTTTGCAATTTGTAGATGACTTTTTACAAGCTGCTAAAAATGGTAAACAGTCATATGTGTCATTTGCAGGGCATTATGGTGATTACAAAGTATCAAAAGTAGCTATGTCAGCTCTTACTTTTGTTCAACAGAGGCAATTTACTGAACAAGGTAAAGATATTTCTATAAATTGTGTACATCCAGGCTTTGTTAAAACTGATATGTCCAAAGGAATGGGTGATTTTACTCCGGAGCGTGGAGCCAAGGCCCCTCTTTATTTGGCACTGGAAGCCCCTCAATCACTTAAAGGCACATTTTTATGGCATGACTGCCATAAGGTCAACTGGGATGATTAGAAATTATATATTTTAAGAATGTTTTTAATTCTGTGATAATAGTGTCACATACACTTAAACTTTAATATATGTTTTTTTTTAGAATATTTTGTTTTTATGACTTCAAAAATACCTCAATATTAATGATTAAATGATTTTAAAATAGTTTTTCATATTAAAATAATGTTTGCTGTTTATGGCTTGTCTGTTGTACATTTTTCATGTCAAGTTATGATTTCAAAGTAGCTTCTAAAAACAAAAAAATTAGAAAAAGTGAAAATTTCTTAAGTTTAAAAATATTGTTAAATCACTTTTTAAAATTTAAGTAAAATAATATTTACTTTTTAAAATTTATAATAAAATTTTGAAAAGAAAGATTGAAAATTAGTTTTTAAAGATTCAATTCTTAGAAAGCATTCTTCTATAATTTAGCATGAAATTCCAATGTTATGAAATATCAATTTTATGACATATTGTTTTTTATCTCTATGCTTTTCATAATTTGTAGGAAGACAACATAATCCCTGTTTCCTACTTTTAAGAGATTAAATATATTTTATAAAAGCTTAAGGGCTCTAGACTAGACTTTTTTTTATTGTAAAATAAAAATGTTCTTTAGTTTAACGAAATATACGAACTCGTAACATGATAAAAAGGCATGTTTTAAAACAAAGCAAATCGTCACACTTTATCGAATTAATATAATTTATAAACAGAATAATAATGATTAGATAATACGTAAAATATAACTCGTTTAATCAATTGGATAATTTCGGATCGGAATAGCTTTATTATTTATACCCTCTTTTCTTTTTTATAAACCTGCACCGGTTTGTACATACCAAATCGTAATCATGAAATCAAATCGTAAGCGTGAGGGCTAGGAATCGTACCTTACTAAGGTAGGATTTATATTCCTACTAGCGGTGAACTATATGATTGCTTCGTTATATTGCAACCCTAGGGGTGAGTTTTTTAAAATAAAGTAGCTTATGGTTAATCTTAGATTATCAACTATATTTATACCAAAATTCATTATAATTGGTCAAGCGGTTTAGATTTTTCATATAAAGTTTCATCCTCTACTTCAACCCTTTAGCGGTTGATTTTTGAAAAAATAAGTAGCCTAATAGTATGTTAGACCCAGTAACTTTTACTACTTTCATTCTAAATTTCAACCAAATCGGACCGGTAGATAAGCCATGAAAGCATGATAGACAAACACACAGAGTTTCGCATTTATAATATAAGTATGGATGGTCTTTGTACAATATCATACGAAAGTAAGCAAATGTTTGAATTAGCTGGTTGTTAACTATTGTGGCGCAGTGAGACCGGGTGTGACAGTAGATGCGAAGTGGGTTTCGGTTTTCGAGAATGATTATATTTTAATTTTTTCTTCCACATTCTGGTAAGCGAATAAAATTCAGCACTGAGTTCTCTCACTTATTAATGTCATGTCAGTAATTCGGAGGAACCTGCAGAATGGAGTGAATTACGATGACACTTGTTCTCTCTGCTTAACCTGATGTCCGGCATAAGGGTAGAACACAATTTTTGTGCTGTTCCATCCCTTATACAAACAAAAGGATAATATGTTAAAAAGTTATCCTGATAAATTATTTTCAAATAAAATAATAAATGCACTTGTATACGCGATCTATCTATTTAAGAAAATCTTATTGCTTTATTTTGATCCAATTTTTACCACCTAATTTGCTTGTAAATTGCACAAGTTTCCGGCTCCGGCGACAAAATATTTTCAGTTTGAACCGTTAAGTCCTTGTTAGGACAAGCAAGTTATCAACATTTTTTAAGAGTTTTTGTAGTAGCTTTTTTTTAGCTAAACTCGTGAAAGCCTGGCGTCTTTACCAACAATAATTAGGCACAAAACTTTAAATACCTGTATATTTATTTGTGAAACAAATGACACATATGTAACCCAAATGCTTACGTACATCGAAAGGTACTTATTTGATCTTGTACTTTGGTATGTATTTGTTTAAAAAGAATGTATAAAAAAAATAAGAATAATATCTATTGTAGGTATTTATTATTGTAATAAATCTCATTAGCAATTTCCTATTACAAGCAAGTGCTTGTTTCTTCTGCAGGTGCAGGCGTTTGTAAGGATTCAGTTGTTGTAGCCCACTTATTGTATTACAAAATCGTCGAAGATGTAAAACTATAAAGGGGTGGAGCTTATATCGAGAAGTTCTATACCTTCCAACATGCACATTAGATATTATATTTAATATGTCACCTTATGCATGAATGTAGACAGCTATTTTAAAAATATTTGTAAATGTAACTAACAGAAAAATTGATTGTATTATTCGTAAATTAATTTCATAAAATAAATAAATAAAAAAATAAGGAAAAGGAAAATATAGTCAAGATCAAGAACAACAAAGGCACGGAGCTGTGTCCGTGGAGAAGGAAAACTCATTTAATAAAAAAAAAAAATACATTTCATGTGGCTTTACTAACATTATAATTTACCTATATTACAAAAAATCATTAATAAAAATGTCTATTTATCACAAGAGTCTATACATTTCTTGCAGTCAATTTATTAACAAATAACATTAAAAACAAGATGCAGATCATGAAAATATACGTATTGTATCATGAAATAGTTAAGGGTTCCTATATATATTCGGCATCTCATTCTATCTGTATTCGGCAGGCCAAACAAACAAACACCTAGGCCTACATATTCTATGGACAGTATTAGCTATATATGTTGGTACTTATTGTATCCATAGCAAATTCGTTATTATAATTGACAGTCGGTACTTTCTCAGTAGGACTTAAGGATGTGGCTTAATTATATACCTAGAGAATAACTACATATATGATATTATCCGTAGCAAATTAAGATCTTACTTTGCTGTTATCTTGTCTGCCAAGTAAGTACAGAAGTTTTTTAAGGATATTGTACGCATTCTCATCCTTTTAGGACGTACGTAAATAGTATCTTATCTAATAACTAAAAATAAACTGAAAAATAAATATATAACGTGCTGTTAATTAAGTAAAATATATTTTCTGAATGTAGATTGAGCTTACTAAACCGAAATGTGGAAGTCACTTCAGATTTCCTGCACAAGTGTATCAATTAACGAGTAGTTATATAGGTTTGTCCTTTTCTTTTCAGAGTATTTATCTGGATAACATAAGTAATACTTGATAAGTAAATATTATTAGCAATGGAAGCCTTCTTATGGCTGTATCTGCAGTTTTGCAGACTTCTCATAAACCTTTTACTTAAGGGTTATGGGGTTAAGTAGGAATTATCTTATATGTAGGCGATTACGTTAACATCATAGATAAAACGTACATGGCTTCATATGATTGATTTAAAAACAAATACTAAACGTATCAGCTAAGGTAAGTAAGGTAAGCACTTGTCTTAACTGTTTTAATACGTCACTTAGAAAAAGAAATGGTTATGCGGCACGCGATCTTTGGAATTTGAATTAATCAGTAGATCTGTCCATCACCACTTAAAAATAATTAAACGATAAAAGATAAAGAAACTCAGGAAAAAATATTGTTTCAATAGTCTAGAGCAGGGTTTCTTAAACTACGAGTCGCGACCTCAACTAGGGTCGCCTTGCAAAAATTCTGGGGTAGAGAAATTTTAGAGTCAATTATTTATATATACCATTTTATAACATCACTAGAGTTGGCGGATTTTTTAACATCACTACAGAGGAGTGGACTTTTTAATTTAGATTTTTTGTATGCTTCAAAACGAATTCTAAAACTATATATTTTCATATGTATATTATGTATATTGTTATCTAATAAATAAATCATCAAAAAAAATAATTTATTTTTCTTTTATGTTTGTATGGGGTCGTCAAGAAACTCGCAATCATAAATCGGGTCGTCAAAACACTTGCAATCATAAATGGGGTTGTGAGTGACAAAAGTTTAAGATGCCCTGATCTATAGTACTAAAGCAGCCTAAGCCTTACCAAAATTTAAAAATAATATGTAGAGAGACTATTAATATTTAAATTATTATTCTGGGTGATAACTATATAACTATAGGCATATCAATATTTTTGATATCAGTAAATTATTAATGTTATCAATAAAGGTCATTTGCTTGTTACTGTACTTCAAAATAATGTCACATATTTAAGCATGAATTTTAAAGTAAATAAAAATAAAACTTTTTAGCTTTATAAAGCTATTTTACTTTATAAAAATAATAATAATTTATCAGGTTTTATATTGACCAAAATATAATAAAAATAATATAGATATCCTGGCCACTCGTGGCCTAGTGGCACAAGCGTGTGACTGTAAACGACTGGTTGTGGGTTCGATTCCCACTCAAGGAGTGGAAATATTTAATATTTCCATTTTCTTCGCTCTAGTGCCGAGGTAAAGCGCGGCGTTAAGTTCCGCCACTTAACACGCAATGCGAATTCGGAGAATTCGGCGGAAAGTGGGGAACAGAGTGTCTTAGCGCTAGGTTCCCCCTGCCTACCGTGCTGTGTGCGGGATTCAGCGTGATGCTAAAAAAAATATAGATATCGAAATTGGTTTATTAACAGTTCTCGCCATATGCTATGCCAAGTTTCATTTTTTTACGCGCAGTTTTGGCTGTCCACTGTATGTTAAACTTAGTGATTAAACGCATGACTTCTTATTTGAAGTAATTAAATATTGATTATTCTAAATAACAACTATGTATTGATTATCCTGAAAACAGCACTAATTTGAAGAAGAAAAGTTAAACAAAAGCAAACATTCACGTAAGGCTATTTTGTATTATTGCCTTCTAAAATAGCCAGGAATACTTCGAAATATAACATTATTTTTAAGCATCATGCTTTTTCCACGTAGTAGGGTTTCTCATTCTCAGCCTACAACTTACACATTGTGTGAGTGGTGGAACTGAACCCACAACTGGTCCCGATTACAGTTTGAAGCTGTCTCACTGCGCCATGATGGCAAACATCTTTTTATTAATGCATTTTATTATACAGAAAAATAATTCTTTCTTTACGGTCTTATTATAAATTCTTATAATAACACCTTTACTTCTTAACATATCATTGTTAAGGAGTAAAAGTGTAAGTATATAATATGATAAGACCCCTTACTTAACTGTAAGAACCCTTAAAGAAAGTCTATTGATTTTGTGATTGATATTCAAAGCTAATCTACATTTTGAATTAAATACTTACTTCCTTTTCTTGTAGCTTCTCTCTTTTTCTCTGTCTGAATGTCTTGAGAGTAGTTTACTTAGGCGAGTATCATTCTCTTTATATAGTTGATTTTAAGTAAAATCATCAATCTGATGTGTCACATTCATGAGCAGAAATTTGAATTTTGCCAAACAATAATTTAAAATATGGAAAATTGGTAATAGATATACCTTATTTTTGACATTTCTATACCTACTGCTATTTTTAAAACATATTTAATGTATAGTGGGGAACGGAGTGTCTTAACACTGGATTCCCTCTGCCTACCCTGCTATGTGCAGGATACAGCGTGAAGCTGAAAAAAATAATAATTTTAGGTACGTACATAAAATACAAATTGATTCAAAAAATATTTTCACTGGTATGATTTTTTTCCTTGTAATTAGCGTATGAATAATTAATTTTGCCTGTGTAAAAACAAAAAGCTAAAATCCAACAAATAGGGCCGTTTTTTATTTATAATAAGCAATAAGGCATAAATTGCCTATTAATAACTGCAAGCTAAGGACTAATAACAAGGCAGGACTGCTTACTTTATAGCATCGTATAGGTACATTTTTTTATCATTTCTGATATTGTAAGTACTCTTAAGTTATGTTTACATTTCTGTACAATAGTAATCTTATTTTTGTGCCTTCTGTAAGAACTTTATTCTTACTGGCCTAGTGAGTACATACGGTAGTTATGGATTCGATTCCACTCAAAGCTTTCATGTATTTTCATTTCTCCAACCTGATAGGACAAATCAGCGTTGAATGCTATCCACTTTCAAGTGAAACAATACATAAATTGAGCCCTACGAGTGAGCTTTAACTATTATTATTAACGATTCTAATTTTGATGTGTCTTTAAATTTTATTTGTGTTTGTACGTAGTTTTTGAACGCGTGATTAGGTATAACCTGGCTGTAATAGGTACTACTAATTACGAAAAGGTTTAAATACGAGAGAAGTGATTTTTTCGATGTTAAATGTTATTTTATGTTTTTTTCTTACTAGTAGGATTAGGAATAAAACGAATGTTTCCATAAAATATTTAACTATATTGAACTGGCCTTAATAAATAATTCCTTAAACTTTACAAGAAATGACTTGACGAGACTTTGTAACGTCAAATTGATTGCGAGTTTATGGATTGTCACGAAAGAAAAAAATAAAATAAAATGGTGAACGGTTTAACCGTTGGTTCCGTGCAAATGGTTTAAGCATATCTACATTGCAAGTAAACTTATATTACTAATACATCTTTCAAAATGGTCCACAAATGTTCATTGTTCAGTCATACTAAGGTTACATACGGTATAGGTAAACAATCATAGCTGTACTCTTTGGTGTTCTAGCCGTCGTTCATTGCACGTGTGATTCCACCATTGTTTTTCCACATTTGAACACGTGATTGTACTATACCTACTATATAATATGTATTGGATCGGATTTCCTCTGATTAATTTTAATAATATGTTGACAAAGTCGTAATAAAAATGAAAATGTATATAAACATTTATTTATTATTCTACATCATAGTTGACGTAATATCCAGATCCGCATCATATATGTGCATGTGTAAACATATATGTATGTACATTAATTTCACATTACTTAAGTCTCACTCGAATTATTTTATTTAACAAAGCGTAATATGACCTACATATAAGAATGCGGACAGTCTTTGAAAAAATACAACATAAAACTAAAAAACTTAAGTCTAAAAATGCATTTCGACAGACAAATTACTTAAATAAAAAAGACTTTTAGGAGTTCCGTTGTTCACATATGAAAATTACGTAAATGGTAACAAATTGACGAAATGGTAACAAATGGTAGCTTATGACAGTTTTCATCGGTTTTCTTATTAATACATTACAAATATCAAAGATTTTTTTTGTTATAAATTTAGACCACTCGGTTTAGTTATGCTATAATAAATAAAGTTGTACTTAAAATTAAAATGCTTATATTACAATGCCTTACATATAAATATAGCGTTTTACGACTAAAAGACACTTTACTTTGGTTTGTATTAGACTCACTTTATACATCAATATACTTAACTTTAATATTATTTAACTAATGTAGGATTTAAGCTTACAATGTATTATAAGAAATTTAACAAGCGCCTTATAATAAATACATCTTAGGAATGTGACATGAAATTGTTGCTAACATAGCAAACAAAATTAATTAAAATATAAAAAAGATTTGCATGAAATATATGAACACGTACATACACAAATAGTTATTAATTTTAGTTGGTACAAACTGGTAATAACTTATTATTATTATTAAATGTATTAAATAAGTATAATAATTAAAATCAAAATGATTTAAGTACCTACGACTTTTTCACATCAGGTTGAAGCTAATAAAGGCTGTAGAATTACAAACGTTGATTTGTTATATGTACGAGAATTTCACTTGTTCAAACATTGGGACGTAATATATTGTACTTAGTAATGTAATCAGTAAGCTATCACAAAATGGACGGGTTTCGTAATATAATGTTGTTTATTTATCAACTATATCCTAATTTAGTTGACGAGAAATGGTGATGCTTTAAGGCACTCTAGGTATTAGGTAACATTGCTTATAATGTATAGTGGTTATAAGAATACGTTACAAGTTACAATTAAAATCAAATAATGTAGTGTAATGCAATAATAATTCATACACTTAGCAAAAATACAGCCTGAAGAAAAAATCCTCGATATCTTTGGCTACAAACGTACTACTACAACACTGAACTAACTTCCGTGAAAACAATCTGCTTCATCATATTTAATTTTACTTGATGCTAAAAAAACTTTGAGTTAAGTAACTAAAAAGATTTTTATACCTAATTTCATTAAAAAAAGACTTCCGAGACCGACATTGCACTGATCACACGTTGAATGGAAGAAAACAAATGTGTTTTCTTTTACTTCGTATACCTTTAAATATATAAATAGTTTTATTTAGAAATCAGCGGCGTTAGTGATGTTTGGTCTTCACCATAGTATCTGTAACCTTGGGGATTGACGGTTGGCGGTTCGATTTCAGCGTGTTGAGACTCTCTGTGGCGACGCAGGTCAACTTTGCGTTGGAAGGCTTTATCGCACAGGCCGCAGGAGAAAGGCTTGTAGCCAGTGTGCTTGCGCATGTGTGTAATGAGATTTGAGCTTTGGCTGAAAGCTTTTGAGCATACAACGCACTTGTGAGGTTTTTCTCCTGTAACAAAGAAATAGTAAATTAGGTATGTATGTTTACTTAACAGAACGAAGTGTCAACTGAACTGAACTCTAGGTTCTCTCTGACTGCGTTGCGTGACCCTGTTATGCAAGAAAAAGCGCTTGCTTTCTTTATGTTCATTTAAAATGATAAATTATTGCTAATTAAATAAAGTAATTATTTTAACTTTAAAATCATTATTTTAAAACACTCTAGTTTTTTATAATTAAAAACAACCATTTCACATTAATATAAAAAAGTAAGAACAAAATATCATTCAATATCTTTCATAACATTAAATCAAATAAAATATGAATAGGTGAAGTATAGGGCACATTTATATTCACATCATTATGTTACGTTCGTGTCTCACAGGGGGTGGTGTCGGAACGTTGTAATTAAAGGTTGTGTAAGCGAGTAACCGCTTGTCACATCATATCATAAGTACTCTACGCTCATATAGTATAATGAGAAATATAATTAAAAAGTCATAATCAAATTTACAATACTAATTCATTTCTTCAAAATTCAAGTTTAAGTGTGCAGCTTTGTTGTACTCTAATTCTTGATAATAAATTGAAATAAATATTATTAACTTAATTTTTACTAACATTAATATCATGACAATATATAATTAGCTATAGGTACAATAGTAGTATAGAGATAATCGTCAACAAGGCAGGCTTATTTGTTCCAGCAACCTACATAGCGAAATGTTAAGAAAAAACTAGAAAATAATATATAAATGGAACAGGATTTACAACGACTTTTTGTACGCCGTGACGTGAAGGTCTTCGAAGGCTGAGCTGCTAATTACAGGGCGAACTGCATTTTGGAATATTGATGATGAGGCATTTATCGGGAGGACGGATGCCATTTACGGCTACTGTAAATCATTCAGAGCCGCGAATACGTGACGAGTTGTCTCGGATGGGACAAATAAGTCCGTAGCAGTTTTTAGACGATCAATTCTTTCGAAGTTTCTTGGAGTAATTTTATAAAAACATGTCCTATTTTATGTGTTATTGTTTTGTATCAATAATAAGATAATCTTTTTGCATTACTGTCCTTAATTAAATGGAAGCTATATCAAGTTTGGGTAAGTATCGAGTTCTTTGTGTAGTTATTTTACTATTTTTAAGCGAATTTTGGCTCACTATAACTCAGTAGCTTATTAAAATATTTCAATTTAATAAACTAACTTACATCAAGAAAGTGAATTTTTACCACGTATTTCTTACCACGGAAAAAATATCTATTGCTTAACAAGAATCTCGTAAACATTATAGCTTGACGATGCTGTAGAAATGATAATGATATAGAAATTATACGGTAGCTCGAGCTTAAATGACAGCGATGGATGCCTTGTATTTTTGCTCATTGGAAATTTATCGGCTGCTGGGAACTTGCTAGACTTTAACATTAAAAATTGAAAATCACAAGTACTTCATACTGAGAACTGATTATTTTTATGAATTATTTAGATAACTACAGAGTTACGTATTTATAAGAAGTCATTTGTATTTCTCATGAATTTATAAAAAGTGTCAGCAACTAATAGGTGATAGTTATAAGAAATTTCCCCACTGACCTAAATGAATCTTTAGTTAGATAATAACGCTTCGACAGTGTGAAACTTAAGTAACAGTTAACAAAGTAAAACAACTATAAATTTTGGTGATTATTTTCCAAAAGTTTTAAAACAATTACTGTAATAGCAGGGGGCTTTCACACACATATATTCTCAAAAGATTACAGGGACAAAGTTTATTAACAGTAATAGGTTTAACATTACATATTACCTAATATTTAGATGTTCAAAATCCTTCATTCTAATATTGTGAAGGCGAAAGCGTGTCTATCTTTGTGTCTGTTTTTAATGTTTTCGTGGTTAATTTAATAGCTCGATTTCAATAGAATTCAACTTTTAATAATCGCTCCCCCAGAGTTGAAATAGGGTATGAAAGTTTGTATGAATAATCTAAGCCACTTAACCGATTTCGATGATTTTCCTCAAGAAGATAGTTATAGTAGAAGATATAGTAGAAGCCAATAATTTTTTTCTAAAACCAACCCTTAAGGAGTTAAAATAGGGTATAAAAATATGTAAGATAAATATAACCAGAGCAGCTACAGCTGTATTGTTGAAGTCGGTGAAAATAAGTGAGTTTAACATTGAAAAAGACATTTAAAGAAAACGTATAAAAATTTGAACGCAGCGGGATTCGAACCCGCGCCTCCTGAATACCGTTCAGGCGCTCTCACCACTGAGCCATGCGTTCTACTAGCCGCTGCGTCGAAATTCTTATACGCTTTATTACAACTTATTTATGTTGTTAGCATCTCTGTAGAGAGATTTTTACAAATTTCTGCTACCCAAAGATTATTCTACGAACAATCATTTGGCAAGAGAGAATGCTATTTATTAAATACTTTTAAACATTTTTAAAGTGTTATTCCACACTTAGGAAAATTGAAAAAGACATTTAAAGAAAACGTATAAAAATTTGAACGCAGCGGGATTCGAACCCGCGCCTCCTGAATACCGTTCAGGCGCTCTCACCACTGAGCCATGCGTTCTACTCTAGCCGCTGCGTCGAAATTCTTATACGCTTATTTATGAATCCCGCTGCGTTCAAATTTTTATACGTTTTCTTTAAATGTCTTTTTCAATTTTTCTAAGTGTGGAATAACACTTTAAAAATGTTTAAGTGAGTTTAACATTTGTCTACAAGGTTCCAATAAATAGTTTTTTTTAAGAACTTACCAGTATGAATATAGGTGTGCTTCTTCATATCAGATTTCTGGTGGAAGCGTTTCCCGCAGTACTGGCACGGGTAGGGCCTGGTGTCGGAGTGGATTAGCAGATGTGTGGATAGAGTGCTTGACCGTTTGAAGCATTTTCCGCACTGCTTGCACTGTACAACATATTAATATCTTTAATAATTTATAACTTATACTATTATAAAGAAAAGCATTATATTATAAAATTATAGGTATATTTTAACCTATTATTAAACCTTCACACCAAAAATAAGATTCATGTACACATCCCAATAAATATGTAAATTCATAATATGTGGTTATTTATGAAAAAGACATACATTTAATTAACATAGTACAAAGTATCACGTATACAATTAAAAGTGCGATGAAATTAAGTGTCCATCATCGCCGCTGACAACCAGTAATAAACTAATAATAGAGCACTTTTTTAACCCTTTTCTACACGTTTCTTTGATTTCTTTTCAACGCTATGGTTAGATTCCCTTAATTATTAATTGAATACTAAATAGCCACTAGTATTGACCATTTGAAGCTATCGTTGTGCAGAGGGATACCATTCAACTGTAAATATAAATGGTTGTGGGTATGATTTTCACTCGGAGGACATTTTAATTATTTTCGTTTTATTGCTTTGGTACCTATGACTCGATCAGTCTCGATTTCGGGCGTAAAAGTAGAGGAAAGAGTGTCTTGACACCGGAAAAAGCGTGATGTTAACTATCAAGGGTTTCAAGAAGCAAGGATCGATCATTGTTAAGAATGTGACTTGAATGAGGAGCACGACTCTGTCCCACACACAAATCTTTCATTTACATACTCGGTAAACAAATTCTTGTGCGTCGTTTCATATTCCGTCCACAGTTAATAGACAAAAGGTTCCCTCATTAGATTTATTTGATCAGTTGTTTTAAGAATGTATGTAGTACCGTATCTCATTTTTAAGCATAAATTATAATAGTTTAGACGAGGTTTAAAAACGTTTTCGAGCAGCCATTTTTAAATTCAAAATATAGGTACGATAGTAAGCGATATAAAATATTTTCATTCTATTTTATTATAATGGTTGATTTTATGTACTACCTATCATAAAATAAAATTAACAAAAAAATCAATCAAATTGTAAATTTAACACTACAATTTATTTAATAGTGTTAGTAAGAATATAAAGTAACGGTAAAATGGCGGCTATTAATCGAATGGTTAGCTCTTAAGTATGCGTCCAATGACAATTCGACTGAAATCCGCGTGGAAGCCTGAGACAGTTGGTGAGGCAGCTGTCCGCCGCCCTGCCTCGCGCCTACAAAAACTGCTAGCTTTTTTTAATCCTCTTTTTTACCGATTCACTCTCTTATAAACAACACAGGTGCTATGCTATGACTATCCACATATGGTTATCGGATTGTAACTTGTACGGAGGAGATTTTTTACGACGGTCAAAAGAATCGAAAACTACATTTTTTCTAGGAATTAGCTGTTACTAATATCAAAATAAGCACAAAACATATCAGTTGTACTATTACCACAATATATATCGTTAAAGGTGCGTTAAATAATTAACGGATCTCTATATCTTAGATAACTGCATATTACAGGGTTTTTTATACACAATTTAATTTTGAACCTGCGTTAAATGTCACTCTAGGTATAGTTTATTTTGGATTGTTTATTAATTCCGTAGAAATAAATTAATGCTGTATTATATGATAAAAATGTAATTAAAATTTACAATTAAAACTAATATGTTACAATAATGGCGAATACCTATACGATGAAAAATCGTATATGATAAGGCCAAAAACATGTCACACGTCGAAAATAAATAGAAAGTTACTCATATAATTAGTTGTTTAATGTGATTAAAATCAGGTTTAAGTAATTCTTTTGTATTTTACTGAGTTTTAACTTTTTGCTTAATACTTTATTTCAAATAATAAATATTGCTTTTTGTCATACAATTATAGATACTTTGTGTCTTAAACGATGTCTAATTCTATGGACTATTCTATAGTCAATATTTAACTTCTGCATATTTATCAACTTAAAAGTTATATGTAGAATATTATAATAATATTATGTACAATAACTTACATAATTTATTATACTTAAAAGGAATAGTCTTTTAATTTTAATTTCTAGCAAGAAGAACAGGTTTTTGTTATTAAAATATCTTATTGTTATGGAAATCGGAAAAGCCTAAATTTTTCTAATTTGCCAACAAATCAGACGGCAATTCACTCATAATAGCGTTGTCAGATTTTCTAATATTAAGTGTAGAAAAGGGAGTTAAAAAGAAGCGAACGAGTAATCTTTGTTGACACCTAATAAAAACCAAACATTTAGAGCTTTTCTTTCTAAACACATGAAAACTTGACAAATAAGGTCATAATTATGTGAAAGAAAATGTGTAATTATTCAATTAAAACTTCATAAAAATATTAATTCGTTAGCAGTGGGCAATTAGTAGAACGTTGGAAGCGTGCGCCAGCCACGCGCCGTTTTCCGTTCTCACCTCTATACGCAAACAGTAAATGTATATTAAATTATTTAGTAAAGTTTTATTAGCTTATCATACATTTTGTTACGATATCAGAATAAATAAATGACTACGTGAAATTATTGTCTTATATGCATTTATTACTTTATATAAAATTATATTTCTAAATAATAACATACTCGATTTTTAAAATTTATTTATAAATAAAAAAACGGCGTAAAACGAGTTTGTGTATAAAAAAACTCTTTAATATCTGTCTAAGATGAATCGTTCAATTACTTGCAGTGATCGGTTGTAGGCGGTATTTTGATTAAAGCAGACACGGATATTTATAACGACGACGGAGCAAAATGAAAAATACAAGAATGGTGAGAAGCACTCAGTGCTTGAGAACTGCAAACTGCATGCGAGGGACGCGCGACTCGTTTCGACGCAAGAGTGCTTATTAAGACAAGGGCAGTTTTTATTATTTGATTTACAAAAAGACTAAACAGATACCGGTTTGCTATTTTAAACCTAGTCCGAGCGGAAATTGTACAGTTATTCCGATGCGTGCTTCGAGTTTACTAATTCTGAAATCTGGTAATAAAGTTGTTATGTAGCTATAAGCTAGGTACCATTACATTTGTATTAAAAATTGTAAATTTAACGTCTGTAACAAATAGAAGAAAGCTATGGTATTTAACTAAAATTAAATATTTACCTGAAAAGATTTCTCATTTTTGTTTTCATTTTTCATAAGCAAGGAAAAGTTAATGTCTGTCGGTGGTGGCGGTGGTTGCGGATAGGTGTGGTAGGCAGGAGCAGACGGACAGTGGCGGGTCTCAGCGCTTGACGGCCGATCTTCATCTGGGCTGCTTCGACATCTCTTAACTAACTCTAAAGGACTGTCACTATCTTCTTGGACCCATTGAGACTGAGGCTCGGATTCCATCTCCACTTTCTCACGCTCACAAGCGCTGCCCGGTGACCAAATTTGACGGTTTTTTGTTGACAAATTTAAAGGCAGCTCTTCTTCGTCATCTAGGAAAAAATATATTGTTATAATTAGCCTGTGAAATCAGAAAATACAAACATGTGTCTTACAGGTGCAATTTGTTTATACAAAAGCTTACGTCACTGTCTAGTGCAATAAAATTTCAGGTTTTTAAATATAACTTTGCATATTTTATGGAACAAGTAAATTTTTATTATGTTGATGTCGCTTCATTTTGATTCACTCGACACCTGAATCAATAGCTTTTCTCCTCAATACAAAAAATCAGAATTAGGTACGTTTCTGCTCGTTGCACACTTTGAACGTCTGTAATGTGCATTTACTGAAAAGTAGCATATTTTGTTTTCTGTTATTCTCTCTAATATTAAGATAATTTACAGAGAGCATTGTTACTTCGTCATTATATTCACTCTTTTTTTTGCAATTTACCATTAAATATAAGTTACCACCTTAGGGTGAGATCGAAAGGTATTGAGTGTACAAACAGATATCTTTTGTAAATACTGCTTTATATATGTATACATATATTTATTTATTTATAAAATATATGATTAAAATAATACAGTACTGGTTTCATGAACTTTTTATTATACGTATTTATAATAAAAAGTTTATGTAACCAGATTTATTTTCATGTTACATGAGAATCTTTATAAATCTTTAATAAATAATATTTTCATTTAAAATCATATTTAATTCTTTAAATTCCTTCCTATTTTGACGCATTTAGTGTTTCCTTTGATTCACGGTCGTAACGGGTAATAATACGAACAAACACTAATTTGAATACTAAAAAAAATTCAAAACGATAATGTTTTTGCTTGTATTGCAGCTACTATATGTGTATTATTCAGTGCGTGTATGTAGTAACTTTTCCTTGGCAAGTAGAAACATTAAAAGACTCGGCTATGGAGGTAAACGACATGTAAACGACGGCATATCAGCAGTTTGCAGGTTTATTCGACAACTTACATTGATAGCTATTCTAATGAGGAACACACTGGAGAAGTAATGTAAGGAGGCCGAGGCGAACACAGGTTTTATCAGTCGACCCAAAATACAAATCGTGTTTAATTTACGTTTTAAAATCACTTAATTTCTTTTAATTCATTTATTTAAATATTACATTTATATGTTATGAAAGTTTTCTCTTTTATTAAAAATCAAATAATAATCGTTTAAGTGAATTTACTTTCTTAGAAAATAGCAATTACGTTTCAGAATTTATTAAATACATTTGTTGGTATAGTAAAATAGTTGCAAAATATACCATTTTAATAAATATATAATTATTTCCATAAATCAGCTTCTTACCCTCTCTGGGTGGTGTATGCCTGGCATGATCTATGCTAGAGGCAAAAGGAGGAGTATGCGGTAGGAGGAGAGGCCACACGCCGCCGCTGTAGAGCGCACCCAGTCCGCTGCAGTACATCAATGCTCCTAATTCTAAGGTACAAATATGAATAATTAAAGAAAAACATTTATATTATTTGTTTTTAAAATGGTGGTATAGTATTTTGGTAATGCTATTTTCATATTGTTGAAAATAGTGACTTTTTGTTATCAAAACAACGTTATTAGAAATTATAGTTAATACAGTCTGTATTTATTCTTCACATTTCATTACTTAAAAATATATTCTAAAATATAAAAACCATATAGTATAAGACCTTTGATTAAAAGTAATTAAGCTAAATTTTTAATAATTTTCTTTTATACACATATTATATTATTTATTATATTTCTTAAAAACAAATGTGTGCACTCATTATTAAATTACCTGTAGCTCTGGCGTATTGTTTAAGAGCTCTTCCAGCGATTTCAATATCACCAAGTTGTATCATGTCGAGACGTTGTTGTGTGACAGAATCCGGTGAGTGTGGTGGTGAGCTGGCGGTGGTAGGAGATCGAGGGGACACACTCCTTTCAGGAGATGGGAAACGCTGTCCCGGCGGCGACGCTGCTTGGAAATGCTCAGCAAGACGTGACAAGAGCACGTGACGGGACATCCTAAATAAAAATATGAAATTAAATATAATATAATATTAAATAATAATGATATACCTTATACCTACCTACGAAGTAAGATATTTATATTCAGAGAAAAATATAGCAGCGCCGTTTAAAATTAAATATGGATATGCAGGTAATAGTATATATGTATGTATATACAACAATAAACAACATTAATTTTCAAGAGAAAACAATAGGAAGTATTATTATGAATATACAATTAAGGTATATTTTTTGATTAGCTTAATATATATAATAAATACATATGCCAATAAAGGCAAACTGAGACACCAATGTTGTGACACTCTGTCTCTCAAACACTGACTTTGCAAAACTCTACGCTTGCACGTTATCTCCCCAGAGCGGAAAAACAAAAAAATATTCAAATCGGACTCGCAACCTCACAACTTTATGAATATCTACAAAACTTATAAGAAATTGCCTAAAAAAATGATAATTAAGATTTATTGTGTTAAATCCCTAAACGATTCATTAACTTCCGATGGGACTAAGGTCAGTACAGCTACGACACTTACACATAGTGATCAGTTTTAAAAAAATAACATTGTCATCATTGTCATTACGTGACTATCGCCATTAGCGACTATTTGTTGACAGCTCTCGCCCTGATTAATCCAACCGGTGTTTGTTGTCGGTGAATCGTATTAAAAGCTCAATCAAGCAAATGAAGAATCAGAATAATGGAAGTGGACGTCGCCCGCTGCGTACGCGCATTAATAATTCACAACATATTGGAGTAAAACAATCTTCATTAGACTAAAACACATTTGTTTTTATACCGTGAATATACCTATATTGAGCGAATACGTCAGTGAAAAGCTTTCACGTTTCTTCATTACTTAATTCTACGAAATCAAATATTATGATTTGGTCGCGATGTAACAAATGAATTGCTCAATTTTGTAAGCGAAGTTGTTTTGGGGACAGGGGGGATAGCGATCTAGCACCTGTATTAAAACGTTTGCCATAAAGATAGTATCATAGCTCCCGATTTATTCCTGCAACGTTCACCCGCGGTGTATTAGGTTAATTGCGATTTGTATCATTGTATTACAAACAGGTGAATGCAATTGATTCTAGCCATTAGATGTAATTGGTTAAATATTCCGCTGCTTTGCGAGGGTAGTGTATCGCAATTTCTTATTTCAATAAAGTAAGACTTCATTAGACGGTAAGTGGCAATTACTGGCCGCGCAATTGTAGTCGCTACTTTTCATTTTAAATGCAGTTAGTGGGAAATGCTGCAAGTGCTAACATAAGAAAATCAATCAAAGTTCAACTTTATTATTAATATAATATTTTATGGTATTCTACGTCGTAAGCAAATGCGTATGTTACAACATATAAATAATAAATATAAAGCAATTACTAAACTGTTATATTAAATAATAAAATATTTCCAATAGTAAGTTGATATGAAAACGGGCCAATAGAAAAGCGCCAGACTATTGGTACACGAAATGATTGTAGTATATTCTACGCCCCATTAGTTAATGCTCATATTAAAAAAAAACCTTGATCTAGTAACACAAAGTAATAATTTGAATTTTGCCCCCAAACATCCAATATGTAAACTGCAAATATGTTTTTAAATGAAATCCTGTATATACCAAATACCTAATGCAGGATATGAATGTAATCTAATAAATACGCGAAACAAACAAAAAATATATGTAAATTAAATAAATATATATTACATTGTACATAAGTATTGTACATAAGTAATGTACGTAGGAATTACGTGTCTTTTATTCTACATGACTTATACGGACGGACGGATTAATAAACATTTATCAAAATATGCAATATTTACGAAGTTAAATCTTACAAATTAATTATATTAAAATATTAAATGTTAATACATTGGAACATAAATAATTAATTAGGTTTAATGTGTAATGTAGCACTCCTATATTTTTTTTAATCTGAAAAGCAGTATTTTAAATAATATAAAGCCGAATAATATATAAACAGTTGCCTACCGCGTTGCGAATCTTTACATTGATTGAAATGTGTAGAAAATATTTATATCTAATTGTATTAAATAATAACTCAATTTTAATAAAATAAACTAAAATAAATAATATATAAAATATAGAATAATAAAATATAAAATCTAAAAACGCTTACCTAACGCGCCAATTCGTGCTGCACTGAAGTTCCTTCACTAAACACTTCTTCAATTCACAAAATCAAAAATCTAAATCTTTAGCTAAATTCTGAGAGTTAAATACGAAAGCATTTTAATAAAATCTTTTAAAAAAGATTTAGTAACGACGAGGAGATAACGTGCGGCCGAGAGCGTCCAGAAGGTTGTGCGCTCGAGGCTCACACGGTGCTTCGTGTTCGGCGCCTGGCACCTGACTGAAATGAGGCTCGCGCGCCCCGACCTACCCAACTCATCCACAAATAACGTTTTTTTTTCAAAACTAACAAAAAAGTGCAGGTCGTGCGGAGGCTGCATGATAAAGAAATGATTTGATGAAACGGTCACTTGACAGGTGGCGCGCGTCACATTCTTGTAAGCACCGAATAATTACCGGTTGTACTCTCGCTGATTGTGCGCAGGACATACTGAAAAATTGCTTGAAAGAATTAATGCTTTTTAATAAGCAGTTTCAACCCTTACGATGCTTATAAATTCTCGTTAAGAATCGCAAATTTGGGTTTAAGTGGTTTGTTTGCTAACGATTTTCCAAGTGTGTAGCCCATTTTTATATAGATTTTTTTTAACAATTAAGTGATATTCATAATACTTGTCATTTGATCCTAGAAATTAGGGAAAGTCGTAGCACGTGATGCGGCTCAGATTTGTTACAGTGAGCGGCGCGCCCCGCCCACTCGTCGCATTGGTTGCAATGTAGAGCTGGGCGGAGTTTAGATTAGATGCTGAATTAGAAGTGTTTTCCCAAAATCTTAAAATATGCAAGGCTTGTCTTATCTTTAAATTATAATATTTGTCAGAATTAATATTTCATTATGTTTTGTTCTTTAGTAACGGATGACATCGTTTGTTATCTTTTTTTTTCAGCTTTACAATTTCTTGTCGACTATGGCAGTAAACTACTGAAATCTAGTAAACTGTTCCGTTCTCCGTTTTCCGCTCGTAACGAGACTGAATGGACTTACGGAGTTTAACGCCACACTCAGTTTAACCAGAGCGAAAATATGAAAATAATTTAAGTTATTTTAAACATTTTTAAAGAGTTATTCCACACTTAGGAAAATTGAAAAAGACATTTAGAAAACGCGAAAAACGAAAAATTTTTTTCCCGCTGCGTTCAAATTTTAATACGTTTTCTAAATGTGTAATTTAAGTATTATTCAAAACTCATAAAATTCACAAATAATTTCAAAGTAAAACGCTGCGCCACGATGTTCTTAAGATTGTTAAGATAGATTTTTATTACAATAAAAAAAAGTTTAGTATATATAAACATTTTGATAGATAAAACATATTTGGAGTCTCTTTAGAGAGAGAGAGAGAGTAGAGATATTTATTTTTTATAAAAGTTATATAGTACTATATACTAAAATTTCTGAATATTTATTTAGTTGTTCACATTATAAAGAAGTCCGTTTAAGAAGATTGTATCTGCTTGCCAAAAAATGACTACTGGTGTAATAAAATTATACGATTATTTAACGATATTTTACACTCTATTAACCCCTTGTAGCAATCACGGGAAATTTAATTAGGCGGCTAATCTGCTTTGATACGAAGTGTTTTGTTACCGGCGGGATATGTATGGTTTCAGGGGAAGTGCTTCAGTTCTCGTTAGGGGTGTGTTTGGGGGGTTGGGAGTTTTATATTCTGATTAGGGAAATAACTACCTATGTAGGTAATAGGTATAAGCTTATATTATAATACATATGGAAAGGTATGTATGTAATCATGTTAAATGATATTGTTTGTAAGTATATGTATGAGTGTATAATGTGGAGGGTGCGGCGGGGTGCGGGTGCGTTAACGGCGCGTGGCGGCCCGTTACCCCGCACGCGCACATGTCGCATCGGCACGCGCCCGCGCCGCTTTTTACTATTCCTTTTCTCTCTTTGTTTTTGTTTTCTACCTTTGTTCAAATTTCGAGGCTTCTTCCGATTGCGGTACAAACAAAAAATTGATTTCGTGATATCGAGATGAATGACTTTTTTGTATTGATTCGACAGTAAAAAGGATACTTTTTTTAAACAACCCCTGAATGGATTTTTTATGCACTATTTCGTATGTTTTTATGCATTTTAAATAAAAAGATCATTGGGTTGAAAATATGAATATAATATTTAATCTTCTTATATCTTAGGTTTTATTCATGATTCAGACGATTGTACACAGTTAAATCAAAATAAAACACTTGTATCGGATAGTTACGAATGCCTTTCAGCTGCGTACAGAACCGGTACTCTGGCAGCGCAGGCGGCTGTCGCCGTCGTTGTCCATGCCTTACAGTCAACTTTTATTAATTGGGCAGATGAGAACCACGGCGACCATGATGAATGCCTTTGCCATATAAGGACAACGATTCGCGAAACCTTTTATAGATTCTCAATTAAAAGTGTCTATTATAGTTAATAGGGCGGTTGGACATTGTATTTTATAGAAACAAGAATATTTGCTATAAGTGTAGGATAAAAAAGCAGGCATTATAACGGAAAGGACGATTAAGTGGAATAAAATATAGCGTGGGGGTGCGGGCGGCAGGTGGCTCATTGTAGAGATGTCAAGATGCTCTTTCGACAGCAAGTTTTTATCGACAATGAACAAATATTTTCGTTTAAATGCTTTATTTGTAAAAACAGATACATCGAAATTTATTACATACCTATTTATTTTTTGGTTAATTTCAACTGCTTACTTGTTTAATGAACGAACAAATTTAAAGTAAACTGTTGTTTACTTTAAATTTAAAGGTAAACAAATTTTGACAATAAAAATATACATACAAAAAGGTAAACAATTTTTTACAATATATTTTTTTCATGTATGTCTAGTAAATAGTATAGGTCTATGTAAACAAAGCAAAAAATTATAAAATTTAATACACAAAAATAAAAATGAACTCTTGTTGTGTTATAAATATAGATAAATAGGTAATAATAATAGATAAGAAATTTGTCATCCGGGCAGAGAAACTTCATGGATCACTAAACTTGAAATAAAACAACGTAAAATTGGCAGATAGTTAATATATATTGTAAATGAAATAATCATTCTGAAAATATAATAGAAGTTAAAATGTCTTCTAATATGTTAATCTTTATATTTTACAAATATTTTAGTGGAATATTAGCGGAAAGTGAGGAACGGAGTGTCTTAACACTAAGTTCCCTCTGCCTACCCTGCTGTGTACGGGATACAGTGTGAAGGTAAAAAAAAATATTTTTTTTACTTTATTTACGTATCAAAAAAATGAAAATAATTGAATATCGATATTAGAACCTTCACTACGGCACCCTCAGTCTCGGTCGACAAGATTCCGCGGCATGTGCGCATCGCTTAACGGATTTATTCAAACGCCGCCGCGTGCCGTCGTCACACTCCTTATTACCTCACACCGATTGTTACTGTACTCGTATTTTGTTTAAAAGTATTTATAATAGGTATAATAATATGCTTTTAGGGAGGCCATGGCGAATTAGGACAGCGTCTAACTAAGAGCGGTGGTTGTGGGTTTGATTCCCACTTGGAGGAACGATTATATATTATTTTCATTTCTCCGCTTTGCCACCTAGACAAGAGTCGGCGTTGAATTCCGCCACTCAACACTAACTGTCACGTCTGTTTGTACTACATAGGCTCTCTCTCAGTACTGTTCTATACGGGATCAGTTCATGTCACATTACATATGTTATGTAATAAATATTTTTTCAAGTTATGTATAAATGACAAGTATTTTTTTATAGTATCACTACTTTATTAAGCAAGATAGGTTATTGCATTATATTGTAATTAAGGTGAACAATAGAGCTTCGAAAAAATTATAATTTACTCAATTGAAAAAAAATATTCAAGTAACAATGCATAGTCTAAATTGTAAAAATTTTCCATACAAATGTAATTTCAGATTTTAAACATATAACTTTATGTTTACATTGACCTCTCAATGCTTTAATATTAACGTTATATAAGACAAATAATGCATTTAAATTATTTAATACATATAGTTACAAATATTTAAAAAATTTTGTAAGCCCAAAAAAAGAATTGCCTTATTTGAAATCAATAGTCGCAATAATAAAGCAACAAAACATAAACGTTCGCTTTATCACTTCAACTTTGATAGTACACAATTCATAATACCGCCTGCTGTGAATACCAAAGAAATTATTTATTACTGTATACCTATTGCCTACTATTACCTATTGCGAAAATTGCACAATATGCAAAGCCTTTACCAATAGCAATTTTAATAATTTATTACATAATAAAAAGAGATCTGTCTTATAAATGTAGAAGTTGCGACAACGAAATTTTCGGATGATATTATTTAAAGCTAAATTATGATTTGGTCAGTTTGATTTAACAATAATATAATGTGATTTGCATTACAGGCTACATCTATTAAATAGTATTTATGGAAAATACAACAATTTCAAGACAATACAATACAAATCATATACAACATATTTGAGCCCGTCGTGGCGTTGTGGGTAATCGTCTTATTGTAAACGCGATAGTTTAAGAACTTTAATATTAATTTTCACTCCGGGAAATCTTATTATATTAATTTCATTTTTCCGCTTCGGTACCACAGCGTAGCATTGAGTTTCGCCACCCAACACGCAATGTCTCGGTTTTTGGTGGAGAGTGGAGAACGAAATGTCTTGACTTTAGGTTTTTACTGACTGCGGGAAAAAACGTGAATAGATTGCTATAAACCTATTTAGCCGTTGTAATTAAGTTATATTACTATTTCTCATATATCGCTTTTCAATAGATAATGTTTCTAACATACTTACGCTACATCTAGAGAGGTGCGTTCTAATTAATTTATACTAGTTGTAGTGATGTTTCTAATAGAACGGTATCTAATGTATAATTTTTTATTTTTTATTTCTAATACAAGCACTTGTATTATATAATATAATAATAGAGTCGATTTTATTACTATGTAAGTTTACCTTACTTTGTAAATTACGTAAGGTAAATGTAAGGTACGTTTTGGAGTCATATGGCGGGCGTCGCGCGCCGAATCCGTAAAAGCTCGACGCGAGCGCACACCGCACCGCACATGCGCAACACACACAATATAGCATTGTGCACGGGCCACGCCTGCTCATTACGATATCTTACTACCAAAGCTTTCTTACTTAATTATGATAATTCCTGCGTACTCCAATTCATATTGATATGCACATGTTTCCATCGTCGAGGCCACTGCTATGTTGTGAGCTTCAATTACTATATGCCTGTAATGACTACACCTCACGGCTAATATCTACATTTAACGTATTCATTTCGCATTATGTGGATTTAAGTGATTAATATAGACGTATACTTTTGCGGTTTCTCGGTGTTCATGTCTTATTTCAATTTTATGTGTAAATATTTAAGAAAGGGTAATGTTTTGGTTTTCGATCCTTGATTACTGAATTGGAAGGTATCAGAAGCGTAAGGTTTGTACGGGGTACACTTTGATAATTTAATAGCATATGCTCGTGCACCTGCCACTGCAAAAAGCAAGAGCACGCTTCAGGCATTGAAGCTCGGAATTCGTCGCAGCCATGATGCTCTCAGTCTATTTCATGCGCTTTATCGGTAGTTGATTCGTAAGGTGTATTAAGCTTTTCATATTGATCGGTGCCATATATGGATTCCATTGTTTTTAGAGGCTAAATTCTTTAGATGTCACGTACGCAGCCTTCATTCTGCAATTTTCAGGGCAATCAACATTATTTTTTTAGCTTCATTAACTATTTAATATTAATTTTAAGTGACGACCAGAAGACTTAAATGAACAATGGAAAGATTGCAGTTAAATTACTAATATTTAATATTATTTTTTGTTCCCTTGTTCGAAAATTCGTAGTTATATATTTTGTAAACGTTAATATCTGTTATTAATATTTCCCTTAATAACTAAAATAATATGACTAATCAACATATCAATATATTATTATAAGTACATATTTTTAATTACAAAAATATTTCCCCTGAATTTCACTAGTCGCTACATACACTGACACTTTCAAATTTTAGTAATAAATATTTTTCAAGCTTACGTGTGTTTTTCTTATTGTTATCACAAGTTAAAAAACATTAAATTTATTTTTTAACGATATATACATTTCTAACAAAATTACATTAAGTTAAAGAATCATTTAGCTAATTACCTGTTAATCAAAGTAAAATACGAGCAGTCGAGCATATACATATGTATAAGGTCGAGACGACGAACCTAAAAAGCTTTGGACTCTATATATATTATAATTATTAGTGTATATAAAGTAAACCTGTGATTTTATAATAATATAAAAGATTATATCAAAATAAAGTACACCTACGTATTTTAGAAGAAGGCAGACGAGTCCATTGACGTGTCTGCGATTCAACGGGTCGCCGAACAGGCAGGTGGCGCGAAGGCCAGCCCGGGAGCGTCTCGCCGTTTAATTGATTTCAATCTGAGACCAGATTCAAGATAATTCACTCGTATGTTCACTTTCGCTTGTAGGGCAACGTATTAACGGTTCTTCAAACAACTAAAATTAAACAGAAATACATATTTTTAATTTTATTTATAGCAAAGAATATATAAGAATATATATAGAGATAAATATAGAGATACATATAGAGATACACATAATAATATAATATAAAAAATCTGGTACTACTAATAAAAATGATGTGCGATAAAATTTCAACGAGATATATTAAGCTAAAGATCCTTATATTTCTTTTATAGTTTGTTTCTAAAAGGATACTGAGATGGACACCATTTTTTATGTCATGAACAATTGTCGTTAACTCCATTAATCTCGGAGGCATGGGCATAATAATAAGGGGCTACCGATTACCGAAGCGACCTCCGTCGATGCACTTCTAGAGTAAACAAATAATAGAAGTGGTTAAAGGCAGGAAAATAAACAAATGTAACCTGATTATTGAAGACTCGCCTTTTTGGGCACCATGTGTTAACTTGAATAGAATAAAATTATTTTCACCTACACTATTATAACATTTTACATAGAAATATAGGTAAGTATATAATACAAAGCTCATACAATATTTTTCATCTATACCTTTTCTGAATTTCTTTGCACTCTATGTACACGTCGGTTAAATTGCAATCATTAATCCTTACATCGTCTCTTATACGCAGTTACTTTTAAGTTTTTATTTTAAGTATTATTTTCATAGGAAAGCCGATTACGACAATTGATAATCATAATACTTATAGAATATCTTTAATTGAATCTAAGCTAATCTATTAGCGTCTTGGTTTATACGCACATAGCAACTCCTCAGTAAAGTTCAGCTAAGTTTATAAGGCAGTAAAATTATTATCGATGTCATTAAAGTAGCATCTGCTATATTTATTGAAGTCGCATTTACTTTTACTTCTTAGATTAATGTTAATGATCGATATTGAAATTAATTATTAAGCTGAACTATGGCTAATAAATATTTTATAAGTCTAGTAAAATGCCTGTTCTCTATTCAATTTTTGCAGAGAAAGCAAAAAAAGAGAAGATTAAGTATTAACTAAGATGTAATTTATAATATGATGATAATAAGGTTTTTAAATTCTATCTTTTATCTTTCTAAAATGATGCTGATATAATGGGCAAAAGATACTTAAGACGATTAAACGATTACGATTATAATACAATTTCTTAAATAATAGTAGAAGATACTTTATCCTTATTTCCCACCGGATAAAACATTAATTTATAAATAACTTGATTACAGTTAATAAAATCTTTTATTTTTGCATTTTTTGAAATAAAACTATTTTCACCGGATTAAACTTACATGTCACAGTTAGACTGACAGTCTACCTTTGACTATGGACTTCTGTAAAATGTTCAAAACATCGGATTTTCTAGAAATGTATTTTCGAATACCATAAAAATACACATTTAATCTGGTTAAAATAGATTGCTCACAGTTCTATTCTAAAGGTAAGTTCATCATTAAATATACGTAATATAAGCTGATGCTTGGCCACTTAAGTACGAACCTTATAAAGCTCGTTTAAAATGTAGAAACATTAAAACTTAAAGGCCATGTAAAACATTTTGATTAAAATCAGGTACAAAAAATAGTAACAGGGGGGCCGAGTTCGCTGTGAAGTAGCACATCCATATCAGTAAGGCAGACATAGCTAGCGGTGCTTGCTACGCACGCGCCTAACAATTACGTGAAAGGTCGCACGCGCACATTGCGCCCGCGCAGCCTGCTGTCTTCAGAACTGCCCTAGGCTTCATTATGATACACACTAAAGTTTGCAACGAGCCTGATTGCAAAAAAATATTATTTGCATCTTTTACACTTAATAGCAGAAAATATTTACTTTGTAAACAACGTATGTGTTGACAATATAAAAGTTTGGTAAGTATTTAGTAATATTTTATGAATATGTTTATTTGTATAAGTATTGAGACCAATTTGAACTTTTCTTAATATGGTAATATTTTATTTATTATTAGTAAAGTAGTTTCAGATATAAATTAAAACTAATGAAGTTTAATACAACGCTACTTCTATTTATAATTGAAAATACAAGGAAATATAGTAATTCAAGCAATCAAATGAATACTTACTGCAACTACATTCTGATGATTGACTTTTTTATATCAATATTATCAAGCTTATAATAATATATTTTTTTTTTAAATCATGGTCACAAATGCTGTAGAAACAATGTAAGCTGTATGTAACGTAAGCTCAAATAGTATAATAATATTCAAAAAGTCCTTGCTAACGATAAAGTAGTTTAAGTCTATATAAATAGATATCATTAAGACCTAAGACCTAAGATGAAGCCATACTTAACCGTAATAGTTCTAGTAATGTAAATTGAATGTGTTATGATTTTGTTTCTATAACACACTAAAGAACTGGCCAAGACATCTGCTAGCTTGCCTACTGCATATCAGGCTTATAATCTTCTTCTACTTATGCACGCCTGCTGAATCCTGTCAAGATAAACACTGGATTAAAAGACAGATCCTTAATAACGTGGCGATATCAAGTAACCAAAACAATCCTGTCTCGTACTCGCATTCGTATAGATTAAGCGGTCAGGAACTCTTAAGCAAGTTGCGATATATTTAAGTTGCGATATATTTAATAAAATACATTTTTAAAATATTATCAAAACAAAACCAAGGATTCAATTGTTACAACATAAATGGCCATATTTGTGACATAAGTATAATAAAAAAAATTGAATCTTACGTATCTCTGATTTCGTTGCTAGAAGAAACAATTTAAAGATAAACATGTTCCATCGAGTCGTATTGGAATTGCAAACTTTGTATTCAATCACACACGGTTCTATTATAAAAAATCGACTTTGTCCTATAATCTTGCACTGCGTTGTAGCTTACTGCTTTTCCTATATCCGTTCCAAATCGAGATACTGCGTGTTGAGAATCGGTATTCAATACTGCACTGTAAGTGCGCTGCAAGTGTTTAAAGAGCAGGTACACAACAATTATATACTAAAAGACGTATAAAAATTTGAACGTAGCGGGATTCGAAGCCGCCTCCTAAATACCGCCCAGGCGCTCTCACCACTGAGTCATGCGTTCTACTACCAGCTGCGTCGAAATTCTTATTCGCTTTATTACAACTTATTTTTGTTGTTAGCATCTCTGTAGACAGATTTTTACAAATTTCTGCTACCCAAAGATTATTCAATCATTTGGCAATAGAGAATGCTATTTATTAAATACTTTGAATAAATAAAACTTGAGTGTTTGTTTATAATTCTAAAATAAACGGTTACAAATAAATACATATATATGAATAATGTTTATACATACGTATGTAATGTTTTTTACAATCGTTGCTTGTCTGTCTGTGTTTGTTTGTTTCAACTATTCCCTGGAACGGCTGGTCCAGAGTTCCTGGGACGATCTAATAGGGAATAATTTAGGCTACCTTTATTTACAGAATTATATATTTTTTTTAAATTTAAGAAAAAGGAACCGCTAGTTTTAAATATAAACATTGACCTGAATCGATTGAACCTATATTCATCAGACACTATGTGATGCAATGGCCTTAAAGATTTGATTAAAATCTACGGTATGTTAAATTTATAACAGTTTAAAAAATCAAATACTATTATCTCTTTAATTTACTCCATCTTTATTTTATAAAGCAGCTTTACGTTTTTATACCGCATAGCAGGGTAGATATAGAGTACCTCGTATCAAGACACTACTCTCCAGTTCCCGCCCAAAATCGAGACATTACGTGTGCTACGATAACATCTGTTTATTTATTGTTAACACTTTAGTTATTATAGATTAGATATACTAATTATTTATTTGTTATTCTACTAGCAACAACGATTGTAATAAAAATATTTAATACTTGCTTTAAATGTATATTAAGATTGCACCTGTCAATTGTAGTCAGTATTACAGTTTCTATTTGATGTTAATCGGGTTGTGTAATTAATAATTCAAATCTATAAATTGCTTATTTTTAAATATTTTTTTACTTATACTCACTTGTTTTTTATAAAATATACCAAAGGAATGTTATATAAAAACGAATTGTATAGCCTGCAACTTCGTTAGTTTGTACAGTAAAAAGTTGCATTTTTCGTTCATGTTGGAATTTTGGAAAATCCTCTACTAGTGCTGTCCCATTCTCCTTAAGAAATAAATAAGAAAAATTTCAGCTTCTTGTACCAAAGCCCTTGTACTTAGTAGTTTCGGCTGTAAGTTCTCTATTAGCCAATCACTTAACGCCTCTTACTCAGTCAGTTCAGTCAGTCAAAAAGTTTTATAGGCACATATAAAAGGTAAATAATCCATAAAGGTAAAGGTAAATGCCATACAGAGGGTGTCCTACCAAGTATTTTTTCCGATACTTGGGCTTGGGCATACGGGTACGCGCCCCCGGATCCTCGAGCCACCACTTTCATACCTCTATCTCCAATCCATGAAGGTGGTGTCCTATCTACCCCTCCAAACTCCCGTTCCTAACCTCATTCCTCTTTCCTCTACCCTATCTCTCCCCTTTGGTTTTACCCATAAAACGGGGTTTTGGAGGTCAGACGGCAGTCGCTCCATTAAAACCACTCCTCGCCACTAAAAATGGATCGAACTAAGGCAAAGCTGGGTATGGCTAGGGCGTCGCCGTTAAACGACGCGCAGGCACATCGCCCTACACCTGCGATAAGTGGGCAAGGGCTACCGTGTCAAGTACGGGCACGGCTAAAGACGCTAGTACCCAGACGGAAACTCCGCTTTGCAACGTGGAATATTGGCTCTCTTACCGGACGATGCAGAGAACTCGCAGATGTACTCATGAGACGTCGGGTCCAGTGTGCGTTCCTACAGGAAACTCGCTGGAAGGGCAATAAGTCTCGAAACATCGGACAGGGTTACCGGCTGATATACGCTGGGTCGCCTTCAGGCAAAGCTGGTGTAGCTGTAGTGCTCTCTGAAGAGCTTCAGAATGGTCTTCTTGAAGTCGACCGTCGCTGCGACCGCCTGATGCGGGTGCGGGTACTGATTGAGGGAGTCATTACAAACTTAATCAGTGCCTATGCCCCTCAGGCGGGATGTAGCGGGTCCGAAAAAGAGACATTCTGGGAGCAATTTGAAGAGGTTCTACGTGCTATACCAGCTGCTGAAGTAATCATAGTTGGGGGGGATCTGAACAGTCACGTAGGTAAGGCTGCGGATACGTATGAACGTGTACACGGTGGTTTTGGTTATGGTCGTCGCAATACAGAGGGAGAAAATTTTCTCAGAACCTGTATTGTGTCTGACTTGGCCGTCGTGAACACGTTCTTCCAAAAGACTCCGCAGCACCTTATCACGTATAAGAGCGGATCCCACTCAACTCAAATAGATTACCTGCTGACCAGACGGTGTCATATCGGCAAGGTGACTAACTGTAAAGTCATTCCAGGTGAAAGCCGGACGGCCCAACATCGTCTTCTGGTCATGGACTATGTCGTCACCCCGAAAAAGAAAGTAACCGAGAAACGTGAGCCTCGGATCAGGTGGTGGTTGCTGAATGGACCGATGCAAACCGACTTTCGGGCAGAGGTTGAGAGTCGTAATCTTTCGACTAATACCGAAACTGCTCAGGAAGCTTGGGATCGAGCCCAGTTAGCAATTATCGCAGCAGGTAAACGAGTTCTTGGCCTTTCTAGGGGAGGACGGGTCATCGACAAGGAGACATGGTGGTGGAATGACGAAGTGCAGGAGGTGATTCGTGGAAAGAAGGCTGCCTTTAAGGAGTGGCAGCAATCCAACTCTCCTGAAGACAGACTAGAGTACATAGCAGCGAAGCGTGCATGTAAAAGGGCTGTTGCCAGAGCCCGCAGTGACAGGTTATCACCTCTGTATGATACACTTGAAACTGCGGAGGGGCAGGAGCTCATTTACAAATTGGCACGAGCTCGGGATAAAGCGACCCAAGATATCGCCAAATGTCTTTGCGCCAAAGATTCCCGGGGCGCGCTGTTGTGTAATCATGCCTCTGTGAAGGAGAGATGGAGATGCTACTTCAAGGAGTTGCTGAATACTCAGCACCCGTGCAACCTTCCAACCGAACCACCTCCTAATCTTGGACTTATTGCCCCGATTACACCTGACGAAACCCGGAATTGTCTTCGGCGCATGAAGAATCGGAAAGCGGTGGGACCTGACGACATTCCGATCGAAGCGTGGAAATCATTGGGCTCTCGTGGTGTGCTTATGCTGACGGACCTTTTCAACTGCATCTTGAACACTGGGACAATGCCACGTCAGTGGCGTTATAGCTATATTACCCCTATTTACAAAGGCAGGGGCAGAGTTCAGGATTGTGGTAGTTATAGGGACGTTAAGATCATGAGTCACACCATGAAGCTCTTTGAGCGCATGATCGACCTCAGGCTCCGCCGAGAGTGTACTGTCTCTGAATGTCAATATGGGTTTCAGCCAGGATCAGGCACTTTGGATGCCATTTTTGCCCTTAGAACTCTGATGGAGGCATACAGGGGAAAAAAAGGAGAGCTCTGCATGTGGCATTCCTAAATCTGCAGAAGGCCTTTGACTATGTGCCTCGTCAATGTATCTGGTGGGCATTGCGATCCAAGGGGATCCTTGAGGCCTATATTGACATCATCAGAGACAGGTACCGCCATTCCGTTTCAATGGTAAGGACCGCTGTTGGCGATACGAAACCCTTTCCGATATCTGTAGGGGTTTACCAAGGCTCGGCTCTTAGCCCGTTCTCGTTCAACGTAGTACTGGACACTGTCTCGGCTTACATCCAGGACCAGCCTCCATGGCTGATGATGTATGCCGATGACATAGCGCTCATTGACGAGAGCCGGTTGACGCTGGAGTGGAGAGTGAACCTCGGGAAGGGTACGCTTGAGAACGGCGGGTTTAAACTAAATGTGACGAAGATCGAGTACATGGCTTGCGGGAGCCTGGACTCGTGCACTATCCAAATAAGTCCTGAACCAGCCGTTAAGTCAGAAAAGTTTAAGTACCTTGGATCTATTTTGCACGAGTCCGGAGGCATCGATCACGATGTCCAAGCCCGTATCAGCGCTGCTTGGGCGAAATGGCGCGAGGTCACAGGTGTGGTCTGCGACCGCAGAATACCGCCCAAGCTCAAGGGACTAATATACAAGAGCATAATCCGACCAGCTCTCTTATATGGCAGCGAATGTTGGCCAGCACTGTCCAGGCACACTCAGCAGCTTCACGTCACGGAGATGAAGATGCTGAGGTGGATGTGTGGCGTTACGCGGGCTGACCGCATACGCAACACATTTATCCGAGGTAGTCTTGGTGTCCGTGACGTAGCGGATAAGCTTCAAGAGAGTCGCCTGAGATGGTATGGCCACGTTGCACGCCGGCCTGAGAGCTATGTCGGAAAAATTTGCCTTGATATGTCTGTCCCTGGAGCAAGACCCCCAGGACGCCCAAGAAAGCGATGGCTGGACACCGTGAAGCAGGATATGAGAGCCAACGGACTTACCACCGAGGATGCCAAAGACCGTGCAAAGTGGAGGAGGTTGAGTAGGAAGGCAGACCCTGGCTAAAGCTGGGATAGTTGCCAGGAAGAAGGAGATATAAAAGGTAAATAATATATCCATACAGCCTTTCAATTTTTAGTCCTAGTGTCCTAAAACCGTTCTCGCTCTTTGATCAAAATCGAGATATTAATAACATAAGCAAAAATATTAATTCAATGTTATACTTAAACGCATATGTAAGCAAAATATAGAAGTAAAATAAAGACATAATCTTTTTGTACATAAATAAACTTCAATTGTGGAATATATTTATCAAATAATATTATCCTAATATTGTCTCCAGATTGTCTAAGGTCTTAATCCTAAATATTGATAGTCTATAATACAACGTTTGATTAAATGTTACCGATTGCGCTCGTCGTCATCTCCAATAAGCCGTAAAATAAAAAAAAAATAAAGAAAACAGCAGAAACGGAATACAAAAGTGAAAAAAGACCAATCCATACTTATATTATAAATGCGAAAGTCTGTGTGTTTGTCTGTCACGCTTTCACGGCTAATCTACCGGTCCGATTTGGATGAAATTTAGAATGAAAATAGTAAATAACCCAGGGTCTAACATAGGCTACTTATTTTTTCAAAAATCAACCTCTAAAGGGTTGAAATAGGGGATAAAAGTTTATATGAAAAATCCAAACCGCTTGACCGATTGTAATGAATTTTGGAATAGATATAGTTTATAATCCAAGGTTAAACATAGGTTATTTTGTTTTTCAAAAATCTACCAAAAATATTTCAAATATATTAATTGGTTTTTCAAATAATTTAATTACTATTGGTTGTTTTCTAGACATAGACAATGCGTATAATAATGTCGACATTACTTCCCTTTTATGGATTTTGGATCAACTGGGAGTAGGAAGAATGTATTGTAGATATTTATGGAATTTTTTACAGGAAAGGTATTTAACGATTGAAGGTCCTGATTATATAATTACCAGAACTTCCAGACAAGGATTAGCTCAAGGTGATCCCTTATCTCCTTTATTGTTTAATATTGCAACAATTGATGTTTGTAAAGCAGTACCTAGATCCATATCTATATCACAGTATGCTGATGACTTTGTTATATATAAAACCGCTGAGAATATAAATCAAGTGACCACAGAGTTACAAAATACTTTAAATCTTTTAAGTGACATATTGGACCGTCTTAATCTTAACATTTCGCCAAATAAAAGCAAAATTTGTATTTTTAACAAAGGGTATAAGAAACATTTAGTTTGTTTATCGATTAGGGACATTCAGTTGGAGATAGTTGATTCAATACGATATCTAGGTGTTTGGCTAGATCGTTCACTAAGGTGGGGTAGGCATATTGATGAAGTTTCTAAAAAGGTACTTAAAATTATTAATATTTTTAAAATGTTGGCTAGCTCTACTTGGGGGGTTCACCCAAAGCATCTAAGATTGTTATATATTTCCTTAATTAGAAGCCGTATTGATTATGCAAGTTTTTTTTTATGACAGTAGTGCAAATATTCATTTAAGGAAATTGGACAAGATTCAAAATCAGATATTGAGAATTATTGGTGGTTTTATTAAAACTACACCCATTCATGTGATGGAAAGTGAACTGTGCTTACAACCATTATATATTCGTCGTCGATTCTTGGCTGGTAAGTTTTGGCTGAAAGCTAAATCGATGGAGTCCAATTTTTTCAGGCATAAATTTAATTTACAAGCTCTCTTCGGTAATCAATATTTCTAGATATTGGTATAACAAAAAGATTCCATCTTTAATATTGGTTCATAATAAGTTAAAAGATTTGAAAATCCATAGCTCTAAGAACTTAGAAATGTTTTCTTTAGAAACTTGGGTGGGTAATATAAATATTAATTCTTTTATTAAGTGTGATGTTGACTTTATGGTCAGACCGAAAAGACAACATAACCTGTTAGATTTAAATTACTTATTTAAATAACAAATTTGATTGATTCTGATTATAATTCTTTTCACAAAATATATACTGATGCTTCCAAGGAGAAAGAGGGTTGTGGTGCTTCCTTCTTTGATTTTGATACAAAAAATTCAATGAAATTTCAACTTAATTCCAATATATGCATTATGGAGGCTGAACTCACCGCCATAGCAGAAGCTCTCTCGTATGTTGAATCTACTCAACAGCAAAATACAGTGATATTGACAGATTCTAAAAGTTCTCTCCAACATTTGGCTCGGTGTACCTCGACTTTTCGAGGAACCCCGATAGCCTATATGATATTGGATTCTATCTTGAAATTGCAATCACTAGGTAAGCATGTAGTCATCCAATGGATTCCATCACATATTGGTCTGGAGGGTAATGAAAATGTTGATTCCTTGGCCAAAGAGGCAATATTTGATGGAATTCCTATTACTAATTTCCCCTTTTATTTAAATTACATACCAAACGTAAAAAAAATGTGTGACTTATATTGGAAGGAATATTTTGACGAAAGATCGGTACAAAAAGGAATTTGGTATAAAACGATTCAACCGCATCCCTTAAGTTCTCCTTGGATTGATAATCTAATTTTAAATAGGCGAGACACCGTTATGGCGCTCAGAATTCGCTCTGGTCATGTACCAGGCAATAAGTTTTTATACCTGATGGGTAAGTCTGCAGAGTCCACTTGTACCTTTTGTAAAAAATCAATAGATGATGTTCTTCACTTGCTTTTAGAATGTGTAATTAACCAAGATTTTAGAGATAAGATTTCACTTAAATTTAGAGAGCTAGCCTACTGTAACAGTGTTCTGGCTTCACCCCTTTCGGATGAAGCTAGAATACTTTACAGGCTAGCATTATTTCGGTTAGATAATAGTCGTAGTTAAGAAGTTATATGCAGAAATCTACCAGGGTGACTTATTCGCTTTAGCGATAAAGCCCTTTTCTTTTAGATTTAAAAAAAAAAAAAAAAAAAAAAAAAAAAAAATCTACCCTCGAGGGTTGTAATATAACAAAAAAATTATTTAACGTGGCGAAGGCGCGAGCGGGCCGCTAGTAATAAATAAATTTAAAAAGTACCTGTTTATGTAATCCTGAAGTTTTCTTAGAGTTGTATTGGCGCTTTTATTAAAGCGATTCTCAGCTGTTAACGCGATAAATGTAATTAGAATTTTCATTTGGGGGAATTATAATAAATAAATTATTTTCTTTTCATTCGATAAGACCTATATAATAATGTAAACTGAAAGCTGAAATTTTGAATTCCGTCAATCAACATGCAACGGAACTCGTAACGTCTCGAAATTTAGTAGACTGTACAAAATAATAAATAGAGAACAATTTTACATATGCAAAGTTTTTAAAACATGTATTAGACGGAAAATTGTATCCCGCACACTACAGGGTAGGCAGAGGGAACTTAGTGCTAAGACACTCCGTTCCCGTTCCACTTTCCCGCCGAATTCGGAAGCATTGCGTGTTAAGTGGCGGAACTTAACGCCGCGCTTTGCCTCGAAAGCAGAGTAAAAAAAAATTGAAATATTAAATATTTCCACTCCTTAAGCGGGAATCGAACCCACAACCGGTCGTTTACTGTCACACACTTGTGCCACTGCGCCACGACTGGCCCCAGATATATATGTAGTCTGTCCCGAGATATATCTGTATTAATATTAAATAATTTAGGTGTAACACAAACTTAAATAAAATAATTTTGATTTAACAATTGCGTTTCGTTTGCGCGATTTTAAGAAAGCAGTTGTAACTGTAAAATCAAAGGAGCCTAAGTTACTCCGTATTACAACAGCTCTTTTATAGTGAAAATTGTAGTTATGGTTCACTATTTTGGCTATAAAAGCTTACACATAAGATATATACTGTGGTGAACTTTTTGGTAGGACTATTTAAGATAAATATTTCCATCAAACATTACATATGTGTAACTTTAGCAGTATTGGCAGCACAGGTCAGAATAAATCGCAGATGGTAGATTTTTTTCCTATTTACCCTTCTATTTTGGACAATTCACGCAATAGCTTCATACATTGTAGCCTAAGTGCTATTCTGTTATAGTCGTATAAGCTATATTATTGTAAAGTTTCATTAAACTCCATTCAGTAGTTTTTTAGAACTACGAAAAGTAACAAACATCCATACAAACCTTCGCGCTTATAATATTAATACGCTTGATCATATCTTTTATCCCTATCATATTGGCTAATTTCTAAACTACTGCGTTCATTTTAATTGATTTATTTGTTTAAAACATAAATAAATTATGACTTAAATTTACTATAAAATGCAGAATTCCATTCGTATGTACTTAAATTTTAATTAGATCTATAATCACTGATTCTAGAGATTATGCCGTGTCGAGGAATGTGAAGATTTGTCTACGCGTCATATAACAACATTAAGTAACTTTATACAACATAAAATACGGTCATTTTTTAAATTTAATGCGTGTGGTATAATCGTAATCGCTGCACCGCGTATACGTACGCGGCGTGGTGCGGGGCTATAAATAAAACTTTCGCAGCGCAAGCGCGTTAAATCGAATTCAACGATGGTTGGAACTCGTCCTTCTGCACCTGCGACAATTTTTATAGTATACATTTGCATTAATTCATTTATTCCTGTTTTCAAAGCAACATATAAATAGGTTAGCCGGTAAGTGGTGAGTCTAGCCGGTGGGACGTCCTATGATGGGCATGCAAGAATGCATATGGCCTCACAACGGTTAATGCTGATGATTCTTCGTAAAACATTTATCCTTAAAAGGCATAACGCAGCAAGGTGCTCAGACAAATTTTATATGAATTCAACAATCTTTATAAAAAATACTGATTTACCTACTTGAAGAACCTATCGTATTTTACAAACGTACTTTAGTTTACTTTTAGAAGAATATAATAATAGTTCATGATGATAGTAAATAAAAAGTATTTTCTTGAAAAATGGATTTTCCATTTTGATGTTTCCGAATAGGTACCTACGTGCATCAACATATATGCACATGTTAAAAAGTAGTTAAAAATAATTTCTCAGTTTACAAAGTACACAATATAATAATATATATAATATAATATGCACCTAGTGATTATAAATAACGTAATTGAGTATGTCTAATTTGTTGTGGACGTATAAGTGGAAGTGTGACGGTCTTTATCAGTATCCCGTCGACTGGTCGCCGAACAGCTTGCAACTGACTAGTCCTGTCTACATTCCCGGTTGATATTTTTAAAAATATTTATACATTGACGATTTATCTGTAGATAATTATAAAGTAAACTTTGTTTGACGTATATATTTGCACTATTTTATACATCGATTTGTTCAATAATAAAATATCTTTTATATGGCGTTTCATTTAAAACGCAAGCTAGCACTATAAATAATATTGTTCTTCATATATAACTTGAGATTTAAATTGCAATAGATATAAATAAATAAAATAAAAATAAAAAGGCCTTTTATTTCCTGTAGTATCCAATTTACAGTGTTGTATACATATTTTCAGTTAAAATGTTGCTATTATACATTTTATATAAATTTCCACCACCCCGAGCTACGTAGATCACTTCATGGCATGGTATGCATGTTACTAATTTCGGAAAACAAGCTTATTGTCCGTTTATAATATATTTTACACTAGCTGTTACCCGCGACTTCGTCCGCGTGAACCAAGGAAACATCTTCATTGAGTTCCGATCAGCAGCTCTACCCAAAGTGAAAATGGTTAGAGTCAGATAGATCTCCCAATTGCGTTATACGAAAAAACCGCATTGTGCCACAGTGCCTTTCAAATTTGAGGGTTGCCCTCGATTTCTCCAGGATTCCATCATCAGATCCTGATCTCTTTACCATGGGACCAATTGTGAAATATACCCTCTCGAACAAAAAAAGAATTTTGAAAATCGGTCCACCCATCTTCGAGTAATCGGGGAACACATAAAAGAACCTCCTTTTTTATGTCGGTTAAAAATCCCTATAAATTTTAACTTATTATGTTATTTTGATATCAAACCTATATTACTGCAAAGTTTCATGAAAATTCGTTCAGTAGTTTTTGCGTGAAAGAGTAACAAACTCACACACATCCGTACAAACTTTCACATTTATAATATTAATAAGATTAACACAGTTGTGCATGCGTTAGCGAAAAATGTGGGTTTAGATTGAATGTCACTTATTAAATACAGCTTCACGTTTATATCTTGTACAAGATAGCTTATATAGATCTTTTTGACAGGTTCGTTTGAAAATATTTTCAACTGTGATGACATTTACACTTTTTAACGCATGCTTCTTTGGAAAAGTTGTTTGGCCCCATGGTCAGAACCACCTATTGGAGGTCTAAGAATAATCCTGTATGTAAAAATCAATGATAAAAAATTAAAATACTTTTATCTCTAAAATAGTTTCTATCATGGAAGAGGAGCACAGCCAAGATCATCATAACCAGAGTCGTCGGAGCTTGTGTCACCATCTAGAACTTTAAATATTATTTCGTGTTCAATAAAATTGTCGAAGTGGACCATATCATTAACTGTCATCCGATGTAACATGGTACAAGCGTCTATTACTTTCAATGTTCCTATTTAAATGTTTCTTTGAAGCAACAAAACTTCTTAAACTTTCGGATATCGCTTGAATCTTTATTTTTTAACAGGACTTTTGTGTACTATATATTTTTTTATCTTTTTACAATTTGTAAAAATATTAAATTAAGAAAATAATATGTTCTAATTGCAAAGTTATGTCTATCAGAAAAATTGACATCTATCAAAAAGATCAAACTATCTTGTATAAAGTATAGTCTAGTGTCAAAACACTCTTTTATCTTAAGTTAAGTATCATATTTTTAAATCTAAAAAACAAACAAAAAAGTCATGCGAACTCTTCATTAGAACACTCGTCCTAGATAGATAGTGATAGCCTTATGTTCAACTCAATAGCGCTTGTCAAAGTGTATTTAATATAGAATAGATACTTTGGAATAGTATACTTTATTTAGGTAGACGTCCATATACAATAAGTAAAAATATTTTTTTAAAAGAGAGCTTGGTAACTATACTATACAGTATACGTATCTAATCTATGTATAATAAAATTTCGCAAATAATTTTGGACTTGTCACTTGAACAATCTAAAACCAAGATAAAAAATACATATTACATACAAATGAGGAAAATATATTATTCTTTCCAATATTCAAATACTGTTGATTTGATAATTTGGGCGGTTAATCATAGCTATATTCTGTACAAGATAGCTTGATCTTTTTGACAGACGGGCTTGTGATAGGAAACATATAGATGGATGAATCATCTGTTGGAGGTCCAAGAATAATTCTGTATGTAAAAATTAAGGTTGAAAAATAAAATAGTTTTTATCTTTAAATGAGTTTTTATTAAGAAAGAGGAGCACAGCCAAGATCCTGATAGCCAGAGTCGTCGGAGCTTGTCACCATCTTTAATTATTATTTCGTGCTTAATAAAATTATCGAAGTGGGCCATCATTCGATGTAACATTGTACAAGCGCCTATAACTTTCAGTATTCCTATTTTAATTTTACTTCGAAACCAAAAAAAATATTAAAATTTTTTGCATCGTGATAGATAGTTTTTAGCTTTTGATATATATGTATTTTTATTAATATTTTTCAATTTTTAAAATAATTTATTTAAGAAAATAATATGTTCGTCATTGCAATGTTATGTCGATCATAAAAAAATATATCTGTCAAAAAGATCAAGGTATCTTGTACAAGGTATAGAAATTTATTGTAAAATTATATTTTTAGAGAGCAACCGCTTTGTTTCTTGCCGGCTCTTCTCAATAGAACAGCCTTCCGTGCTGTGTGGCAGCTATAGGACTGACAATACAGATATTTTACAATCCAAAATGTATTCCCTATTTGAAGACTACTTTAATTTTGACTTAAATTAATAAGGCCAGTCGTGGTGCAGGGACACACGGAACAGGGACACACGGAAGTATAATATCGCGACTGGTTGGGGGATCAATTCCCAGTCGAGGAATAGAAATATTTAATTTCTTTGTTCTGGTGTAGAGGCTAAGCGCGGTATTAAGTTCCGCCACTTCACACGCAATTTATCTAGAATTCGGCAGAAAGTGGAGTACAGAGTGTCTTGACATTAGATTCTCTCTGCCTACGATGCTGTGTGCGAACATAGCGTGATGCTAAAAAAGAAGAAAATTAAAATTAGACCTACAAAATGCCAGAGATGCACCCACGATACCTATATATTATTTTTCCTTTAAATTTTATATTTTAGTAAGTAACGAAGTAATAAATTCTAATTGATATATAATTAACTAATAGTACGTTACGATAGACCGTAGCAGACTGTTAGTCTATCTAATCATGTTTTGTTCACACACAATTTACCTTGCTATTACACACGTGGTGTAGACAAGGGAAGTCACTTAAGATTCTATTAAGTGGACATCAATGTGAGGATCCGGGCTAACCGACTAAGCTTTTTATGGCAAACGTGCACTTTCCCACATATATTATTAAACAATTGCTACCTATACAGGTTATTAAAACATCGTTATATTCTTTTCTAAATGAAAGAAAAAGTTTTCTAAAAGTATTTAAAATATTATGAACATTATTAACCCTAACCATTTGTAACCATTTGTGTTAATGCCCAATTATCAAATATACGATGTAGTAAATCTTATGGTTTGAATAATATAAAACATATTCCTATCTAATTATTAAATACGTGAGTCGATTAACAATAACATAAAGATTAGCTAGCTAGCTTAACTTTGATATTACCGAACAATAATGCTAACAATAATGTATTAAGAGCAAGCCAAGTTCATCATAGTAAAGATATCAACGGGCGCAGCCGTTCTCTGTTGTGCCATACAACTTTCTTTCTAACATGTGTAAAATAAAACCGCGACATTTTTTAGCCTACGCCTTATGATAGCCTAAAAAATGGGATTCGTTTTTGTTCATATAAAGTGTCGTGGGGTAGCGAACAGTCCGCACGTTGGTCAGACTTATAAGAACTTGGAAAAGATATAGGTAAAACGAATGTGGCAACAAAAAATATAAATATACTTTTCTTCTATCTATTATTATTTTGTTTATCGTTCATTTTTTTAAATACCTATGAAATCATAAATATTTAAAATAAAATGTACTTTAAAATATTACATTTTTATCTTTACCCATTTGAATGATCACAAAGAATACATTACTTTATACTTTAAATTGTCCTGAAACAATAAAATTAATAAATATAATTTAAAAATTATTTTAAGAATACCTCAAAAGTTCTTCCAGCGACTTTATATCGGTTGTTGCAGGGTTTGGAAGTCATCGCTTCAGTTGGCTGCCATGGATTCCTGCCATATGGCGCTCCACATGCGCCAAGCCATCTAAATTACAGGTTACTTCGATTGCTTTCATTGAATTAAAGCGAAGGGCTATCTATCACGACGCAAAACATCAAATAATATGCAAATTAATAGCAACTTTGTTTTATGTATAAGCATTATTATAATGGGATTCCAATATTTAAGCTACAATTTAAAAGATGGTTAATGTGTGTGTGGCATTTTATGAAGAAACTGTAAAGAAATAATTTGTAAATTGATTTAAAGCTTTTAAGACTGAATTGTTCAAATAAAATGTGTATAAAATGGTTTAAAATTATTTATTATTTTTCTTTTTCCGGAGTTGGTGCTTATATATTACAATTGAGATAATTCACAAAGATAGACAGAATACTTCTAAATTGCTTTTTACATATTTCATTTATACTTGGTTACGTTTCTATTTGTTTAAATTATGTTTTATATAGTCATAGTTATTAAAACGCCTTATTCAATTTTTATTATAATATTTTTATATTAAAAAGTAAATTTTTAGTCTAAGAAATAGTCAAGTTACAGTACACTTGACTATTTCTTTCGTGTCACGACTCTATAGTTTTAAGAGGGACGAATGGAAATCCGAGAGCCTCAATCGATTAAAGTGAACCAATAAACGTCATTACTTACTACATAAACTTGATGTAGTTGAAATATGTCTCACTGTGCAGTGTTTATGAGTTTGATTCTCGTTTAAGTTGAGTAAGACTTATGTTTAAAATATTGTTTTTTCAGTTTGATTAGGCAACCTACGGAGTGGCGTTGAGTTCCGCTACATAGCAGACATTGCCTCTGAAAGGAGTTAAAGCAAAGTATAGTATATATAATATTTCACAAATATTCATTGTTATAGCTTACACTTTAATACTGCTTCACGCCTTTTCCCGCATAAGAGGGTAGTCAGAAAGAACATAGTCTTTGCTCTCCTCTTTCTGTCTGAAACTGAGACATTGCATGTTAAGTCGCGTTCGGCAGAGACTGCGCCTGTACCAGATTTGTGTATGTACTCTGGTACATACACAAAACTCAACTTTTTAAGATTTCTATAAAAGTTGTTCATTTAAAATATGACTCTTGATATCATATCTGTAAGCGTTTGTCGTTTAACGCTAATATTATTCTGATATTCTTATTTATTACTTTCCATTCCACCACTATGGAGTTAAATTTGGCAAGTGATAAAAAATCTGAAAATTATTTTGGCATCAAACTTTTTATTAAATAATTTTCATTTATTTTTATTCGTAAATTTTTATTTAATCATGTTTAATTTTAAGTGTCTGTGAAGTTTGTGTATGTACTCTGGTCAATACACAAATCTTGTACAAGCGGAGCGGAGAAATGAAAATAATTAGTAATCTTTCGAGGGAGAATCGAACTCATAACCATCGTGTTTACAGTTAGACGGAGCCTAAAGTTTAATTGACAGTAAATAAAAATATAGCCGACAGGAGACCATATTTCATTATAACACAAGTCTCGTTATATTTAAAGCTCGTCACGATGAAAAGCATACCAAATTGGTGCCCTATGACGTTTAATTAACAATGTTTAAAAAGTGTTTTCGATTGATTCAATATGTTGGAGGCGGCAGGCCGTTATCTGATGAAATATGTCCGTTATGATTGGCAAACAAACAGTATGGCGCTACCATATGTCGCGGCACGTGCGCCCGCGCATCACTCGTGCTGCTCACTCGGGGATGAAACTATAGGCTAAAGAAGTATACTTTCTAGACAGAGCCAGAGGTTTTACTTAAATATTAATATTTAAATGAAACCTCTGGCTTACATACTTTTTATACAATATATAGATAAAGTTAATTATCAAAATAAATTGTAATCGCTACGAAACTAATTATATTCTTTATTTATCTTTTTTTTGTTAATAAATAAAAATATAAATTAACAGTAAGCAAATGTGAAATATAATTTAAAAAGACGATTTGATTTGTAAAGCAATAGAGTTTTTTAAAAAAAATCAAAAGAGGTCTCATATACCTTGATTTGATTAAATAATTATTTAATATTTTAAAATATGTAGCCAATTTTATGAGTTTCTGTACACTGTGGTGAGGGAAGCCATGGTAGGCGCGCTGCCCATCCGTCAGCGTAATCGCTTGTTAATCATTTTTCGGTTGATGGAATACATTGTTCATCCCTCCACGGATTATATTATTAACCACGGTGATAGTGTGTGCAAAAATTTGATAGTTTTACAATTAATTGTTTGTCCATTAAAATAATGACGCGAGACGAATGTAGTAAATAGACAGATAGTAATGTAGAGCGTCAGTATAACCCGTATGTTGTGGTTCGACCCCACCATTGACATTGAACTCTGCGCTTGGTGGTTGAGGAGACTTGGGATTTTAATGGTAACTTTCTATGTTGTGTTAAAAAAGTAAAATTTTGATAGATAACCTACCGATGTTTTTATATAAAATTGTTAATTCGTTCTCGTCATATTCAATACTTTATATGCATTGAACGCATACAATTCAGCTTGGCATAATGTCTTATATTAGAACTTTACATATAAGTAAAAAGCTGTAGATATTTTTATTTTTTTTCTTTAAAATTAATCGCTGAGCTATGGATAAAAATACTAAAACTTACAAAGTAGTAAGACCGTGTAGGTGTTATAAAATAAAATGTAAACGTTTAAATTTACTTATCCATCTGGTTAGCATCTACCCAGAGCGAGCGATGGTTGCGGTGGCGGTGACGCGCGCCCGCATGCGGCGGTGATTTGCATACCCATGTGCCGCCAAACAGATCAAGACCCAAGATTATGTTTAATGTACCGAAGATAGTGATTAACCTTTGATAATACTGAAGTACTCGTAAAAATATAAATTAGCAAGACATAAAATTTTAATGGACTCTTACATCGTAATTTCAATAACGAATTTCTATTAAAAACTAAATGATAACATCGATCTGTAAACACATTTTCAGAAAAGATATAAAAACATAAAATGGTTTTTTTTATCGATAACCAATAAATATCGAACTACTTAATTCACATACTAAATCAATTTCCCCTCTATAAAATAAAAGATAACGGAATTGCAAATGCATTAATCGCGCGCTAATACCCTATTCATTTCGTGCTTAATTTTCAATTTAGATAAAGGATGTAGAGAGACAATAAATTGTATCTATAAAACCAATAAAACTACGCGGAATAGGAAACGATCCATCTTGAACGAAAAGTGGCAAATGGCCTTACGTGCGACAGAGACAATAAAACAAATAAATTGTACGGCGTACGTAGGTGTTATTAGAGGATGATTTTAATTGCGCAGACGCACCTGGGCTCGCAGGTGAGGGTGCCGTTTTAGGGTCAACGATGGTTTTGACATCGCTGCGAAGTGTTCGAAAATTGTGAGAATCGGCCCATTGTGGGCTAATTAAGTCGACATAGGCGATAATTTACTTGATTACATTTTAGATATCGTGATGATTTTACGAACTAATTTTTAGTTTCTTTTGTTTTATGGCTAATTGTTATATTTTAGGAGTCAATGGTTACGGTGTCGTTAACATAGAACGGTATTCTAAAAGATTCTTGAACAATATTTCACACTTTCTCGTCTTTTTCGCATAGCAGGGTAGCCAGAGCGAAGTTAGTGTCGAGAAGTTAGTCGAGTCCTCTTTCGTTTAAGCCCAAAATCGAATCATTGCGTGTGGAATTAAACGCTGAGCTTTGTCTTAGTGTATAAATTAAAATAATTAAATGTAATCATTCCCCGAGAGCGAATCGAACCAACGTCTAATCGCAGTTATAATCATATGATGTCCTACGGCGCCTCTGAACGATATTTATCTGTAGATAACCGTTATATAGCTTAGTGTGGTTATCTTTGTGACCGAAAATAAAAACCTTTTCGCACAATTCTCTTCTTTTATCAATTTTATCTATGTATATTATACATAGTACCTATATGTTATTCGTACTAAATACAATATTAATTTTCGTCATCGTAAGAATATTTTTTTAACAATATTCCTACTATTTTACTATTGGTAACCTAATTGAATATCATCGAGCATTATGCTTCATAATTAAACTTTTTAATTTTTAAAAATACTGGTAGTTTTCGTGAATTTCGTAAAATTAATTTTTATTTGTTAAAATTAATTGGTTTCGTGAAATTATTTTTGAAAATTACTATTTCACTTTCTCCCGCAGTATAGACAGAAATAACCTAGTGTCAAGACATTCCTTCTTCAACTTTTCTCCCGGTTGTCTCCCGGTTGAGTCTCAAAGGTGAAACCCCCGAACTCAACAATGGGTTTTGTCTTATCACTAAAGCGCAGAAAAAAATATTATATTAAGATAATGAGGAACGAAACAATATTTCCTTATTTCATTTCTAGCCACGTATTGTACCACAATTGGAACTTATAATAAGGACTAGTTTTTCTTACGGCATAAGCAACATCAAAACGTGCGTTCTTATCAGGGATAAGTTTTAAGGTTTAAATAAAACATCGAGTAAACACTTTCTTATTTATTTAGAATAGTCAATAGTATGTATGTATCACATGTCTGTAAGAATTTGTCAGCAAGCAGCGCGTTTGTGTTAACATATATTACAACATTAAGAGAAAACATATAAACCCTACAAAGCAAATCATTATTAAAATAATGGATTGTCGAAGAAACCTATAAATATATTACTAACTGTTAATCATTACATGAACGACCACTCACGTGTAATAACCAATTCTTTCTTCGTTTCTAATTAAATACAATTATGAGAAACATCTATTTTTATATAGTACAGTTAAAACAGTACATGTTTATAGAATAATTAAGTTAACAAGTCACTCCAATAATGATGTCAAATATAAACGTCGTGAGGGTTAGCCCAAGGTTTTGACATAAATTAAAGATTTATTAAACAAATCCAAGGAATTTAAATGTACCGCATTATAACGTAACCCAACAATGTAAGCAATATATTCGTAAGTTTATTAGAACATGAATAGTAATAAAATACAGTAGGGAAAGCGTAAGGTTAATTAATACGAACGGAGATTATCTTAATGAAAAAAACTAGCACCTGCTTTTATAGACACCGCGACAGCCATTAACCAATATAACTGTTGTTGACAATAAACGAAGAATTCGCAACGATATCGTAAAAGGTTTAAGAAAAATAAAAGCTCCTGAGACCTGCCCTTTGCGTGTTCTGATTTAACTGCTTGGGTTTACGATCGTCAGTTATTGAACAGCTGCTTTAATTTAAAATAGAATGTGTGCATATTAATGTTCATCTACATACTAATAACATTCTTGAAAAATCAAAACCCCCTAAAAATACAACCGAAATGGTAACCGTAAAAGACTTAATTAAAAAAAAAACAAATGTCAAATATCACTAAGGAACTCCACAGACACTTAAAAATAAACATGATTAAATAATTTTTACGAATAAAATTTCATTTATGAAAATTATTTAATAAAAAGTTTGAAGCCAAAATAATTTTCAGATATTTTATCACTTGCCAAATTTAACTCCATTATGGTGGAATGGAAAGTAATGAATAAGAATAACAGAATAATATTAGCGTTTAAACGACAAACACTTACAGATATGATATCAAGAGTCATATTTTAAATGAACAACTTTTATAGAAATCTTAAAAGCTTGAGTTCTTAGCGTTTTCTCTCAATATAGAATGAATGAAGTAATTACTATACATGTTATATGAACAATATGTATCTATGATATAGTCTGTAAGGCAAAATGTACTATATTTTGGTTTTAAAAAAGTAAAAAAGAAACACCCATAAGTTAATAAAGAAAAAAAATACAATTATTTTTGGTAAATACATAGTAGCAAAGTTGAATATTAATAAAATGAAAATGAAAATATTTTCTCAAAATATTTAAAATAGATAGGTCACGTCGTATATATAAATATAAAACTAAATTATCTTACATTTTTTAAACTAAACTATTAACAGTAAAAAGTAAAAAAAAAGACAATGTATTCGCGTGTAGCTATACTTCGTGAATGCTAAAAACGAAAACTTTGAATTAATGATATATATATATGTATATATAGTCAAAGAGAAAATTATTTAAAAAAGTAATTACAAAAAAATACATATAAAGCACGATCGAATTTAATGGTTCCTTTTTTATTATCGTACGTAAAGGTAAAAATAACCAAATAAAGTTAAGAATTAGACTAAAAGGAAGATGCTTGAAATTTTTATTTAGTGTTCTTAATAAGATGAAAACCATCTTTCATAAATCTATTAACGCCATATCTTGCCATAAACTTAATTTTGTTAATTCCAAATTATTCGAATAAGAGAAGGATAACTACGTTCATGTAATATTTTATCGAAAAAGAAACTTAGATACATCACTAAATACAGATTCTTTACGAATTGTATTAAAAAAAATCAAAAGTGACATAATTTCCTAACAAGGTTATTGTACTAACTATTTTTATTATTACTGTATTTTCAAATGTGAAAACTAACATATAAAGATATAACAAGTTGTTTTAACATCACTGTAGTAATTAAAAACGTCATAGATTTATTTAAATTGCAGATCCTAAAGAGTTTTGAAACGTGCTTATCTATTTGCCTAAATATATATAATAATATTTAAGCTTTATTAGTTTCCATTTTGGGATCTATAACATTAACAGGGTATTTGAATGAAAACAGCACAACCATTATATACGATTTGCGCTCTTTGTACTACATAAATAGCAGATTATATTTCAATGTCGATTATATTTGTATGCCAATTTTCAATGTTTTGGACCCCTAAATATTTAGTATATACAAACAAAAGAATAGAAAAAATTTAAACCGACAACAAAAGAATTTAATAATAAGTGTTGCCAACATTAAAAATACAATAACGGAAATGTATTTTAAACACGAATAATTTTAATATTAACTTGAGTTATATGATTGATCTACCAAATATTTGTATATAAAGGGGCCCAAATTATGAATTTAAACAGGTTAAACATATCCCACCCTGTGAATTGCCTTACAGGCGTGAATTTGGTACTATGCTATTAAATGAGCACTATCATGAAAAAATATCTCTCTAATTTGCAAATCACAAATACTATATATCCTAGAGCTAGTCCTATACTAAAGCGGGCACGTGAATATACCTACATGTTATATGGAAATGCCAAGAAGTTGATATATAATAAGAAATATTGTACACAACTAAACAAAAAACTTAGAAAATTAATCTATATATCGCACTCCTCGAAATAAAGTGCTCTAACTTAAAAAAAATACTTTACTTTAAATTATAATATAATTTTAGAATAGGCTCATAAACCAAAAATTGTGAAAATGTAGAGTTAGGTCAGTTTAATTCTGAGGGCGCGATATGTACATATATACATATATACTTATTACCTGTAACCTCATATACAGTACACAAAATATTAAAAACCATTTAAATGGTAGAAGTAAAGAGATTAGACAATATCTTTAAAGTAATATCGGTAAGCTAAATTTTCATACTACTACTTATATCTGTTCGAAAATTATTATTTAACACACAAACATAAACTTCAAAAGATAGTAAGTATATTTATAATTAATAGTATTATAATACAGCAGTAAGTGAAATTAAGATGGCAGTAATTACTTTGCAGTGTTGGCCCAAATTTAATTGCAATTAACAACTAAATATTTACGAACAATAATTTGTTCGTGCGAAAATCACCATTAACAATTAATTCATTGTTAAGTGTAGTGTAAAAGTTAACAAATATTCAGCTAATTGTGATTTTTATATGATTTTCCCACAACCAAATAATTAATTGTTAATATTAAATTATTAATTGCAATTAAATTTTGCCCAACATTGTAATTTTGTCTAAGTGCACCATGTGACGTAAAACCAAGTTAGGTCTTTATTACTACAGTAGCGCCATTTTGTATTTCATGGCAGAAAGCGTTTTGAGATCGATTTGTTAGTTATTATTTTAAATAAACAATAAAAAAACTGCCATATTGGTTTCACTTATAAACACAGTATATATTTAAACATAACTTTGAGTGCTCTATATAACAGTAAGATATGCAAAATGGCGGGTACATAACGTCTTGTTCCGTGTCACGTGCTGTTATAAAATGGCACTTGGTATTCATTTAAATGGGAACAAATATATAAAAAAGATATTTTTGGAACGAAAAAAAAAATACAGAATATATCAAAAAGCAACGCTTAGTTCAATGAACAACTTATAAACACATTTTTTTTTCAGCTTTACATAGCTTTACACAGAGAGAGCCTTCGAAGACTCTACTGAGACACCAGAAAGGAAAACCGAAATAATTTTGAATACATAATCATTTTTCCGAGTGGAAATCGAACCCACAGCCAAACATGTTTACAGACGCTGTCCCACTGTGACACGAAAGGCCTAAAATATGTTATCTCTTGTTAAAAAAAAGTTAAATCTATAACTATATAAGGCAGGTCATTTCGTATTACATATACCTGCACCAAAAACATGATTTATGTATGTGATAACACTGGATATATTGCTATACAGAACGTGACACGGAAAGTACGCACAAATCAACAAGTGTAGTAAATTTTGCTAAATATAAAATATTGTGATCATATTTGTAGACATTGTACTATAAGTGGTACTAAATATTATTTTATATGGCGTCTCTTTGCGATAGCATTGTGATATCTCGTTAAAATGGTTATTTAGCTATTGATTATATTAAAGGCCTTGGGTACTCTTTTGTACAAAAAGCAGCATTTTAAAAAATTTTTAGAAACCCTATAAAAATTTGAACGCACCGGGATTCGAACCCGCGTCTCTTGAAAAACGACAAAGAGACGCGGTCCAAAGTGAGACAATTTCCAAGAGGCGCAAGTTCGAATCCCTTGCGTTCAAATTATTATATTTATCATATTCTAAAAATGTTTTTCAATTTCCCATGTGTTTGAATAACACTTAAAAAATGTAAAAAAACGCGGTATTCTTCAATCATTTGTTAGTTTGCTTATAAAAATATCGCGTTTTATAAAAAAAAAAAATGAAAGCCTCAATTTATACGTTAAAACTATTTTAAGATATTACTTTGTTATCGCAAAGAGGCGATACATAAATATATCGAATATATCGATCACACGATCAACTTGAGACTATACTTGTGTGACCTAAGAAATTACATTTTATCAAAATACATCCCAGAACAAAGACATAATGAGAAAATCTAAATAATCTGTAAAATTTGAATACTCTTAAGTACACATACTTATACATGTATTTTTTTAACTAAATGATATATCAGTGATACAGCGTGTTCAAACATTACCTATATTATAATCGCCAATACAATATGCTCAACGTGGTAATCGAAGCCGCGATACTACAGCTTATTACCATCTAAAGTACGGAGGGAATAATAATAAGCTGCACTTTTCACATAATATTAAACATCTTTGTTCTAAGAAAGTATACATATAGGATACAAGTTACAATTGGTGTCATAAGTCATATAGAGTAACCATAATAAAGGAGTAAACACGTTATAATAAGACTCGTTAACAATATTCTAAAAAAAACACCGTTATATAGGACAGTATTATGTAATTATTTGTGTACTAACGATGTGAGCCTCCTTACACCGGACTTAGTAGTGCCTTTGGTTTTCTTCGTCTGCTCCTTAACACCTCTATAAATCAAATAAATATGAAATTAATATTGTTATTTTTTTATGGGTCAGATAGGACTTAGTGTCAAGACACTCTGTCCTCCACTTTCTGCCGGTAACAAAAATTTTGCTTGAGTGGCAGAATTCGATGTCGCGCTTTGTCTTAGGTATAAAGAAATGAGTGAGAATTGAACCCCAGAACTGCATTTCAGTCAGACGTTTTCTCACTGTGCCACGACCGCCTTGAATATAATATTGATTATACTGTGTGTTTAATTTTGTGTATTTTAAGATTTTCCTATAGATAATATAAATTTAAATTATCAGTCAAACAATCTACAGCCTTAATCTCAAAACAAAAAATTGCATATCAAACGTAAATAAAATAACTAAATGCTAAATAATGTAAATTTATTTCCACTATGAACATTTTTTTACGTCACGTACGTTATGGCCCAATCGCTTAGTAAGGAAAATAGCAGCTTCTTCGCTTTTTCCCACATATAGGCAAAATAGCGGCATGCTCGCGGCTTGTACTATAATGTCTGTTTAAACTTAGATTATCAACTATATTTATGCCAAAAATAATTACAAGCGGTCCAGCGGTTTACATTTTTCATATATACTTTCATATAATCAAAATAAGTAGCCTATGTTTGACCCTGGATTATTTACTACTTTCATCCTAAATTTCATTCAATTCGGACCGGTAGATTAGCCGTGAAAGCGTGACAAACAAATGGACAGACTTTCGCATTTATAGTTTAAGTATGGATATGCAGGATGGTCAAGACACTCCGTTTTCCACTTTCTGTCCAAAATCGAGACATTGTGTATTAGATTTTGCGCTTTGTATTAAATACCAGAGTGTAGAAATGAAAATAATATATAATAATTTCTCCGAGTGAGTATCGAACCCATTGCGATTACAGTCACAGTCACACGCTGTGCTATGGCGGCTTAAAATTTAGAAAAATTACCATAATTTTTTTTCTTCGGTCTGGGCAAAGACTATAAAATATATGTAATGTGAGAAACAATTAAAACTTACAAATATCGTGTTAGATCCTCGATGTCGACGAGCATTGAGTCCTGCCCCATGTGCAGTTCGTCGCGAGCCATCAAAAGCTTCACCAACGACTCGTTCAATGCTTCAATTTGTGAATGCAACTCGTTGACTATAACCTGTTAATCGACAAATTATTTGTTTAATTTTCTTTACGATTTCTTATTATTATAAATAAATAAATATAGTAATTATTTCTTTTTTCCATTAAGCAGGCAAGCCTTAAGACTATACAGCTATAATAATGATACCACAGCTTTTTTTACTTTAGGGTGTTTTTTTCAAGAAAATAAAGCGTGAAATTGTAAATTATTTGTTAAATAATATATATTTTATTAAATTATATAAAAGGGAATGAAAAAACACCTGAAAGCAGAAAATAAATAATAAACAGTCAAAACTCAAAGTTTAGAATAAACGACTTATAAAATAGACCTGGCAAATATTTATACTCGTTTATATTATGATAAAATAATGATATTCAAGTTTGTCAAGACAAGCTCGTGTTCTTTGTATGTTTGATATATATTTTTTTGTGAACTGATTGAATTATAACAAAATTAATAAATTTTGTTTTAATACGATACGAAATAATGAAATGCAATTGCATTTTGTACACGCATAAACGTTAAGGAAAGTTAACTAAGCGTACGTTCATACACACAAACGTTAAGGAAAGATAACTAAATTATATTAGTCAAAACTACATTTAAGCCGGTTAATCTGCTTTTAGGATTAGCGTGCACACATCCGCACACAGACAAACAGCAAACAGTAAATATGTCCCCAGTAATATTTTTTCTCATATATCTTTTTATTATATGTATAGATCATAATGTAGTTAATATTTCGAAAGTTAGGCCCAGTACAACAATAAATTTTAACAAAACATTTTAGCGTAAGAAACTATTATGAGCGCTGACAACTAAATATTCGCAAACACTCTCTAGTAAGAAGTAAAAGTTGAAATTAAATCTAACCTTATAATGTAACATAGTAAATTATTATAGTCATGATTATGTAAATATGGTAAGTACTAAATGATGTAACACAGTCATTTGTTTTCTTAGTAAGAAAGAATATTATACTTTAATTAGATATAATAATGCTTTATCATGTAGGCATTTAAATACGGAATAAAGGCAGCATGTTCACGGTTGTCTCATGTATTCTGACATCAGTCAGGGATTATTTTTTAGAATACTCAAAAAATTATTATACGTTTTCTAAATGCCTTACTCAACTTTCGTTTGACAGACGCAATCCACAGTGAATTCAATGGAAACCAAAGCGTAAAAAAACTAGCACACCTATTTTGCAAGAAAACGATATTGATTATATTATATTATATATATATTTTTTATCAGCTCCACCCTTTTAATCGCATAGTAGACTGCTCAAAAAGAACCTGCTACTTTCTACTTTTCGCCCGAAATCGGGTCTTTTTGTCTTGAGTGGCAGAACTCTACGCTGCACTTTGTTTTAGACATGTACCCGGTCACTTAAATATAATAATATTAAAATTTAAGTAATTTCGCCTGAGAATCGAACCCAGAATTATCTCGTTTACAGTCAGACAGTATCCCATTGCGCCACGACGTAATAAAATATAAATATAAGCTAAAAACTCTCAATCTCTCAAATACTTCAAAAATTACAATTATAATAGACACTTCTGAATGCCTTATTTTTTGTACAGTGAACCCATTGTGAATTCAATAAAAACGAAAAATTGTTACTAGTTATTGAATAATCTGCGAGCTTGCAGAAAAAAAATATAGTACGATATTAAAAAGTAAGCTCAAATTTAATTTTTTACAGTTAAATGACGTAAAAGTGACGAAACAAAGCGTTGCACAATGGGTATTGTAATCGAGACGTTCCGCATGATTCAGCAGTGCGGAGGCTGATGCAAGGTCACGCAGAAACCAAACGTCAGTAAGTTATCGCCTAATCTTCATAAGCCGTATAAAATTTTGAAACTTAATCTTCGAAAGTCTTTTAATTGTATTTGTTTTGCAGCTTCACGCTTTTTCCAACATAGCAGGGATCGAGAACCTAGACACTTCGTCTTCCACGTTCCCCCCGAGACATTCCGTGTTGTGTGGCGAAAGTCAACGCCACGTATTTTCTGCATACCAGAGTGACCAAACGAAAAAATATTTAATCATTCCCTTTAGTAGGAATCGAACCCACAATGATCGCGTTTATTTTATACGCGCCTTTTTACTTATACACTGTCCAACTGCGTCAGGACAGCCATGAATTATTTGAAAGGCTTGAAAAGTACATTTAATAATATATTTTATAGCGAAATTTTAATTTAATTAAAATTATTTATAACAGCGCTGTGTTGTAACTTACAAAGTTATTTTGCGTAGACATTAAGATTAATAAACGGATAATAGCCAAAAAACGTAATTTTCTACGAGTTGGAAAAGTGTATCGTTGAAAATTTAATTACTTAGGCGTTTCCGCATGGTTGAGTGACACCAATCACATCCAATTATATTAATTAAATTAAAAATATAAAAAACAAGTATTCCTAACAATCGCTTCATATATAATAATTAAGATAATACGTAAGTATCTATTCCATTATATAAATAGAAAACGTAATGTCCAAATAATGTACGAAATTTATATTTTGCGTTGTATTTTAAAACTAGTTTGATGAATCATCTTGCCTTTACCAAGACATTTAAATATTGTTACATTAAACTATAACGCGTTTGAGGTCATACAAAAATGAACATTTTATAAGGTTTTAATATAATTTATGCGCAATATTTTATCCATACTTATAATAAACACGAAAGTCTGTCTGTTTGTCTGTCACGCTTTCACGGCTACTCTAGCAGTGCGATTTTGAAGAAATTAAGAATGAAAGTAGTAAATAATCCAGGGTCAAACATAGGCTACTTTTTTTTCAAAACTCAATCTTTATGGGGTAGAAATAAGAGATGAAAGTTTATACGAAAAATGTAAACCGCTTGACCGAGTGTAAAGAAATTTGGAATATATATAGTTGATAATCCAAGGTTAAACATAGGCTACTTTATTCAAAAGTCCCCCTCCGAGAATTGCAATATAACTAAAAAGTTATGAAGGATCGGAAATACTGAATTAAGATCATAGACATTTTTTTAATAATGATCCTAAAAATACACCAACAGAAAGTCATATGTAATATAATAATGATAGATTTTATTTTGTAATGTCGTCCTCATACACTTAGGAAATTGTATAAGAGAACATGTTATATAAGAATTTGAACGTAATGGGATTCGAACACGGGCCCTCTTGGAAACCGTCCAAGCACTCTGACCGCTAAGCCATGCGTGTGTTTTTTTATATTATACTTTTTCTAAAAAATCTTTTAAAATTAATTAATTGACTTTAGTCTTAAGTAATACGAGTATAATATATAAAATTGTTGACTCTAGATATTAAAATGTCAATTTAGTTTTTATATCTGAAAACGTTGGCAGCCGTAGTTAGTATAAACTGTTTACAATAATTTAACAATAACGAGGTAAAAGAAATATTTAACAATTCATTATTTAAATGTTTGCAGAATTTTGCAAATTCCAAGAATTAAATTTGGTATAAATTTCAACGTCGTCACATTTCTATCGTAGCTAAGTAACATAAAACAGGGTTAACCATATCAAAGTTACATATTTAAAATAATCGAGTTAGTTTAATGAGTTTAAAATTCGTAACAATGTCTTTAAAATGTCACATTGAACATAACAAATTAGTTACTGACTGATTAGGCAGAATTGACTATTCAAATATTCATCTATTCACTGCCTCTTCGCTCGTTTATTATTAATTAGCAGCCCGCTCGCGGCTTCGCCGCGTGAACTTTATAATTATATTCGGGGGCGCACATTTAAATAAAGTAGCCTATGATTAAGCTTAGATTATCAGCTATACTTATGCCAAAATTCATTACAATCGGTCTAGCGGTTTAGATTTTTCATATAAACTTTCATCCCCTATTTCAACCCTTTAGAGGTTGATTTTTGAAAAAATAAGTAGCCTATGTTAGACCCAGTCACTTTTACTACTTCTATTCTAAATTTCATCCAAGTCGGACCAGTAGATTAGCCGTGAAAGCGTGACAGACAAACACACAGACATTCTCATTTATAATATAAGTATGTAGCGTGAAGCTATATCCCGCACACAGCAGGGTTGGCAGAGGGAACCTAGTGTTAAGACACTCCGTTCCCCACTTTCCGCCGAATTCGGAGGCTTGCGTGTTAAGTGGCGGAACTTAACGCCGCGCTTTACCTCGACACCAGAGCGAAGGAAATGGAAATATTAAATATTTCCACTCCTCGAGTGGGAATCGAACCCACAACCAGTCGTTTACAGTCACACTCTTGTGCCACTGGGCCACGACTGGCCACGTATATTATACATATAAGTATGTAATTAGCAATTTTAGAAATTCTACATTAAGAATTATTACAATTATACTATTATATGTAAAAAGAGTAATTTAAAAAAAAGGATAATCAACGACGTACAATTTGTAGTAGGTATAGGCTGTCTGTTAACTACTAAATAAAAATGGAAGATATATGAGAAAAAATATTATCGGGGTCATTTATCAATGTAATAGCACCCAAATAGTTTTTATTTTTTTTTGTCTGTGCGTTTGTGTACCCTAATCTCAGAAACGGCTTAATCTATTTAAATGTAGTTTTAACTATTTTATTTTGGTAATCTTCCTTTAACATTTTGTGTTATTTAAATCGGTTCACAAGCAAAAAAGTTACAACAATTTAAATTTTGTAACAAGTTTGCCAAAAAAATAAGTGTTCTATTTATTTGGCTGAAACTTTAATTTACACAGGCCAAGCCACGAGCGGGTCGCGAGTCTTATCAAATGAATAAAACCACTATTATTTTTATATTACCTGTAGCTGAGCGATGTTCATATCAGTTAGCAGGTGTCGCGACACACGACGGCGGTCTGGCGCGAGCGGCGCGTTGGCCTTCTCCATGCTGCGCCGCAGCATCTCCGTCACGGGTGACACGGCACGGGACCGGCGCTCACGCTGGGAACACATTCAAAATTACAATTTCGACCTTCCGAATTGTAAACAATACCCGTATATAGATTTAAATTAGATAAATCTCCTTAGATTAGTTAGCAATTATGATGTTCGGAAAACAAGGACGTTATACGGATTTGTTTCCTATTTTACAACATATCCTTTGATATATGATTATAATAGATTAAAAGACTTTGTCGATATACCTTATTCATTAGTTAGTTATTTATAATATTATATAAATATAATTGTTAATATTCTTGTTTTTAACATCAGTGAGGTATTTTAAATATCAGCCCTGAGAAAACTGAACCCATGGCTCTTATCACCTTTTAAACAATATATTGTTGTATTACAATTGTAGATACATGGCGTTTAATCTCGTAACTACTGTAATATAATGCAAAATTTTCCCGGCTTTCCAACATTAAAGATTCCACACAGGAAAGTTTAAAAAAAAAATTTACGATATCGTCATGACATTAAACGTAAGCAAGATGGTTGTGGGTTCGATTCGCACTTAGTGGAATGTTTACATTTATATTATTTTCAAGTGCGGCATTGAGTTACCTAGCTCAATGTCTCGATTTCAGCAGGAAAAGCAAAATGAAAAACCCTACTCTTGACACTGCTACACAATATAAAAAGCCTGAACTAGCTAATTATTTTATATCATTATTTTTTTGGTTATATAATAAAGACCACAGTGAAACAATACTGTTTTACTGGTGCCGTTTTTCTTAAAATTCATTATAATTATTGCTCTATTATTTTGAAGGTTACTTAAGACAAGCAAAAAATGCAGAATTCATTATATATCTTATAACACAATCACGTCACAAAATTTGCTAAATGTAATAATTACCTTGAGTTTGTTGATGTTATCTTGTGACTTAAAGTAACAATAAAAAGTCATAAATTTTGATATTATAATAAACTGTATTTTTATCTTAATGTACATTTCGAATTCCAAGTCAACAGCCAGTCATTTTGTTTAAAACACAACAGCAACTTTATTTGTGCTACTCGATGAACAGTGAATGAGTACATACAGATTTTGATAGATAAATCTCTATATTTTCATTTAAAAACAATTTTCCTTGCAATATATCCAAAAATAGCTTCACGCTATATCCCGCACACAGCAGGGTAGGCAGAGGGAACCTAGTGTTAAGGCACTCCGTTCCCCACTTTCCGCCGAATCCGGAGGCTTGCGTGTTAAGTGGCGGAACTTAACGCCGCGCTTTACCTCGACACCAGAGCGAAGAAAATGGAAATATAATTTCCACTCCTCGATATATCCGATATATGCAATATATCCAAACAACAATATGCCAGTGACGGCTTTGGAGAAAACATATTAATTACATAACTAAAATGAATTATTTATTTTTGAATAATGTATTATTTTCGTAACACTTATGTCTTCTACATTACTTACTAACAAAGAGACTTGCTAATAGCTTTGAAGAAACATAATAGCACTCAATTTTTTTAGAGTAACTTCAAAACTGACATTTACAGATCATTTATAAAGTTAATAAAAACAAATCACAACTAAATGATAATATTGAACACATAAAATATAAGACAAATTCTTATATTTTTTCAAAAGCAAAATCAAAATTTCAAATTCAAAGAAAAACTTCACCAATTTTTTATATTAAAGTAAATTAAATTTTAAATTTTATATCTAGATTCATTGTTAGTTAAAATTTTCGGTATATCTATATTCCTAAATAATATAGACAAATACATACCTCCATTTGTATACGAGCCATTTCTTTTGCCTGTGCTAGAGCTATTCTGGCTTCAGTTTGAAGAGTTGCTTGTAAAGCAAAGAAGTCTGACTCCTTGATCTCAATGTGCCCCAAAGATTGTGTGGATCGAGAATTTTTGGAAGATTTAAGCATCAATGAAGTTGGACGTAACTTTGGACCTGCAAATTTAATATTAAATAAGCATAACTTAAAAATATAGTGTACCTCAATATAGATTCTTATACTGTGCATATTAGTAATTTATATGTTAAACACAAAAGAAATAGAATACACAAAGCTGGTTTAAAGCATAGCATCAAGAATTATTAATTAAAAATGCAAGATAATAAAAGCAATTTTCAATGTTCTAAATTGTTAACGACATGGTTCTCTAATAAAATGATAAAAAGTATACAAAAAATGGAGCAATAGCACAAACAAAAAAATAGGCTATATTATTTTATAAATTACCTAATAAAAAATATTCAACCTCTACAGAAAAAGTAGTGAAACAGTAAATTAGTTGTACTGTTTCACTACTTTTGTGTTTATCAAATAAAATAATTGAGTATTGTACTCAGCACATTACATCAACAGTTTATTAAATCAATAGTAAATTAACACTTTTAACTAATAATTGTGGGAACAAAGTCATCATAATGGTTACATAAATATCTAGTCATGCTATATAGTTACTAGCAACTTACCACTATGTGTATTAGGACTTTTCTCATGTTTTGTAATATTAACGGAAAGTGGTCTTGTTTGATATGGATGATTGAAATTATTCTTGCTAAAGAGACTCGAACGTGATGAACTATTACTATTACAGTTGAAATTTCTCTCTATATCAGAAGTTTGAGATTCATTGTCGGAAGCAGTTTCATTCATAAAACATATTTGTAGATTTTTCCCTGCACCACCACACATAAAGAACACTTTAGCACACTAATGAAAGCACTAAGACATAAATGTTAAGAAAAAAGTCCTTTATGCAACATGTAATCCCATCAACATGCTAACCCACACATTTGCATTGTTTAAATAGTATATAAGGCAATGAAAGTTCAGAAAAAATTCAAAATATTGATATAGTTATATTTAATTACATATTGTCTTAATATTTAAAGCATCTTTTAATATCAAGACAATTAAAAATGTTGACATGTTACAACTTATTTACTTCTTTCTTAATAAATGAAATAAACAGATTTCCGTAACACAATCTTACCATTTTGAAGTCTTGAATGTAGACTTGGTTTTTTCCCAGGACGATCTATGTGACCTAAACTATAATATTCCTCACTGTCAACTCCCATTGCTAATCTTTTCCTAATTTCTTCTCTATCATTTCGTTTCTGGAAATAAAAACAAGATGCCCATGAGAAAGATTATAAAAACATAATTGTTTAATAGTTCCTTCCAATTTTTATAAAATGATTCCTACTTTTTTATCATAACAAATATCGTCCGTAATTGTTACAATCCTAGTAAATTTGTCTAATATATCTGGATTTTTATCAGAGAGCGTGGGCCATTCTATTTCAGTTTGTGCACTCTCTCCTACACCAATGGCACGAGGACTTAAAGCCGAGTCTTTGTAATAATTTTGCACAGACAAATCTTGAGCATTATTCGGTTTCAGTAATTTGGATTTTAAATTTATAAAACTTTGTTTGAATCCTGATGTGTCCTTATCCACATTATAACTTATTTTGTCAGACGGCTTCCTAAATTTTCTTTTTAAATTAGTGATTATACTTTCGAACATCTTAAAACTAGTCAGTCTTTATTTTTTGGCAAAAAATGGCACAACTGTTGCTTTACAAAATAAATAACAGAGGTAAACAAAAAATTAAGCCATCCTGTCAATCCTGTCATTTATTGACATTTGGGGCAAGGACAAATACGTGTTCCATTTCTAATCTCTCATTCTTTATGGTTTTATGTGGCAAATTTGTCATAACTATTAACATAAAAAAAGTAAAATACTTACAAGGCAGCATATATTATCGACGGATTCATGGTTATCATATGTAATTGTATATAAATCCAAAAGAAATCTTGTATCCTTTTTATAATGTCTTTGTTCAGAATTAAAATACGGCAACGACGCCATCACACTTATTTTATATGTAAAGTAACTTTAACAGCAACAAACAAAACACGCGTCAAGCTGTCTGATCAACTACCGAGGTATAGAACTGAATGTTAAATTAAAACTGAGAATGGAACGGCTTGCCTCCCTACACCGTTGAATCACCGTAGAAAGCTGAACGAAGTACCGATTGTATTGGTAATTTTAACAGTTAATGCATGGTTGAAGGAGACGTGGATCAAATGTGAATGTATGCATTTACCGTTATATTATAAAGCGCCAACTTTTGAAATGTTAAATAAGTTATAATTTTTATATAAATTAATATGGACAGTATGTAGAGCTTCGAAGATTCTGTTATATTTTTTTATTATTTTCGTTTTTTCAAGTAGCGCTAGATAGACGTTACTGCTATGAAAATTTGCTATTGATATAACAACATATGTATTTAAATTTTGTTGATTCCCAAGTATCTTTTATTAAATATTACTTGTGAATACTTAAAGTAATGTAAAATAAAAATAATTTGAAAATTGTGACGCTTTGTCCCTATCCAAAAATCCTTACAAATTTAAAATGTGGAAAAGATAGAGAATTAGTTACCAGATGGACATATGAGCTACATAAATTGGAATAATGTAGTATTTTATTTCAACAAAGGTTAAGTTTTATGTACCTATTCATATAGTCAAGAATTACTTTAAGAAAGATCAAGCAACTATAAAAATTATATCTGTTCAATTACACTCCATGTGTTTATTTTTGATTAATAATTACGTGTTCTTTGGTGTGTATTTGTATTATGATAGGTTTAACTATTTATGAGTCGAATTTATATAAAATAATTAATATGTAAAATATTACAGGGCCAGTTATGGCGCATAGGCACAAAGTGTGACTATAAAGCGACTGGTCGTGGGCTCGATTCCCACTCGAAGAGTGGAAACATTGAATATTTCCATTTTTTTCGCTCTGGTGTTGAGGCATAGCGCGGCGTTCAGTTCCACCACTTAAAACGCAATGTCTCCGGAATTCGGCGGAAAGTTGGGAACGGAGTGTCTTAACACTAGGGACTCTGCTGTGTACGGGGTGCAGCGTAAAGCTAAAAATAAAATATTAATAACTTATTAGCATTACTTACACGCCTTTCGGCTTCTTTAGCTGCCCTTATATGATTTTCAATTGTATCCAAATCTAATTTCGGCAATGCTGTCTCAATATTATACACGTCGAAGCCGTCTGAAAAAAGGTAATTTATTTTTTTAGAAAGTTAGAAGTTATGTATACTTATTTACTTAGACTTACTACTTTGTACATTATTATAGCTTCGAATAATTGAAATAACAAATAGTACATAAAACTTACCGAAATCGGCTTCTTTTTCATTATCATTTTTACGGACGGACGCATTTTGAGCTTTTGGTAGAGCGTTATTAGAATTCTGCCTAGTTTTTGATTCACTATAGAAAAAAAAATGTTAATAAGTAATGTATTATTAAATATTATTTAGAAATAAAAATAACTACCACACCTCATTTACATGACACCAGTTCCACAGTATCTATAGAATTCACGAATAATTTAAATAGGTTTAACTCATTGCTGCCGCTCTGTGTACACACCGACTACCTAATTTATTCGCTTAGCGTAGACCGCGTCAATTCTATTTAAAACTTTCATAAGAACAGAGTTGTGTCGTAAACTTGTACATTTCGACGTTAAGTAAAATTCGACATCAAGTAAAAAGCCTATTTCTAGAATTTGATTACGTCTTTAAGAGACAAAATCCTAAGTAAAAAAACTTGCGTGTGCTCCAAGTTATTAGTATATTAAAAAATCTAGTAACTTTAAAAAGGACAGTAATTTTTTAATATCAAAACGTCGTAATACACTCCACAGTTTGTAATTACATTTAATTAAGTACTAAATGTGGTGTCGTATAGAATAGTATTAAATATACAAATCTATTTAGAATCTTTTGGCTAAAAATAGATGTACAAAGATTATTTTTTGCTTTATATTTAAAAGAAAACAATTATATTGTGATTAGAGTGAAACAAATTATAATTTATTTTATATGAATTTGTCGTTATATTGAAAATTTTGAAATAATAATAAGATGTAGAAGACTTAATATCTACTATATTTTGATTACCCTGGCCAGCTTAAATAAAACGCAGCAACAAAGTGTCTTAAAAACGGGCAGTAAATAGAGAGTATCTTAACCGTAAATTCTGCCTAAGATGCAATAAAACGTTACGCACGTATAACACAAGGCACACTATTAATTTTACTCTTTTCATCAGACACCATCCACTCTACTCTAGGAGAGTTTTTTTTTTGCATTATATGTAGTGATTTTTTAGCTGTAAATTTAGTAACTGTATACCTTTAGATAAATATAATAAGGCATAAGTATATTAATATCCTCCAATGGTCTTATGCATAACATGCTTATAAATCTTTTATGTGAAATACTTACACAATAGCCTTTATTGAAATTGGTTTAGCAGTGGAACTAAATTTATTTTTTGTTAGCTTTTTATTTTTTTCATCATAAAGCTGTGAACGAATTCTAGGGTCGTGAGACTGGGTAGATGAACTAGATACTATATTGTTCGAATTTCCATCAATTATCATGGGCTCTTGCTTGTTTTCATTCCATAACTTATCACGATCCCTCATTTCGTTTAATTTTGGTATAATTTTTCGCAATTCTGTGCTCAATTGCTTTATTGTATTTTCAACATTCTGACTTAACTGTTCTGTATCATAATCATCTTCATAAATATTAATTTCTTCTTTTCCATCTGATAAGATTGCATCTGATATTTTATTGTCAATATTAGTATCTATGTACAAAAATGTAGGTCTACTTATATTCATTTCTGTTCTCGTATTAGTTTCATTTTCTTTATTGATATTAGTAATATCTTCCATTTCATGATCGTTTAAAATATCAGGTGTATCAATTTTATCATTACCATCATTTTCTACCAATTTCTTGATGACATGATTTACCACATCACTAATGTTATTAATAGTATTTTCAATCGGCTTAGCGAAGGTATCTTTAATATCTTTTCTCAGTTTTTCTAAGTCATCTTCAATATTTATATTATAATTATATAAATGCCTTATCTCATCTTCAACTTCCTTATTAAAGTCACCAATAATATCTTTAACATTGAAATTATTTTCAATATCAGTTGCTGAGCAATTGAAGTCGAAAGTTGAATCTAAATTATTGTTATTATTGTTATTTTGACTAATGGTTTTTAATAAATCAGGTATATTATTTTCTGACTGAGGGGTACACTTTTTTGTTTCAATGGTAAAAGCATTTTGCCTTGTATCAATTACTTTTCCTACATTATCAATTATTTTGCTGGTATTTGTTATTGTAGAGTCACTCTTTTTTTCTTTAGCTTCACCATTACATCTCGTTTCACTGATATCTGCATCTAAATCGTCATCCGTCATGTCATTTTCTGATGGATAGAAGGGTTCAATATTTGATGAATAGTCCTGCATATAAAAATATGTTATGTTATTATGAAAACATAAAAATAATTATTTTCATTAAAATAATAAACGTATTTGCTGGTCAGACTCACTTGTAAAGTATGTGCTAAATGTTGAAACCCAGGATAATTTGGGTTTACGATTCCTCTGGGTACAGCGTGTATACTTTTCTCAGACATTTCATCTGAATCGGATTGCTCGAACGCGTGTTCTTCATCAGCAGGAGTTGAATCAGTAGATACATCAGCATCAGCTGAAAAATATTAATTAGTTTTGGTAATTATTGCTACTCCTTACAGATGTTCTGTAAGTTCAAAAATATTTATTTCAAAGAAAAAGTCTACCTAAACATGATCTTTGCCATCCAGTATCGACTTCTAGGTTCTTGCTTATATTTTTATGATCAATATGCGAATTTATGGCATCTTTATTAAAAGTTAACCGAAACTGTAAATTACATACTTTGTCTTCAGTGTTTATATCTCTACTTGAATTTGATAAATTTGTAAGTCTATTATCAACATTAATATTTTGATATTCGATACGAGTAGAACTGAATTGGATGTTTTCTTCCGTAATATCGTTTGTCCTCTGGCTCAATGCATTTGAACCTTGCCAGCTAAAGTTGTCTATGTCACCCAGCGTAGAACTGCTTGTAACTTCCACATCTACATTGCCATTATCCGTAGCGGTGAGTATTCTCATGATGTTCTGTAAAAAACAACAAGAAAAATACAATAAATAAAAACATTTCGTATTAATACAGTACGTAATAATATTATTTTATTAATTTGTTTTTATATGAATTAATCTATAATTCATATTTACAAAATACTATACGTTGTTATATAATTAATTAACTTCACGTTTTTTCCCGCATGGATGAATACTCTGAAAGAACTTAGTGTCCAGATGATCCGTCCTATACTTTCTTCCCGGAATTGAGACAGTGTATTTAGTAATGAACGCCGCATCAATGCCGCGCTGTATTTTTACTTCGTAATATTTAAATATGTACAAAGTGTTAAAAAACTCTGTTCTTCACTTCCTGCCCAAATAGATTGGCGAAACCGTTCTTTATCTTATCAGACCCGAAAATGTAAATTATTTAAATATTATATATGCGATTATATATCCGATAGATATATCCGATAGATATATATCAGATATATATCCGATTCTGTTCCAATAATTATTGTGTTTAGGATCAGACACAGTCCAACTGTGCCATGATCAAGGCAGTGATTTAGATCAAAATAAAAGATATTCAATCAGTAGTCAGGTATTGCCTTTTAAAAGTCATGCTACTAAGAGAATCTACTAAAAGTTATACCTACACTCATATTTTGCTGAAGTAGAACCTAGTATAAATATATATAGTGGCCCGCTCTCGGGTCCGCCTGCGTGAACTACACAACTATTTCACTATAGGCACGCGCCGCCGCGCCGACATCACATTAGAATCTATAATGATCAATGTTTCTCTACTATATTACGCATGTATTACTTAAATCTATCCTTTCTTTTAGATCTATCTATTAAAAGAAACCATCTCATAATCCGTTGCGTAGTTTTGAAGATCTAAGCATATATACAGTCATACAGGCACACACGGAAAGCGACTTTGCTTTATACTATGTAGTGATTATAAGAACATAAAAAACATAATAAAACGTAATTACCGAACTAATGATCTTACAGAATAACGTAATGTAAAATAAAATTAATAACCTCTTCCAAGCGAGAATGGAATATTAATATGAAACAATATGTAGGATATTTAACATATAAAAAACAATAATTGAGGCCATCGTAACACAGCGGTATAGCGTCTGACTGTAAACGCGATGGTTGTAGATTCAAGCCCACTCAGGTAAATTATTATTAATAATTTCCTTCTCCGCTCTGGTACCTAACATCGGCGCTTCGGTGAGTTCAGAATGTCTGACGGAAAGTGGAGAGAGAATTGTCTTGACGGACCCTGCTAAACGGATCTCAATACTTTAAAAGCACTAAGTGGATAGTAAGTATCTACTTTATATAAATCGAAGCAATCAGATTGCTAGTCACGTAAAAAATATATCTAATACATTAAATATTTTCTCTATAATGTATTTAAGCGAATATAGCTATTTTTCTTTCTAAGCCAATATCAGAATAAAGTAAATGAATACAAAACAACAAATTAGAACGGCCAAGGACAAACGGAACTTCGTGCAATGTTGAATAGAAGTCATTTAGAATTATGGGCTTCGGAGGAAAAATTACCGTGTGTTTGCGTAATAATGAAACCTTTACAAACCTTTTTTCACAAAAATAAATTTTCACAAATTCCACCGATATAAATAAAGAATTCTACCTATATTAATACATTTAAATTATAAGTTTAATTTCGAAAAGGAAAATTATGTAATAATTTTATTTACAGTACGGAAGAGATCTTTCACATATTAAAAGGTACAATCGAAGTAAGGTTATTTCATACTAGAATTTGTAATGAACCAATTTCAAACAATTACTCCAGAGCTTCGTAGAGTAAGTACTTTACGCCTCTGTTAATTTGGCCAAGAAAGGGATATACCAAAACTTTCAATATACATAAGTCCCTAGTGAATGAAAATTCGCAATAACGAACTAAATTAATTAATTTAGTGTCATGAAGAAGATGAACTTTAAAACTAAATAGTTTATTTGCCCTATTACAGTTCCATGTCATCGATATGATAGTCCAAAATACCTTATTAGTATAAAGATGAAAAAAACATGTTTTTATTAAACTGGTAAGTGTGAATTCTTTACAACGTCACGATACTGAAAGAAAATTTAATTATTTAGGATATGTAAGTCAGCTCCACGCTGTATCCCGCACACAGCAGGGTAGGCAGAGGGACCTAGTGTTAGTACACTTCGTTCCCCACTTTCCGCCGAATTCGGAGGCATTGCGTGTTAAGTGGCGGAACTTAACGCCGCGCTGTACCTCGGCACCAGAGCGAAGAAAAAGGAAATATTAAATATTTCCACTCCTCTAGTGGTCACAAGCTTGTGCCACTGGGCCACGACTGGCCACGATATGTAAATCTAAGTTATTTAAGCTTTTACCGCTAATCCATGTATATAAAATATTATACAAAAGCAAAATTGTTTTTCATGTTCGCCCATAACTTCAAAACTAGTAAACGAATCGAAATAGGCCTAACCATTTAATTGTATTTATTATTTTTTTGAAAATTCGCCAAGTTAAGAAGAATTTTTAAAATTCTCTGATTTTTATTACTTCTGATGTGACAGGAACCTTCAACTTCAGGTTACTGATTGCACATGAGTAAAGACCTATATAAACATTTGTAAACATTTCATACCTGACCCGCCAGGACTTTGCTCCGCGAAGTGAGGGTTGGAAGTTTGTATGGAATGGAGTGAAATGTCCACCATTTTTGACGTTACTGACATGAAACTTTAGTTTCGTAATAATAATAATTAAAAGTTAGTACGTACCTATTTTAAGCGATTGCAGAAATTCTACCCTTAAGGCGAAATAGGGGTTGAAAGTTTATAGACTATATAGAAATAATTGAGGCCAGTTGTGGCGTAGAAGAACAAAGTGCGAGGGTTCATTTTCCACTCGAGGAGTGGAAATACTCAATATTTCCATTTTCTACGCTCTGGTGTCGAGGCAAAGCGCGGTGTTAAATTCCGCCACATAACACGCAATGCCTCCTTACTTCGGTGGAAAGTGGAGAATGGTGTTTTAACACTAGGTTTCATCTGCCTACCCTGCTGTGTGCAGGATATAGCGTGAAGATATATATACAAACTAAGGATTTATTGCGTAAAAATACTGTACGTAAATTACTGTTTCATACTTTATACAAATTACAAAAATGCCACCTCTATATATATTATAAATACAAAATAGCAAACTATGATGAAATATGAAAAGTTATAAATGATACTACATAAAAATATACATAAACAACTAAAAGTAATAAAAGTTGGTTCTGGTCACTGGCGCCTTATTGAAATTAAAAAATACTTCTACCAGGAACAAATTAAGTAGTACTAGCGAGGCAGCGTATTGCATATGGCTTGCTGCCAGAGAATTGATTTTTTGCCTAGAGTCGGCGCCCGAAAGCTCATCCATTTATTAAGAACATCCTTTTCCTCTGCTAAAATGAAATTCCCTTTCCACATACGTAAAGTAATAAAATAACAGTCGTGTAAGCGGCTTTCCTACCCACGCATGTCGTAAGCAGACTTTATATATAACAGAAGTATTCCTCTTAACGGCATTATTGATGCGGGGATATCGTGAAGTAGAATTAGTATTGAACGAATTTCATTTGTAATTTATTCACAAGTTTTTAAGCTAGTATGTGAATGGAATATTAAAACTAGAATATGATCTGAACATAGGAATTTATTGTATTTTTTATATTAATAACAATTTTCTACATTTTTCTCTTTTTTTTAGCTTTTCGCTGTATCCTCTGCGGCGTAGTCAGAGACAATAGAGCGCCAACACTACGGTTCCTGCATACTTCTTCACCTCGTCTACTGTCATCGACCTCCTAATATACGCCCTCCAGGGGGTCCTCGTGCTTTTTACGTGACCTTCCTCCAGTATCATCGATACTGTGTTTTCGAAGGTCAACCGAGATCTCCTCTGCCTCTCTTACCACTTTTCCATTTATATTTATTTATATCATTCAAGACAAATGCTTGGTGTGTATGATCTTTTCTATACACATTTATTACAACCGTCCACGTGAAAATTATATCTATTATTATGAATTTTATATAATTCCCAAACGCAATGTCTTAAATGCAAGCTGAAAAGGAAGAACGACGAACAGAAAAAGTCCTTTTAATACGTTCAACGACGACGAATTTATAGATTTCAATTAATATTTTAAAGTGGGGAACGGAGTGTCCTAACACTAGGTTCCCTCTGCCTACCCTACTGTGTGCGGGATACAGCGTGAAGCTAATAAATTAATATTTTTAATTTAAACATTTAGAAATAATTGATAGTATTATAAGTTAAATTTCTATATAGGAAACATCTTATATCTCACTAACGTTAACTAACCAATGTAGTTTTTGTCACTTCAGCATATAGCATTCGGGTGCCAAAATAAATTAGCTTCTCCCAGAGTTGCCAAGAGATGGTCTTTTTCAGTTCTCTCTGAAAAATTCTTTAGGTACTCGTTTCACTGAACCGAAATTCAAATTAGGTTAACATGTTTAAATGTAGAAAAAATTCGCGTAAAAGTTCTATAAAAAATTTAATATAAATTTAATATAAAAGAAAAAGTTGAGAAACAAACGTACACAAGTATGTTTATCAAAATGTAAATATATATAAAACACTTAGAATAAATTTTAATACGATTACTCTTAAGTTCGTTTTATATTATATCTATGATAATTATTGAGATACTTTTTATATTTTCATAATGTTGTTATTTTGTACTTTTTAATGAGTTAATAAATCCACGTTGAAATTATTAACTTAAATAGGAACAAATTGCCATTTGTATTTTAATATAACAAAGCTGAAGCCAGAATTGTGTAAATAAAGTAATTTTCCGTCATAATTGTTAATTGTAGAGACTTAACGGTCTTTGTTTGGTGTAGTTAATTCCGGCGCAAAACGGAGCTTCGTACCCACCGCTCCCAAACAAACAAACGGACTATTTAAATTAATTTATACTTTAATATTAATAAACACATTCAGTAATTATTAGTAAACTATGTAGTATAAATGGAAAAATGAATATACCACACGATGAAGTTGATATTAAGTTTATATATAAGCATGTTTGCTGTTAACAATTTTTATGAAACATTTAATAAATTAAGTCTAAAATTGACTTAAAATTGCTACTGGCACGTGTCAAAAATGGCGGACCATAAGAATCAATAACCTCGGCTAAGTAAAATAATATTACGATAGCGGATTATACACTGCGGATTACGGACTAAACGGAAAACTGCTGTGAGAAGTCAACACATTTTAAATTGATCGTAAATTAAAAGTTAAAGGTGAAAATGATTACCTCTATAACTAAAATATATCCCTTATTTTTTTTACGTCTTATTTAGTTATAAAGAAATTTTAATATCTTTATCCTTCTTAAGACAGAAATCTTTATATAAGTTAAAAATATCTTAATATTATGTAAAAAATAATAATACCATTATTTACACGTCGACATAGCAATAAAAAATATATGGAAGAAACGTTTATTAAAGGACTGGCATACCGTTTCTGTCCCTTTCTAACTTAGGAATGCGGTATAGACTATAGTACTAGTTCAGTGCAATCATTTAAGAGGCAAAGAATTGCCCTTTAATATTGAACGAATAAATATTTATTCGTATAACAAAAGGAAAATTTATTATTACTAGAAACTGATGAACTATTGCTGAACTTATTTCAAAAATACTACGGATACATATATGCATTTATACAGGTCACAATTAAAAAATAAATCAATTTATAATTTCCTACGTCGCCAAAAACCAAATTTTAATTATTCATTTTTTTACCTTCACGCTACATCTCGCACACAGAGGGAACCTAGTGTTGAGACACTTCATTCCATTTCCCGCCAAATTCTGAAGGCATTGTGTGTGAATGGCGTGCAAATGGCGAAACTTAACGCCTCGACATCAAAACGAAGAAAATGGAAATAATAAATATTTCTGCTCCTCAAACTCCTCTTTTTTAAACGCTAATGTAAATCTATTTATAACGATAACATTATTTTGATTATAAATTATTTATAATCAAAAGAATGCTTTATAGACTAATAAATGGCACTGAATTATTTTAAAGAAAGGTGCTAGATTGAAAGAGAATTGAACTACAGTACTAAGTAGTCACTACTACTACAGGAAGAAATAGTCACTACATAATATGTGCATAAAGAAATTTGCATTATAGTGATATTGCCCAAATTATTCAACTCGTCATTTGCATTCCAATTTCTATCTGTTCTGGTTTCTTTGTCTTTTTCATATCAAAGCGAAGCGTGACCCATTTTAAAATCCAGGCACTCAGCTATGCATAATACTGGTAATCCATTTAGGTGATAAAGCATCGTGTTTTAGTAAAAAAAACAACTGCTCCACCTACGGCGTTGATTAAATTTAAATAAGTCGTCTGCTATGTCAATAGTGCAGCAGGTTGACATTTTACTGTGTACGTGTATAATATGGGTTCAATTATACGGAGCAATGATTTTTATTAGCATTACTTTCATTTTCCCTTTCGAATAGACTTAGTGATGAGAACAACAACTTACTCGATTTTCCGTTTTTCGTAATGAATTTGTGTGTTAGTGTAAGAAACTAATAACACACAAAACAAGCAAATTGATAAATCAAATCAATAACATAAACCCTTTTAACAAAACAAGTGGCTAGTCGTGACCCAGTGGCACAAGCGTGTGACTGTAAACGACTGGTTGTGGATTTGATTCCCACTCGAGGAGTGGAAATTTTTAATATTTCCATTTTCTTCGCTCTGGTGTCGAGGTAAAGCGCGGCGTTAAGTTCCGCCACTTAACACGCAATGCCTCCGAATTCGGCGGAAAGTGGGGACGGAGTATCTTAATACTAGGTTCCCTTGACGTACCCTGCTGTGTGCGGGATACAGCGTGAAACTGAAAAAAAAAATTAAAAGCCGATGTATAGGTATATATTAAATTCTTTCATCTTTCACTTCAAGTAGGTTAGCACAGAATTTTTTATCCGAATAAACATTCCAATCTTTAGGTTACTCTCAAGTTCGATGTTTTTGAATTAAAAAAAATGAAACTATTACACAAAGACAAAATATCTATATCTTGGCTGTAATTAAAAATATATATATGTAAGAGACTTTTAATTTCAATATATTCCTATTTTATTAAAAAACGACAATATGTTGACATCCTTTCATTCTATAGTAATCATAAATAAATAAATAACCGTATTACTCTAGATCTTGTTGAGTCATTAAAACTGCTGTACAGCGTAAGCATATTTTTTTAAGCATCCTTAACTGTATTCATAGCATCATTACTTTGTTGGAAACAAAATTATCGAAAATATATTCTCTCAATCAGAAATACTTATTTCGAATATTAGTCTAGTTTGGTCGCCATAACTATGTCGACAAAACGTAAAGTGCGCGGTAAATATTATATAATACACATTAATATAAAAATATTTTTATTGAAATACATCATTAAAAGTCTACACTTGTGCAGAAACTTAAAGCATCTTCTGGCCTCACAGGAGCAACGTCAAGTGGCTGTCCTATTAAAAGTTCAAGATGTAATTCTTGAGCAACATAGAAGATTTTAGCTCATTTTATGTACAAAGTGGCATTTCTAAGAATATAAGGAAAATAAAAATTGGCCATGTTTGTACTGTAAACGAACCATGAGTTATGAGTGCCGGTGTAAATTTTGTATTACACATTTAGATACATCCTGTTATTTTTCATTTAGAAATATAGAATAAATGTATTGATATAAGGTAAAGCTAACTCTTTATTGAATAAACACTTCTTAAACTGGCATCACATTTGTTTATAAATAATAAAATTTAGTGTTTTTACTAGTATGGTAGAAATGCAGCACAATAGCGGCTTAGATCGCGCACTCAAAATATTTAAGTAAGCGAAGTGTAAAACAAGTCGGAGAGTCCGAGCGAAGAAAACTTACCACATTTTAAAATCTGCTTTATTTTGTGTATTTCATAATAAAATAGAGCATGTGCTTGGAAAAACTAAATGCCATATATGATAAATAGATATATGATAAATATTATAGTAGTATCAGTAGAAAGCATGCTTAGGGGATAAAAACAGTAATAGATATATGGTTCTTAAATTTTTTGCCAATCGTTTGTCTATTTGTACGCGCACATTTTTAAAATACTGAATAGATGAGGATGATGAATTGTTTTGTTGAATTGTTTGTCCCTAGGTCGGAGTTAGGAATTTAATAATTGATTGATATCGAATTTAATATTAGTAATGTAAATAAAGTATAACTAAACTAGGTGTTCCACACACCTGACGTAGAATCATAAGTTAGTCCAAATGGTCTAACTTATGATTCTACGCAAATAAGTATAAAAATAAGAAATAGCCGCCTTAAATTTATTGAGCGTGATGAAATTTTCCGTTGACATAAATTAAAAATCCTAAATAACCGATAAAGAAATATAACAGTAAACGCAATAGTAGTGGATTCGATCCCTTCTTAAGCATTTCTTGGAGGTTACGGTGATATTTCTTTCATTTTTTTCTCCCCAGAAAGACAAGATGGGCCAAAGTCCATCTTCAAAAATTTGAATTTGATTTACCCCAACTTTTTAATCTGATGGATATCAATGGATGAGGATAAAAGCGTTAAACTGAAAATAAAAATTTAACGTCTGATGAGGAAGTCCTAGAGACAAGAAAATTAGCACCTAGAATAAGTTATTACATTTAGGACAAAGTTTTAATGTGAATAGGTAGCAAAAACACTATTATGTCATAAACGGTGTCGCAGGCATCGTCACACCAGTTGTATGTAATATTAAACCAGTACAAAAAGGTCATGTAATGTCAAATATGTATTTAATCGTCTAATAAAATATGTAACGGTAGGCATAAGCAATTCTAATCACATTTACATTTCTGTATTGTTTGAATATACTTGGAAACAAGATTAATTTTTTCACCATTCTTACGATAGCTCTTCGTATAATATTTCACAAAAAGTAGTACCTACGGGCGTGACTTAACATTATTTGTAGTTACCGAGCGGTACGCGGTGGCGTGACCCAGCGCTCCCTCGCCCTTTCCCTCTCAACTTAATGGCCACTAAAATGATGGATAACTCAAGCATGTGCTTTCGGTGACACTGTTAACCCACACAAGCGTTTCATTAACACGTTCTTATCTAAGTATAAAAATATTTAACTTTCCCAAAGGAATGTAAAGTAGACGTTGTTTGTTATGGATATTTGAAATGACGTCAATATTATACTTAAAATACAGCGCTCTTCTTGCCATTATCATAAAACAGTATGAGGCGTGACCTAGCATTATTTACTTATAGAAAAATGTTAGCGTGACCCGTCGCGCCCTTGCCCTTTTCTCCCCGACTAATTGCCACTACATTGATGGATAGAGAAAGCTTATACTACTATCTTTGACACAATTAAAAAAAACTGGATAAACCTTTCTCATACACCTCGTTGAAATATAATCTAGGCCAAAAATCTTATTTAAATTACATGTATTAAAATGTAACGAGGTCAAGTTCACACTTTGAATATTTGTGAAAAAATATAGAGACACATTTTTATTTGACACTGGTGAAGAAATTTCTTTAACCACTCCGTAAAATGTTAAAGTATCAACTCATCTTCTATTGAAAGGAATTGTATAGTACTATAAAAACAAACATATTCTTCTTGTCCTTTCGATGTGACCTATTTGTTATCTCATTTGCATATCATTCGCCACAGGAATATCCTTTTTAATAAGTGTTTTAATAAAGACCTGGCCTTTGAATTAGGAATTGAAAATTAAATGTATATGAATTTGTAATTACTAATTTTGCAATTCTATATTAGTCAGTAAATTCAGTTACCTTTAAAATTTTGCGTGAAGATTCGAATACTTTTTTTCACTTACTTAAAGAAGTGACACTCACTTGGTTAGTGGACTCTTACGCTATTCTTTACTAACCCAGATCGGAAAAGTACATGTTATTAAGCGACTTTCAAAAGGAAGAGGTTATCAATTCGGCTGGATTTTTTTATATATGTGTTACCGCCGAACTTTTTATTCAATGGATCGATTTTGATGATTCTTTTTTTAAATTATTGAAAGTGGTTGCAGTGTGGTCCCATTTCTTTCAGTCATATCATACTAAGTAGTTATTTACCAACTTTATAAAAAGTGGAAAACTTACAAATCAACTGCATTTTTATTTCAGGTATCATGCCGCATGACTTTTGCTGAGTGAATCAATTTCGTTGATTCTTTTTTTTATATGAAAGCTAATACTTGCCGTATGGTTGAATTTAAATTTAGCTAAGAAATGGCTAGTAGTTTTTAACCGACTTCCGAAAAAGTTGAAGGTTTTCAATTTGCGTCTTTTGTTTACGTACTTTACAGTACATCTTTTTATTGAGTAGGTCAATTTTGTTAGTTATTTTTTTATATGAACGCTAATACTTGCCGCGTAATCGCATTTTAAATTTAGTACAAATCCAAATAGAAGTTTTTAACCGACATTATAAAAAGTACGAGATATTAAATTAAATTGGGTCAGTGCACAAGCGTGTGACTGTCAACGACTGGTTGTGGGTTCGATTCCTACTCGAGAAGTGGAAATATTTAATATTTCCAAATTTCCTCGCCTGGTGTTGAGGCTAAGCGCGGCGTTAAGTTCCGCCACTTAACACGCAATGCCTCCGAATTTGGCGGAAAGTGGGGAACGGAGTGTCTTAACACTAGGATTCCTCTGCCTACTCTGCTGTATGCAGGATACAGCGTGAAGCTAAAAAAAAAATAATTGATTTTTAGTACTTTTTAAATATCTCCTCGAATGAATTAAAACACATAACTAGTTACGTAAATATATTAACCATTAAACAACCATTAAGAAATCCTTATGCACATTGAATATTAGTTGCAACGTTAAGAAGCTGTTAGCTGACTAGAGCAGACCAATTACGAACATAAGCTATGAATGTAGCTAGATAGATGCTCGTTAAGCGTAGAAGCTCAAAAGGTTTACAGAGGACTCTAGTTTCGTAATATGGCTGTGTAGAAATGTACACGTAATTACAATTTGTAACCCTTCCGTAGCGTTGTCGTATATAACGTCGTATGTCTGTATGTATATATGTAGGTTAACAGATGCTTAATAATATAATTAAGTAAGATCTAGTAGATCGGTAGTACCGGTTCCAAGACAGTCAAAAACATTTATTTCACTTGCAAGTTAAAAGTAAAGTTGTACTCTTTATCTTGTTGTAAATTCTTTTTAAATTCTCTATTTTCTCCTGTAAAGGATATAACTTATTGTATAGCGGAACACACCGCCATGATAAAGATATAAAAAAAAATTAAATACGTATGTCATACAAGATTTTCCCGCCTATAATGATTTTTTTTATGGAATAAGGGAGGCAGAGGAGCAGAAGGCCCTGGTGTTATTATGGTTACCTTCGCCCATAGATATCCACTACATTAGAGTTATGGATGTGTTGCCAGCCTCGGGGATGTAGGATAGAAGGAAGGAGGAAGGATGGGAATGGTGGGAAAAGGAAGAGCTGGCTTACATGCCAATGCATCGGAACACATCATCAGATGTTTTACTGTTCGTCTTTGACACGACAGTGGTCGCGAGCCAGTGGGAGAACGAATTTCCTACCACCAAGCTACTGGGTTACCCGCCTTTTACGGGACGCTACCTAGCGAAGGGGGAGAATTGTGTTCTCAACCCGTCCCCTCACGGGTAAGAGATTGTGTTTTAGATTTCACAAAACATAACAATTTTAAATAGACATAATGGACTACTAATTAATTAACAACGATTTAAATTCAAAAAGATTGCTAATTTTGTAAAATATTTATAATTTATTATATTATAAAAGAAGTAAATAGGACACCAGGTTCTCTCTGATTACACTACTGTGCGAGATAAATGGTAAAGCTACTGATATGGTATAAAGAATCATGTCGCATTGGGAGAGCATCTGATTGTAAATATGATTGGTTTTGGGGTTCGAATATTCTTTTTATTTCAACACTACCTACCGCTACCGCTTAGGTACAACCCAAGACAAAGTTCGAGTTCCGCTAATCAATGCGTAATGTCTCTGTTACTGACACCCTGCTATATGAGAAAAAGCGTGAAGCTGTGTGTTTATAAAGTGATATTACATGGAAGTAAAATCATACTGTTTACTAAGGACTTGAGTGGGTATAAAGGCTTACAGGTTAGGGATGAACAAGTGGGAAAGTCATACCACAAATGTGATGCATACAGAGGTTCTAAATTAAAGTATCTAATAAAATAAAAACATAGTAAGAGAAAATCTAGCGTCATGACACTCTGTTCTCCACTTTTTGCCTTAAATCGAGACATTACGTGGTAAGGAGTGGAACTCTACGCCACGTTTTATCGTAGCTTAACTTTTTCTTATTTTTAGCTTTACGCTGTACCCCACACACAGGGTATGCGAAGGGAACCTAGTGTTAAGACAATCCGTTTCCAATAGGAAACGGCAAATATGCCGCCGAATTCTGGAGGCATTGCGTGTTAAGTGACGGAACTTAACACCGCGCTTAGTCTCGATTCGACATTAAAACAAAGAAAATGGAAATATTAAATATTTCCACTTCTAGAATGGGAACCAGTCGCGTTTACAGTCACACTTTGGGCCTCTGCGCCACGCGGACTGAACTGAACTATTTATAATATAAACTTATTTTGAAACTTTATGTAAACTGAATTCAACGCGAGCAAAGCTACAGAGAAGGGCAAACAATATACATATAATTACTATAAATTAAAATTATTTTGTGCAAGTAATCATTGTGTTTTGAAACCTGACATTGTTATTTAACAGTTGTATAGCATAAATGACCGGAAATAATAAATAAATCCACTCAAGTATAAATTTCAAGTTTTTCATTATAAAATAATGAAATATATTATGGACTTAAATTTATTTCAATAAAGAAAAGCAAATGTCGATTTTAACTTACGTTTCATTTGAAAAACTTTGTAAAATAGTTTCATTTTAAAATACCTACATGTTTTTATTTATGAAAATGTACAAGAAAGGATATAAAAAGGAAGAAGGAAAGGGAAACAACACACTTCCTTGCTATCTTAATGTCGGTTGCGACTTAGCATTGTTACGTTAAGTTCCCAATAAAACGTTCGAGAAAATTATCTGCGTAAAATAAAATCTTATATTTCAAAGTATAGCTGATCTCTAAGAGTTCAGATTTTACCAGATGCTTAATTTTTATTTTACAAGGCAAGCACATCACTTTGAATAACTTGTTGAACAACTTGCTCAATTTTTTTTCTTATAAATTAATCGGTCTGTTATGGTTCCATATAGGCCTTTCAGACTGCAAAGTTAATTTTATCCCACTAAGAACCTGCTTGCAACTACGCTCGCTAGATTTTTCACAAAAAAAAAAAATCCTTACTTTAGTTCCTAATGTCACGTATTGTTATAAAAAACACCCCTTTTTGTACAACAATAGGTAGCACCTACTTGTCTCTGAGACTCCAACCATATTCATTCTGAATTTGACATGAAAGCGTAACAGACAAACAAACATTTTTTTGCATTTTTAATATTAGTACTGATGTCCCACAGAAATAGTATGGATGTCCCACAGAAATAGTATGGATGTCCCACAGTAAAACCCTATACAATAAGTCCACACATAGCACAACGCTATATTTTAACGATCAGCCCAGAATAAACTCTTCATACGACCATTATTGTATGTACAGAAAAGTAAAATTAATGTGCGTTTTTTTATTAATGACACATACTATTACCGCGTAAAAGATGTTATTTATGACCACATAGTTATATAATGAACAAGGGTACATAACATTGACCAAATATATAAAAAAATATGTAGGGGAAAGTCGGGTAGCCTCGAACACTTAAATGAAATGAAAACAAATAACACAAGTAAAAGGTACTATGTGTTTTATTTAATATTTAAAGCAAAATTGGATTCTTCTCTATTTATTTCAGTCAAACACATATAATTGTAACACACTTTAACATTTTTTTAAGTGTTATTCACACATTTATTCCAGGAAGCGCGGGTTTGAATCCCGCTGCGCTTAAATTTTTATACGTTTTCTAAATGTCTTTTTTCTAAAGGCAAAAAACTAGGCTAACTAAACTTTAGTTTAAACTAAAGTTAAGTTTGCGTCCAAAGTAACGCAACTGCGTTACTTTTTAAATTTTTGTTTGATCTTTTTATGTCTTTCCTCCACTTTCTTTTTTATACGGTGAACATATTATAGTCTCACTTTTTTGAGATTTTTACGCTGGCGTCAACAAGTTTTATTTTATTGCAACAAGAAATGGTGATAGCCGTTTTAAAAGAAAGTGTTTTATTTCCATTCTATTCTATTCTTTTCCTGATTCTCCCCTATAATTTTTTGCAATAAATAATAACATATTAAGGAGTTTTAAAGTACTTTAAAAAAAAAAAGAAGAATAACAATTTTGCTGTTTTATTTATACGAGTGTGTGTGTGTGTAAATAATATTATGATATATGAATAATACTTGGAGCCATGTCTGGGGGAGTACATCATCGTGTCCAGGGGTACCCGACGCTATAGTATCCGGGGCTACCCGACAAATATCGATTAACAACTTTAAACGTAACTCTGAAAATATACAATAATTGTTATAATGACTTTTATAATTTAAAAAATATTAAATTTTCTAATACTCTAAATAAGAGACAAGTAAGAACTCTTAACTATTGTACTCAATGATTTTCAATAAAAATTGAAAGGACCGACGAAATATTTTTAGTAGGAACAAAACACTCTCTTCTTCTACCTGGCATTAACCCCGGCCTAAGGTTAGGTCTTTAGACCTAAGGTTTCCTCCACTTTGCGCAGTCTGCACCATCGTCGCTGGTAAATGAATTGGCTCTCATATCCTGCTTCACGACATCCAGCCATCGCTTTCTTGAGCATCCGGGGGATGTTGCTCCAGGGATAGACATACCAAGGCATATTCTTCCGACATAGTTCTCAGGCCGGCATACAATGTGACCATACCACCTCAGGCGACGCTCTTGGAGCTTATTCGCTACGTCACGGATTCTAAGACTACCTCGGATGAATGTGTTGCGTATGCGGTCAGCCCGCGTAACGATTCACCTCAGCATCTTCATCTCAAGGAATAAAACCCTCTTTTTTTTTTTTTTAGCTTCACGCTGTATGCGGGACACAGCAGGGTAGGCAGAGGAAACCTAGTGTTAAGACACTCCGTTCTCCACTTTCCGCTAAATTCGGAGGCATTGCGTCTGAAGTGGCGGAACTTAACGCCGCGCTTTGCCTCGACACCAGAGCAAAGGAAATGGAAATATTAAATATTTCCACTCCCCGAGTGGGAATCGAACCCACAAGCAGCCGCGTTTATAGTCACACTTACGTGCCCCTGCGCCACGTCTGGCCCCACTTTATCAGCACTAATAATCTAAATAATAAACTCGTCGTCGTCTGGGGCTACCCAACTCTCCCCTACATAATGAACATAAATTTAGATATTACTAAAAAAGAAGAAAGTTATTGAAAGGTCTAATGATTAAAGAATCAGTAGATATAAAAGATATAAAAAACTATATCTATTATATATAAGATATTACTAGGCACAGATTAAAATTAACCATTGTACCTAGCATGGATGCGAATAACGGGCGCTTAAATTGGTTTGATTGTACCATTTAATCTCTTATTTCTCTATATGTATTTAATTATAGTTCAGTAGCATATAAATATATAAATATAAATTTTATTTATTGTTTTTAAGTAAAAACATTACTAGAACGTTGAAAATAGAGACGTTATGAACAGATACAATATCGGCCTATGGAGATTTCAACCCTCACTGACTACCTGCGCAGCCATAAAAATACACATGTTTTCATTTATATATAATGGAAACACCGTTACCCTTTATGGGATATTATTTTCCTCGTTTCTCTCTAATCAAAACAAATTTAATATCAGTTTAATAGCTCCTGGCCTCAAAAAGCTAAAGGAAATAACGTAGTCAATACTCCCAGCGGGTGTTAAAGAATGCATAGCCTAAGTAAAATACATTATTACAATAAAGGAACTTAAAATAAACGGACCGACATTGTCGTAAATATCCTCTACGACGGTCGGTAGTATTTTAGAAATAACGGACTCAATCAATGTATTTTAGAAACTGTCTATACTTCAGTCTATGAAACCTAGCGTAAAATAGATAACTTTGGTTATTATATTGAGCACTTAAACATCTGAAGTGTTCCAGAGAACTATCAAGTTTAATTACTAAAGTGCAGCTTTTTAAAAGTTGTTATTTTTTTAATTAAATTTATACGGCTTAAAAACTATGTACATGAAAAAGGCACTTTCAAATAAAATACTGAATTTGCATGCCCTATTCATAGAAAGTGGGCTACTCCGCATTGGTAATGAAAATCAAAATTACAAAACACACTAAGTAGCAGTAACAATTACGAGTATGTGTGGTTTCATTTCGCATTGCAGAAAATAGTAAAATAATTTATATTAAAATCTGAAAGTATACGGAGAACTATAAATTATGTATGAATATATTGATATTCATATAGACGAAATACATAGATTTTAAATGCTTTTATTATTATACCCTTTTTGTATCAAATGTCCGCGTGCTAGTTAGAAGATAGTATATATTTACCGTAAGGTTCTTGCCGAAAAAGCATATGTGTTCTTAATAATATTCTGTAAATTCGTACAATTATTTTTTTTACTAATTTTTGTACCACTCTGTGTTACCTATTACCATTACTGAAAATTTGAATAATTTCTCAAACAGTTAGATACATGCTTGTTACGTGGTTGATTGTTCTTGCCTATATTTTTTCATATAGTTGACACATCATGTAGATGCCAAAAATACACGTATCTTCCAAATAATAATACAATTCCTACCACTTCGGCAAGAATAATATTTGTTGCCTACAAACAAACACAGTCCTTGACGTTCCAGCTACATTGAGGTTCACGAATGATTAAGAAAACAGAAAGCCTTTGAGTAGCACAATTATACCTTTAAATATATTTAGTTTTCGAATAGAATTTGGTTGCGTAACAGCTGCAGTAGCCAATCGAACTGCTGTGAATCTAGCCTCTAGGTCAATATCAATGTATTTTAGGCGTGACACACGTACATATTAATTCATGACCTCCACCTACCAGCATTCGATTTCTTACAATAACACTCACATCATGTCATATGTTGTATGGTGCTTAATAGTTATAATAACTTTTACCAATTTAAAACTCTAAGATTGTGTGCATTTTAGCCTGTTCCTATTCTTTATATATAACGATAACAACAATAGAAATTATGTTTACGTCAGTAAAGACAATAGTCCAGTTCAAAACAGTAAGTAATTACGTTTTGATAGACTCAAAAAACTATGAAGGTGATACACGATTACTGTGAAAATTCATCGAAATCAGTCAAGCGGTATCGATTTTTCATATAAACATTCAAACCTTATTTCAAATTTCAAGTGGTTGATTGTAAAGGAAATGGAGAAGAGGTAGATAAAGTAAATGGAAAAGAGGTAGCCTATATTTGAACCAGGATCTTCAATCATTTTCGTTTTAAATTGGGACCGTGGCTTAGCCGTGAAAAAGTAACAGACAGACAGACTATATACAGTATACCATTTAAAGTATTAGTATGGATTAAGTATATTTAAACGATACCACAATCACCAAACTAACTCGAAACTGTTAAGTTTAAAAACTTTATGTATAAGTAAATAACTATGTGTAAGTAAATTAAATTTCCACTGAGTATTCTTGTATTAAAACAAAGAAAGGAACACGTTTGGCTTAGTGTGAATGCGAACGCCGAATCCCCAATTTTGTTTGTTTGCGTTCTACGTGATCCTCAAATACCTTTTTACTTATGTATGAACTAATTCAACTTTAATAGCTCTCTATATTGGTACCACAAAATTGTACGTTATACATATAAAAATATTTTATTTCATATTAAAGCCTTGTAGTTATAAAAGTTGTTGAAGAACAGGACATGAAAATGTATTAAAATGGTCTGTATAGCATCCATTAAAACGAATGTTTCCTTTATTTAAATATAAAGAACAAAAATAGGTCATAGTATAAAAATAGTTTAGTCCTTTAGAGAATCTACGCTTTAGAGAAAATGGACGTTCCGTGATCTAAATCTTTTCAAAGGATAAAATGCTGGTAAATTTTTTAAGCTTAATGTTAGAAACATACACACTTGTGTATTTCTTTTTAAGGCTGCAATGTATTTGCTGAGTAATGCAAGTTTCATTAAATCGTTTGTTGTTACTTTGTTTTGCGTTAATAATGACAAGTAGTGAGGATTTTCATAGGCTTACTAAAAGTCTACGACGTGTTACATTATACGTAGCAACGGATAATGTTACGTAGCGATCAATAAACTAACAATTATACATAATCAATAGTTCAAAATTAAGTGATCCACAATAAGGTTTCTTTTTTGGCGTATTAGCTTCTCACCTAAGCTCATAAAACACATACTTTTATCCTACCAGTTAATTAAAACTTTGTAGATTTATTTTTAGTTAGTGATAAGTAAACAATAATTTTTGTTTTAAAAAATATACATAAAATTCAAAGTAATAAACTAAACATATCCAGCGACAGCTGTTTGAAGACTTTGCTATGATAATATGTTGTAATATTGTAATTTAGATAATCCTATTCTTTAAAGCACGAAAAATAATAGATCATCACAATTGACAGACATGAGGCAATGATACTTAAATTATTATATTATTCTTTAACATATGACAAAGAAATAATATGCATTATAATAAAAAATAAATAATTAACATTGTATCATGTTGTTATTCTGTGATTCAGGTGTTGAGATCATTATGAAACGAGACTGCTTCAAGTATGCATTGTGCTCTGAATGAATGCAATGACGCGCAACAGACTATTTTAATGAGTTAGTGAAAGCACAATTGGCTTGCACAGGAGCAAAATAAACCCAAAAGCGCTAGGTAGGATTTGATTGAACATTCTATTTTAGGAACAATACCTGTAAAGGGCGCCATCCTGGCTATAGCTCAGCGCAGCCACTGAATAATAAATGCAGCGAGCAAGGTTATCTTTTAAAGGTCCGCGAACACTTGTTTCGATGCAATGATGCCACGTCCCCGATACTCTATATACGGTTAGCTATAAGAATGCTTTACGTCACTCAAGTTAACGAGGTTATAGTATAAGAAATAGTAAGGCGGTGGGCGGCAGACGGCGTGCAGCTCGCGCGGTGTTCGCTGCAAAGTGATCGCGTGGCGCGAGCACGCACCCGCCCGCCGCCACCGCCGTCGCCGCCGTCGCGCCGGTTTTCATGCAAGCCAGACTTCGATAGCCATTTTTTTCTTTTATATAAAACAAACACGAATACTATACCACCATGATAAATATCAAATATCAATAGCAGTTCGTTCTTAAATTATTTTCTTCTTTTTCTCAAAGCATATTTTTTTGTTTTATTATAATATTATTTTTGTTATTTTGGTCATTATTTCATTAATTTAATTGGTATTGAAATGTTTAGAATAGAAAACAATAAGTATATGACGATACTTAAAATCTATATCTATTTAATCACAGTATCTGCTAGTTTCAACTTATTTTTATTTTTTTATAATAAGAGATAATTAAAAAGTACATAAAATTAATTTTAATGAGAGTCATTAAAAGACAATCTTTTTAAACGTGACTATATAAAAAATTCATGCCAGTCATTATATCTCATTCATTCCGAAGCTAAGGCGATTTCGTTGAAACTCGTAGTACGCTAGGAAATACTACATTGATGTTATGCTAGAAAAGACGCCCTCTGGCGGTCGTAGCTAAGAACTGAAGGAAAAGCTTTGAAATTCTTTGAATAAAGTAATAGGGTACGACTGAAGATGGCGCCCGGAAGTTTGTGAATTAATGTATGAAAATTTCCACTCGGTAAAATACTCCAAAGATGGCGCTACAGAAAAACCGTAGCGTATCGTAGCATTTGCGTAGAGATATCTGTTACAATGCATACTTTTATTCATTGCGAGATCAAAATAAGATAGTTTATGGTTGTTTAAGTGATTTTGTTTCCTACTATAAAAATAAAATATAGAATTCGCTGAACGATTTGCAATTGTTGAATACAATTCGTAATTTTCATTTGTAGTTAATTAAAATAATACAGAGTAGTTACGCCGTATGTTTATTTTTATATTCTTATATTTAAAGCGTATATATGTATATATGTAAAGCGTGAATTAGGAAGAATATAGAAGGAAAATATAAAAAGGATTCCGTTAGTTTTCATTTATCAACTACGCAGTATATAAATTATTCGACAGTAATAAATCTCAATAATCTTCGCATATTTTTTATAATTACATATTAATAATAAAACAGTAAATAAATATTATACGTACGTGTTACTTAAAACGTATAGAGATGCTGCCATTATTTTAGAATTTCAATATAAACGACACCTTCGCTGTAAAATAAACCTGTAAACTGCGGCAAAAACAAATCATATCTTAATTCAGGTCACGCCGTTCACGACGTAGAGTAGGCACAATCGACACGAGAGCTGAGAGTTCATAAGTTCTTTGTTACTTATGAGCGTATAATAAACATGCTGAGATATCTCTGCTTTATATGACAGAATTTTTATATACTTTTCTTGTCACATTTTTCATATGAATATTTTTTGTGGTTTTATTTTAACATTTTTGTTTTAATATTTTTAAGTATTATTTACATATTTAGTATATTAGAAACATCTTTAGAAATGTATAAAAATATGAACGTAGCAGGACCCGAACGCGCGCCTCTTTCTAACAATAAACATCTGTTATTATAAGCGTATTAGAATTTCGACGTAGCCGGATGTAGAACTTATGCTGTAGAGATTAGAACGCTCAAACAGTTTTAAGGGAGGGTTTGACTACGTTGAGTTTTAATATGAATTTTCTAAAAATATTTATTTGGATGTTTCAATAAAGAATTTAAACTTGAAGAGCTATTATGTATATAATATATGTGACCTATATCTATCGTTTAAAAAAACTGATACTTATTAATATTTCCATTTATACCTAAGTGTGGTAGGGAGTTCTTTATTTCTTTGATTATTTTTTATAATACCACTGTTTATATAATAGTGTCGTATCAATTGATGCTCTAGAAATATTTTTTTTGATTCAGTTAAAAATATCATGAGCTTATATTGAAAATTTGGTAAAATTTTGGTATATTCCCATAATTACTAACTCTTGTGATATCTGTTAGTAATGTATACAAATGGGCATACGGCAAAAAGAAATGGTCGTAGGGAAAATAGTGAAACTAAATTTCCAGTCCCCATGGAAAGTAACGAGGGGTAAGAAAATCAATAAGTTGCATTTTATGGGGTTTAAGCTCTTATGAATTAAAACTAAAAAGAGTTTGTAACAAAACTTAATAGAAGTACATAACGTCATTTATATTAAAAAAATACGTTTATTAGAATAGTATTTATATTACAAGCTAAATTGGAAGATTCTGATTTCTTTTCATGCATAGTAAGTACTTCAGATGTCTACTAGACCTTCACCGTTCCCCTTGAGTGATGTCAAAAAAATAAAAAACTAGATTTGAAAAGTTTCAAAGTCAGAAGACTTAAAAAATATACGATTTACAGTGACAACATTGCAGGAATTTCAAAAATAACACATTTGAAAATTTAATTCCACAATAGGTATATTACAATACTTTTTAAACATTTTTAAAGTGTTATTCCACACTTAGGAACATTGAAAAAGACATTTAAAGAATGGCTCAGTGGTAAGAGCGTCTGAACGGCATTCAGGAGGCGCTGGTTCGAATCCCGCTGCGTTCAAATTTTTATATGTTTTCTTTAAATGTCTTTTTTTTAGGTATATTACAAGTTAAATACTCTGATCACAAATATAAGTAAATATATATTTACTTATATTTGTGATAATATAGACAACTTTTATGAAATGAAGACTGACCACATACTAATGTAAAAAATCCATATACTAAATTATTTTCTTAAACCACATCTTCATACAACCATGAATGCTCTAATTTCATTTGCATTTAAAATACATAAATATGTAAGTCAAAGTAATTAAAGCTTAGTAAGAAAACGAATGACATCTCGTTAAAACTGTGTTAAACAGAGTAAATAGTGAAAGTAGTTATCGCTTTAGAATGCACTAAGACAAAAGTGATACTTGACACGCGTCTTAAAATAAGAGTAGGTTCCTTTCACAGACTGGAATTAGACGTAGGTTGAGCTAAAATGGCCCGAGCGGAAAAATTGCCCTAACGACTACCGCGAGTCAGCACTCAGTATAAATGAAGCTATTAAAGAGGATTTTTTAGGGACGAAGTTCCTTGTTCCGTTAATGCTTTCGTGCCTTTATTTAACGATATCGATATCTAAAGAGTATGCATAATTATGTAATTATATATAACAAAGTATATGATTACTTCTATGTTTAACTTTTAAGTAATGTTATTATTTTGCCTGTTTCACCTGTAAACATTAACTTATCTGTATTTTAAGCACGTAGAGGTATATTGATTTATACTAAAGACATCTTTTATAATTACTAACTTAATTCGATCTTGTCTATATTATATATATTTTTTTATAGCTTCACGCTGTATCCCGCACAAAGCAGGGTAGGCAGAGGGAACCTAGTGTTAAGACACTCCGTTCCCCACTTTCCGCCAAATTCGGAGGTATTGCGTGTTAAGTGGCGTAACTTAACGCCACGCTTTGCCTCGGTACCAGAGCGAAGAAAATGGATATATTAAATATTTCCTCGAGTGGAAGTCGAACCCACAACCAATTGTTTACTCACACGCTTGTGCCACTGCTCCACGACTGGCTCCAATGGCCTGCATAAATGAATATGAATTAGTCTTGTTTGCAAAACAAACCTAATTACCCTTTGATATCTTTTATTTAATCTAACAACTCAAATAATTTAATATCATTTCCGAAAGGAAGTCACCTAAAATATGTTCTGAAAATCCATTACTCATAAATCATGTCAAACTTAATTTCGCCGCTTTTAAGATTTTATCGGACCTGTGAAAAAAATGTATTATCTGAGAGGCTCAAGAAAAATCTTGTTATCGTGGCTTTCCAAGAAATACACCATATTTTTACTTAAAATATAAGGTTTTTTAATAAATTGTAGAAACAAAAGACTTTATTTTAATTACTTTTACTTTATACCTGTATTATCACTTATTTAAATTATGACATAGACTTTTGGGTGCATATTTTTATTAATTGTTAAGTTGTGTGCAATAAAGGATAAATAAATAAATACTAACTACTACATTCTATTTTTACTAACGGAAAAATATGGCCTGCTGAAGCTAATGAGTGTCTGTTTATGGGTGTGCGATGTGTCTGTATAAAGTCAAAAGTTCATATTGAAAATTTGGTATAATTTTGGTATACTCCCATAATTACTTGTGTGTGTGTCTATTCGTAATATCGTAGATTCTAAACGAAAATACTTTCTGTGAAGGTTCTCTACTTTATAAAAAGATGTTCAGACGTTTCACGATGATCAGTTCTATATCCACTTAACTATTTTTGCAGCTCTATTTATTAAGATATTTTCTTTATTTTAGTCGAATTGTCAAATTGTCATGGAAATAAGCTTAAGCTGAGTATAAAGGAAATTAGTTTATGGGATGGTCAAGTTCTCAAAAACTTACTTAGATTTTATTTGAATGGTCCCAATAATGAGGTCTTTGTTTAGTAAGAGATTATTGAGGGGAACAGTAATTTTGCTAAAACATATATATATATATATATATATATATATATATATATATATATATATATATATATATATATATATATATATATATATATATATATATATATATATATATATATATATATATATATATCCAACAATAAGTATGAAATCTTACTTATATATTTTTGTGTATTACTTAATCAATTTGAATTTTTCCTATTAATTCATTTTGAACTTTAAACTCCATAATTTATTAGATCCTGCTGAGAAAGTGAAAATATAAAAGTAGAAACCTCAAGTGAAAATCACACCCGTACCTATCTCCAATATTTCATTCGTCCCGAATGCGTCATGACGTCACATGTGCTCACATATGCACAACACATTTCATTTCACATACGTTACTATACAACAGAAAAGACATAAAATCCAATTTAATAAATTTTTACGTAATTATCACTGCGATATTGTGTGATTCTAACTATAGATGCACTACACAGCCGTCATTTTTATTATGTAATTGGAAGCAATAAGTACTTAGATCTTGATGAACCATTATCCATTGTAGGTACTAGGGAGTTTTACCCCTCGCCAGATCGATGTCGTATTCCCATTTGTGCGACGCCCCGGTCCAACACACTTTGCCATTAATTTAGCGTCTCAATACACCCAAATAATTTCTGCGAAGCCGGTTCTCGTTATATAGAATTCTGTAAGTGCTTTTTATTATTCTATTATTTTTCTTTTTGTTTATAGCAAATAAATAAAACAAAATTGTTGTATTAACTGACATACATTAAACTAAACGATATGCTGTGTATGTATGTATTATTTCTTGAGGAAAGAGTATACTATTTTAGAATTTATCAATATTTTAAATTCATTCAGGAATATATATGGACTCAATAATCAAGGAAATGAAATAACTATTCACAATACAAAAAGTTCAAAATTCTATATAGATTTTTTCTATTAATGTAGAGTTAGTAGTAGTTATGAAAATGCTAATAATTAGATCTCGTGCAATGTAAATAAAGGAGCAGTGCTTAGCTACTTTATAACAATTGCGTTAAAATGTTGCAAGTGAATTGCACTTACGTTAAGTACGTACTTTATTTTCAAACTACAGATTTCCACAACACGAATTGCACCAGCCGCTAAAGTACCACTTAAGCAAATATTTTTAAAATAAAATATTTGTACCGTTTATAACACGATCAATAAAGTAAAATCAGTTTTTGTCTAATCCTTGCAAATAAATAAAATGGATACGCGTTACGTATTTTTTTAATAAATAATTTATATATTTTTTACTGCCTGTCTATTTGGGCTAAGCTATGGAACGGCTGGGCCGATTTGGATCGAACTTTCGCTGGTAAATAGATGATGTAATAAGGTTTAATATTATTTTAAAATTATAATTATTTTTTGTTACATCTTAAATTTTAACTCTAAGCGATCGATATCGTAGATACAACTAGTACCTAATATCGTACATAAAGTGGATGAAAAAAAACTAATATTCGAATATTAAGAATAATTATTATAATTTATAATTTTTATACAACAGCGTTCAACTTTCAGCGTTTTTTATGCAACTGACACAAAATCTGTATTCACGTCACGTGACAACATCAAAGCGGACTTTCATGCAAACTTGCTAGGTTTATTTTTAGTACTACATTATGGCCATACTTTGTATTCCGGAAAAGGACGTACTGCTCAAGGAAATATATTTAGTTAAAAATTTCTCACGAATCTGGTAATTTATGCTTTAGATTGTTAATTTAAGAATTTAATTTATGAGAGAAGATAGTCATGTTATACGATTACATGTGATACTTAAGTTATATCGTATTGAAATAAATGATTATTTAGAGAAAGATAATATAAATAAAAAAACAATTGCTAGCTTATTGGCTATATACTATATATTTACATATTTCGTGTATTTAATCAAAGAGATTTACTATACAGAAAAATAAGATATTGTAGACGCCGTCGTGACGCAGTGGAACAGAGGCTGACTGAAAAGCGATGGTTGTGGCTTCGATTTCCACTTAGGGAATTGATAATATTTAAATTTTCACTTCTTTTCTCGTACCTAAAATAAAGCTTGATTTGGCTTAGGTACGTACGGTACGTGAATTTGAATTTTGAATTCTCTTTTTTGAATTCTCTTTATTTATTTCGGATTATTTATTAATTTCGGGAATTGAAGCACAGAGTATCATGTCAGTGTCATGTCATTAGGTTCTTTCGATTATTCCACTATACAGGGAATAACGTGAAGCATATTGTATGATGGCAACCAATATGTACTTTTTATTTTGCCTTATTTAGTGTCTTAAATTACAACAATCTTGTACATCCTGAATATATCGACGGTGCGCTGACGATAATTGTCAACATTTTTTACAGCAACACGTATTTTTTAACATAGCTGGGTAATCTGAGAGAACCTAGTGTCAAGACACTCTGTTTTCCACTTTCCACCCGATCTCAAACCGTTGCGTGTTGAGTAGAGGAACTTAAAACCGTGGTTTATTTTATATGAAAAAAAGCAAAATTAAAAATTTTGAAAAAAACCCACGACGGTTTAATTGTAATTGAAAAAGGATAAAATAACTAGAAATCCCCCGCCTAAAAGAATATATGTAACGAGATGATGGGGAAGACTTCGTCGGGGGCTGTCATTACTTTAAGTTTACACAAACCTTCTCATAGGTTTTCATATTGTTAAAACAGGTTTAGCAAAAAAAGTTAAAATATTAACATGAATTTACAGTTTTGATAACTGGTATTCCTTTCAAAAACTTTAAGAACGAAATCTATACTGTTAGCTACCATATTTAAAATAGAGATTGCAACTGGCAGCCCCCGACGAAGTCTTCCCCATCATCTCGTTACATATATTCTTTTAGGCGGGGGATTTCTAGTTATTTTATCCTTTTTCAATTACAATTAAACCGTCGTGGGTTTTTTTCAAAATTTTTAATTTTGCTTTTTATTTTAAACTTTTTAAAGTGAACAGATATACATTATATATTATTACATAATATCGAAATACTTTATCTTCATGTAAATCCAAAAGAAATTATAAGCCCAATGTTTGCTGGTTATCAAATGCTTATTGCAGCAATTAAACCTGAACCTATCACAGAAAACCCTAAAACCTATCTGAATAGGTTTCACATAAAAAATACAAGCAAATGCTTACTGCAGCGACCCCTGGTGAGGTGTCACCATGACATATACACGAGAACACGCGCTAATTAAGCCTAATTCTATCTTTGATAACTGCATCCAAATGGGACTTGCAGTTTTAACTTTGCATAATTAAATGTTTAATGCAGCGCCCCCTGGTGAGTTCTTAACGTAAAAAAAACCTAAAAACATACACCAAGTAAAGTTAAATCTAATAGTAAAAACTCTGTCCAATCGGACTAGTAGTTGTGGTTTTACTTTAAATATTACAGACAAATGTTTACTGCAGCGCCCCCTGGTGAGTTAACACGATAAAACATATCCAAGAACAAGCACTAATTAAACTTGAGCTTATCACTGAAACTGCATCCAAATCGAATTCGTCATTTTAGCTTTGCACAAACAATATTTTACTGCAGCGCCCCCTGGTGACTTGTCACCGTAATATAAATTTAAAAACATGCTTTAAGTAAAGCGGAATCTAATACTGAAAACTCTTGACAATCGTACTAGTCGTTTCGGTTTTACACAAAAAAATAGAAGCAGCTACTTACTGCAGCGCCCCCTAGAGAGTTGACACATACATGAAAATATGCACTAAGTAAACATACATGACACATATATACAAATATGCACTAAGTAAACTTGAATCTATCATTGAAAACGGCATTCAAATCGGACTCGTAGTTTTAGTTTTGCACAAACAAATGTACTTGCTGCAGCGCCCCCTGATGAGTGGTCACCGTAACACATATATGAAAAGACGCAACAATTAAGCCTAAACCTATCTTTGAAAGTTTCATCTAAATCGGACTAGCAGTTTTTGCTCTGCATAAGCAAATGTTTACTGCAGCGCCCCCTGGTGAATTTTTACCCTAACGAAAAAACAAAAATCTTAAAATATGCATCAAACAAAGCTGAATCTAGTTCTGAAAACTCTAGCCAATCGGATTAGTAATTTCGGTTTTAGACAAATAAATACAAGAAAAATTTTGGTTTTACACAAAAAAACTCAAACAAATGCTTACTACAGCGCCCCCTGATAAGTGGTCACCATAACGCATATATGAAAAGACGCACCAATTAAGCCTGAACCCATCCTTGAAAGTTTCATCTAAATTGGTTTAGTAGTTTTTGATTTGCATAAACAAATGTTTACTACAACGCCCCCTGGTGAGTTTTCCCCGTAACAAAAAAAGAAAAATCTTAAAATATGCACCAAGCAAAGCTGAATCTTTTTCTGAAAACTCTTTTCAATCGGATCAGTAGTTTCGGTTTTAGACAAATAAATACAAAAAAAGTACAAACAAATGCTTACTGCAGCGCCCCCTGGTGGTTTGACACGATAAAACATATCCAAGAACATCCACCAATTAAACCTGAATCTATCACTGAAAATCGTATCGAAATCAGACCACTATTTTTTGAGATAATTGAAAACATTCGTTTTCACGTAAAATGCTTACTGCAGCGTCCCCTGGTAAGTTGGGGCGATAAAATATATCTAAAAACATATGCCAATTGAACCTGAACCTATCATAGAAAACCGTATCAAAATCGGACTTATAGTTTTAGAAATAATTGACATAGTAATTTGCACAAACACACAAACAAACAAACAAACAAACAAACAAACAACCTCTCACCCTAAACACATATACAGTCGCCGTTCCGTCGCGGGTAAAAATATACTCTTTTACAATTAATAAGTAATTTATTGATAAGTACCATAGCAATTCTAAGTTTAGCTCTATGTATACTATATATATGGTACTCTTATATCACCACTTTAAAGTCATCGGCAATTCAAATGCGATATTAAGGCGGTGAATACGTAGGAAAACAAGCAGCCCCTATTTAAGTCCCTTTTTTATTTGAATTGCAAACTGTCTTTCCCCTTTTCCATTATATCATGACGGGAATGTAGATATTACCTAATAAATATAACGTAGAACGACTCTAGTCGTATATTCAAGGATTTCTACTGTTTGATTTATGTTTTATTTCTATGAAATATTTAAAACTAAAAAGGTAAGGTTCATAAGTTCGGTCGTCATATTTCTATATTTTATAGATTTCTAGATTTGTCGTGGCGCAGTGGCACAAGTGTGTGACAGTAAATGACCGGTTGTGGGTTCGATTCCCGCTTAAGGAGTGGAAATATTTAATATTTCCATTTTCTTCGCTCTGGTGTCGAGGTAAAGCGCGGCGTTAAGTTCCGCCACTTAGCACGCAAGCCTCCCAATTCGGCGGAAAGTGGGGAACGGAGTGTCTTAACACTAGATTTGTAATATTTATTTAAAAAGTTGTCCATTTTTCTAACCACCACCCAACATGCAAAACTTTTGTTCAAACGGGTGATAACTGGGCCAACCATGAACTCAGCAAAAAGACTTAGTACGCAGGGGAGATTCGGACAGCCCCGGACATTTAAGGTAAAAAGAAATAAAAGGTTTTATACGTATTATTTCATATTTAAAACAAGATTAGAATCAGCTCTACTCATTTTGATCAAATACTTGTAATTATATCACATTTTTCTATAAAATATACTACGAATAAGTTAGCCTAGTTTTTTTTGTCATCTTAAAATGTGGCAGGTAGCCCCGGACAAAGTAATAAATGATGGATTGACTAGTTTTTGGCTTTGCACACATCAGTTATAATAACCATCCGATACGTCTACGATACGATGAAAACAATCTTCATGGGCTCAGTTTTCACTATCTTGACACTGAGCTTTGGGCTCATCAAATGTTTCCACGTATATAATGCATTCACTCTATTTTTCGATCAATTTGATAAAGACTTTAGATATTTTTCGCTCAATGCCTCCTTAGCTAATTATAAAACGTTTTTATATTTGTGTATGATCATTTTTATTGTATGCCACTTTTTTTATGGTGTTCCCGCAATCCTTTTTAATATAACAAAAATGTCATAGTGTAGCATTTTTGCAACTTTTACGCTAGTGCCTAAAAAAAAATATAGTAAAAAGAAATGATGATTATAGCTGCTTTTTAAAAAAATGTTTCAATTTTATTCTATTTTACTTTTTTCCTGGTTTTCTCCTTGAATTTTGATATATCTTATATCTTTTTGCAAAGATACTCATAACATAATAAAAAGTTTTAATAAAGTACGTTTTAACAAAAGTAGAACAACAATTTACACTTTTAGTGATAGGAGTGTGTCTAAATATTATCACGATATATGAATAATATATTGGACCATGTCTGAGAGTACCTTATTGTGTCTGTGGGTACCCGACACTATAGTGTTCCCCCGGACACAACCCGACAGATATCGCTCAACAATTTTATGTGTAACTCTAAAAATATATAGTAATTGTTATAATGACTATTATATTATTTAAATTTGTTAAATTTTATAAACTCTAAATAAAAGACTAGTGGGTAGTTTTAATTATTGTACTCAATAATCTTCAATGAAATTTGAAAGGACCGACGAAACATTTTTGATGGGAACAAAACACTCTGTCACTATTAATTTACCCCGCGTCCATGCCGTTATTCATATGCATTTATTTATACTGTTAAGGAGGTATCTTTTTCATATCGCTTTGCCTAAGTATTGTGTTTAGTTTCTGCTGACCCGCTCCGCCGTCGGAGGCCAGGGGGTAGGAGAAGGCGGTACGCGCATCTTCTACTCCCCCTACCCTAGAGGAGCTACTGCGGGAGGGCTGGGATGATCCTCCTGCAAGTCATCAAGGCTGCGGGTGCTCTGGAAGAAACCCCAGAGCACCCTGAAGGCGACGGTGGTCTGCATTAGGCGGGCCGTCCACCGAGGCGTCGTAGTGGAATGCGCGAGCGAACCTGCGACGTCTCATGAGGGTGGAGAGGGTTTCCGCTGGGTTTTAGTGGGTAGTATCGGACTCGTCGTTGAGCCCCACAGTATCATCCGTATGCAAGGCAGTTCTGTCTTCCTTGTGTACGGATGATCTGCGTAAACTGCATTTCCCAGCGAAAAAAAAAAAAAAAAAAAAAAATATCTGAGAGTACCTTTTTGTGTCTGGGGGTACCCGACACTATAGTGTTCCCCCGGACACAACCCGACAGATATCGCTCAACAATTTTATGTGTAACTCTAAAAATATATAGTAATTGTTATAATGACTATTATATTATTTAAATTTGTTAAATTTTATAAACTCTAAATAAAAGACTAGTGGGTAGTTTTAATTATTGTACTCAATAATCTTCAATGAAATTTGAAAGGACCGACGAAACATTTTTGATGGGAACAAAACACTCTGTCACTACTAATTCACCCCGCGTCCATGCCGTTATTCATATGCATTTATTTATACTGTTAAGGAGGTATCTTTTTCATATCGCTTTGCCTAAGTATTGTGTTTAGTTTCTTATAAATAGAATTGTCTGGCGTTACTCGCCGTCCGGGGCTACCCCAATCTCCCCTACATATAAAATATTTAAAATTTTAGATACTATGACTTTTATATGGGTATTACGTAAACGAACAAGAACGTATAAATGAACATTTAATCCATATATATGTACATAATTCTCGATTTTATTTCATATTTGGCATGATTTTAAATCCTACCAGTAAAGAAACAAAATAAAAGTAAAAATGTTTTAGTAAGATATAAAAAAAATTGAGTAGCAGGTTTTGAATACGTGTCTTTTGGAAGTCGTCCAAGCACTCTAGCCAATTAAGTTATATGTTCACGCTATCCTGCTACCTTTCTCAAGAATATAGCTTAAATGGCTAGTTTGGACGATTTCTAAGAGGCACCAGTTTGAATTCTGCTTCGTTCTACTATTTCAATTTATCTTAGCTTAAAAAACCTTAAATTTTTTTAAAAAGGTGTGTGTAGGTTCTATTCTATGTGTATCTGAAACACAGAAAAAAATTAAGTCTGACAATTTTTTATTTCTTTATTTATAGTATATAGAAAATCAAGATAAATAAGATAAATAAAAAAAAATTAAGTCACGACTACTAACTAAAATGCATAAAGTTTGTGTTTACTGCATTGTTTTTGAGACGATGTTTTAAGATTAACTATGAATTCATCACGATTGTTATCTATTTACATTAATGACTTTGCGAGTATTAAAATATATATTGCATGTTTTATAGAGTATAATATGAAAATAGATAATTATATTTATACTATGTGTGCATATTACAGCTGTATTTATTCACACTCATCCCAACTCAACAACGTTGTAAATATAGATATCTGCGACAAGACAAGTTTCTACTTCTCTGAATATATATGAACATACACACATATACATATATTGAAAGTTCAAGGGATCGTTTTTATTGTAGGTACTTTGATCATATAAAACGTACATTGTGAGATGATTCAAGCACCTACTAGTAAAATAATGAATTAATATTACGTAAACAACAGGAAAATAGGTCAAAAATGTAAAAGTACTACTTATTTGCAAATTCCTTGACCTAATTCTATATTGTGTACGATAAATTAATTTCCTTACAATTACTTAATAAATTATTAGTATGAAAAACATTTAAAATAATATGTTTACAAACGCTTTTGATATTCAAGGTCAGTAATCTTAAAACAGCTTTATTGCTTTATTTTATATTCGGGTAGAGCTTTATGTTAACTACGGACGGGTTATGGAATAGAACAAGGGGCATATAAACTACATATTTTAGCGTTTACGACGAAGAACGCTATCGTGTTAAATAATAGCTGTTATAAATTTGAGCGTCTTGACTATGTATAACTATAAATTTTTTTTATATAAATACTAGGGGAAAATTTGTTTATATTTCAGTTACAATATTATAACGGACATGAAATAAACTTAATATTTAGAATATTTTTACATATCTGAAATTTAATATCTTTTTTTTTAATAATTTATGTAAAATAAAACGCATTACATATTATTAAAAATGCCTCACAAAAACAAATTTATAATTGTTCTATTATAATTCAAAATTTATTACCTTCTATTTTACAGTGCTTAACATAAAAACACAGGTAGTTCCCGTATAGATAGCGTTACCGCGCTACGTAAGGCGGGCGCATCGCGTAGCTATTGCGTCTGTACTGACGCTTCCCCGCCCGCGTAACGCTCGTAGCCATGGAGCTACGAAACTCTACGCACTGATTTCGAACAATCCTTGAATATGCTTTAGCACTTAAATTGGTTCAATACCGCGTATGGATTTGTGATTATTAGATAACTTTAGAATTATGGAGTAACATTATTGTAATTATAATATTCTTTGTGTGTTTAGTTTCGTAATTAGTTTTCAATCGTGAACCTAGTATTGCATAATTCGATATTTTTGTAAGAATTTTTACATGATTTCTGTAAATTCAAAAAAATATAACTATAATCATAAAATTATGCATTTCACTTAACAGTAGTGGTAAGTAGAATCAACAATTTCAGAGAACATTTTTCTTCTCTAATGCGTAACCTCGAGGAAGGCCCGACAAAAGCCATTGGGACGGAAACTCAAATAAGCTCAATGTATAAGCCGCGGTTACGAGGGTACCCAGCCTTTATTGCCGCAGATAATCTTGCTTTGGCAGACAAATCTTAATTTTAGACTTCGTGCTCCATTCAAACGACAAATATCAGATTTCACTAATTGGACGATTGAATATCCATATTTTTTAAAAATATGGCGAATCTTAGTACGAAAAAAAACTGTAACTTATGCTGTAAATTATGTATGTATGTTTACATTTACAACATAAACAATGTTTAGTTAAAAAGACAATTCTTTTCAAACTACATGTTTTTTAGCTCCACGCTATATCCCGCACACAGCAGGGTAGGCAGAGGAAACCTAGTGTTAAGACACTCCGTTCCCAACTTTTCGCCAAATTTGGAGGCATTACGTGTTAAGTGGTGGAACTTAACGCCGCGGTTTTAAATATTTCCACTCATCGAGTGGGAATCGAACCCACAACCAATCGCTTTACAGTCACACTTTGTGCCTCTGCGCCGCGACTGGCCCCATTATATATCAACATATAATGGTTCCAACTATACGTTAAGATATGATAAATTGTATAAATTGAATCATCGCAAAAGTAATCGAATTTTTAGGTATTAAAAATTATAGATACAATATAAAGTTATTTTACTTCTAGAGTTACTTATTTTCATTTGTATCAATTACCTTGAGAAATGAAAATATTCTTAATAGCCATAAATATTTATGTGAATATATTACGCTACTTATTTATTTAGTATTTTTTTCTATTCTCCTATCTTATGGTGTAAATACCATTACGATATTAAACGACGATTTATAACTTTTATTGAATTTTAAGTATTTCTTACAAAAACCATTAAGTAATAATTTGGGTATATTTTTATGATTTTTTAATTGTTTCTATTATATAATAATACAGTAATACATGTGTTGTACATTGAATATATTTAGAAAAATATTAGAGGCTTGAAAAAGCAATAAAGTTAGGACTACTATGACTTTTTTAAATTTTAACCCAATCTGCCCGTACATGCATACATTTGGGAAGTAGCTGGATTGCAATAAAATTTGTTATTGTGTATATTGTGGCTTTTAACACCTTGACGAGGCTTAAAATTATAATACATTAATTAAAGATTAGCTAAAGAAATAAATGACATCTTAACAAAATTAGATCTATATGATAAAGATTACTCATTGACTTATGGAAGATAAAAAGGGTATTTTCTATTAATATGTAACAAATAATTATTCGGTAAGCCTGATGTGTGACCATATTAGTTAAAAAGTAATGATTGTCGAGGCCATCGACACCCATCGGCCATAGGACACAGTGTGACTGTAAAGGCGATGGTTACGATTTAACTTCGATAGATGGAATTGTATTAAATCATATCGTCTGTCTAAATTGATTTCATTTTTCTCTCCGGTCAGATAAAGTGAGCATTCAATTCCGATATTTAATATGCAATGTTTCAAATTTTAGCGAAAAGCGAAAGTCCACACAAATCAAGTGGCGGAACACCTTGTAAATGAATATAAAATTGATTTATTAGACAATAGTCCTAATATCTACTAAGAATTTATTTCATAAATCATTATTACTATGCACGTTGTAAGTATATATGTATGTATTATGTAACAGATTCTTACCTCACGATAAACCTTACTTCCATTCAGTTGTCAGGAATACCTTGCCAAGTCTTCGGGAAATAAGGTGTCGAGGACATTTACTTGAAAGTAAGCATCATACATGTAGCTACGTGTATGAAAAGTAGTGTAACAATACGTGCTCTACATTGTGCTCCAAGCCTACTTTGTCTCATTCGCAAAACAGGTAGGTACATGGAAGTAAAAATTGATTTGCTCAAAATAGTGTGGTGTTAAATGTTGTCATCATCTCTACGTCTCGTAAAAGATATCGATTATTTACAATTACAATTTTATGTAAAATATGGTTAGAAGATACATAGTTTTTCTATTCTTGTTATATATACATATATTTATATGTACATAATTGTAAAGCTTGAGCCCGTAGTGGCGCAGTTGGACAGCGTGTGGCAGTAAACGTGATGATGTTCGGGTAAGATGGATTCGTACTTGGGGGAATAAATTTTTAATTTATTTCTCCGTCCTAGTTAACGCGGATTTCATTTCCGCTACACATCACGCCTAAGTAGTGAGAGAAGTGCAATAAAGGATCAATATATATATATATAATTTTTTTAAAGCAGTACTTCGACAAGTCCTATGTCGACTACAAGTGCAGAAACACAACATTCCAGGAGACAAATTCGAAGGTTCCAATATTGTAATTTTGTAATTATTCAATGGAAATGGTTAAAATTTTAGTAAGTATATGTTACTTATGTAATATTCAGCATTAAGTAATTTTAAGCATTTTCGTTAAATAATGATTATATTCGTACAACCTTAAGGAACTTTCAGATCAGTTTCCTTTAAGTTGTGTTTTTACAATTGTATCAGTCTAAGTACGATCCGTCGATTTATACCATGGCAATTATGAGAAAAATGTCTATTGAGTAGTGTCCGACCGAAGGTTCGGTTTCGGTTTCGGTTTCGGCAAAAAAATGTAGTTTCGGCCGTAGTTTCGGTTTCGGCAAAAAAACTGCCGAACCTTCGGCAATGCCGAAACTACTCACACATGAGTACCTACTCATGAATTTTCACGTCGTAAGATACTTTTGAGTGTTTTGATAGCTTGTGAACCTAATCTTAAGATATAGTAAACGATTTTAATATATAAATTATAAATTAATGATGAGAATACTAAATGAACTGCTGACGATAGATTAAATGAACTATCCCTGTTAGTCTGTAACGCAACTGTGTGTCTGTTCGCGTAAGTGTGGCTCCTTTCAGGGGTCGAATACCTATGAATTTTGCGAACCCTGGGCTATTTACTATATTGGAGGCTTGCCTTATTAATTATTATTTAAATATAACCGTTTTCTATATAAATGTAACACAGTAAATAGTCAATAAGTTAATATAAATATATATCTAATGTAAATGTAAATCTTATCATAAATTTCCCTGCAAGAAATGCGCAGTTAAAAATCTATTTACCAAGTGTTGCCACTCTTAAGAGGAGACTGAGGGTCTAGATAACCCACAGGTCCCTGGGCTACAGCTTGAAAAGCCTTTATGTAAATCCCTAGGAGCCTTGGGCAAAGAGAACTGGCGTAGATCTCTAGTACTTACTACTTTTTTATTATTTCCAAAAAAAAATTGTAAAAGGGGGCAAACTAACGGAAGGACCGTCTGTTGGTAAGTGTTTATCGTCGCTTATGGACATCTACAACATTAGAGGAATTGTGGATGCGTTACCGACCTTGAAAATAAAGAAGGGAGAAGGGTGAGATAGAGAAATCTGGCTTAACGCCAAATATCTGATGATCATCAGATATTTGGTTAATTTTTGACGTGATAGTGGTCGCGAGCCAGTCGGAGAACGAATCTCCTACCACCAAGATACTGGGCTACCTGCCTTTTGCGAGACGCTGCCTAGCCACGGAGGGCAAAAAATACTACTACCAAACCGACGAAGGTAAAAAGATAAACCCTAGCCAATAGCGAACTTGAAAAATACTACAACCAATCGTGTTTATAGGCCTTCCTGGCGCAGTGGGACAGCTTCTAACTGTTAACGCGATGGTGGTGTTTTCAATCCCCACTCGGGGAATGATTATTTCATTTCTCCGCACTCCCACTTGAAACAAAGCGTTGAGTTCCACCACTCAACACGCACCGTCTCCATTTCAGGCAGAAAGTGACGAACGAAGTGTCTTAGCAGTGGGCTCTCTCCGACTATTCGCTATGCGGCAAAACTGATCGTGAAGCTATAAAAATGTACATTATAAAATATAATTAAAATGAAAAAAAATCATAATATAATAAAATCAACGTAATCATAATAATTTAAATGCACATGTAATTTTTAAATCGTAAAATATGTAATTTTTTTACATACTATACAAATTTTATGACGTCATCAGCAGTTTCGGTTTCGGTTTCGGTTTCGGCCGAAACTGAAGTCAGAACCGAAGGTTCGGTTTCGGTTTCTGTTTCGGCAGAAAATCCAGTTTCGGTCGGACACTACTATTGAGTATCCAAATATTTAACGGAAACACCATTTCGATTAGAACAGGGTTTCCGTTAAATGTTTAGGGTCATAAAATTACTATATCATAAGTCTAAATATATTATATAAATCCTTATGTTTAAGTGATCACGTGAAAAAAAATTTAAACACGTATAAAAGTATATAACTATTTATTGCTTATTACAAGAAATAATACACGTAGATTGATAATATCCGTCTGGCCCCATAGACTTGCGCTGAGACAAATGTATATCATTGAGCTGAGTCACACCAAAGTCATAGTCAAGAAAATTGTTTAAAATTTGAGAAGCATCAAATTTTTCCCTTATCCTTCTCTTAGGGCTCTCTTCATCGATACCTTTTTTCTCCGTTCGGTACTTAGAATTCATTAGGGTGACATGTATTTTAACATTGTCTCGACCGTGTTCTCTTTCCATGAGACCTAAAATAGTACAGAACGGTTTTTATTCTCTCCTTATAATCAATACTAACATTATGAATACAAAAGTCTGTCTGTCTGCCTGCTACGCTTTCTCGGCTTATATGTCAGCCCGATTTAATTGGAGTTCCGAATGAAAATAGTTGAAGACCCCAGGGTCATACATACGCTACCTTTTTAAAAAGGTTTAAAACAAGAAATGAAAGTTTGCTTGAAAAATTTAACTGCATGGCTAATTTCAATGTAATTTCTCAGAAAGACAAGCATGACGCAAGGTCAAACATAGGCTACCGTTTTTTTTTTTTTATATAACGTCTTAGGAGCTAGTATATAGGATGAAAATTAGTGTGAAAATCCATGCGCGTAGCCGCTATATATAATAACTAAAGATTGAGAGTCTATGTTTAACCTAACCTATCTAGCAGACCTAATCTATCTTTCAATAATGAGGCGAAATATATAGTTTTATACCATATTATATAAAAATATCCTCATGAACATAATTCAAAGACCAATCTCAAATTCATCCTAAGTGTCCTAAGCATCATCACAACAGTGAGCAATACCTATAGTTAATAACTAAAATAAAATATATAAAACTATTTTGGAGCAAATTCAAAAATCAGTTACCACTCTTATCAACAATACATACCTGCTTTATAAAAATGTTCCACAATTGCATCAACCAACTTTTGTAGCAAACCAGGCGGGGCGTTGACCTCTTCAACATTGCCATATAACACATCTACTTCCTTAGGATCATCATTCATGTATGATACACCTTTCAATCTTATTTTTAGTGGTAAATAATCCTGAAGAATAGGCCTGTAACAAAATCCTGTAATAATTTCTTAGCCTCTTTCTCTCCTATCCATGGAGTCATGGATTGACTGTAGAATAAGGTCCATGAAATGGACCTCTTAAGAATACATAGTAATGCTCCCTTCCATTGTCCAAGCTCCTCTCCCTCTTTCTACCTAACCAAATTTTAAAAGATTCTACTAATGCTGCTATTAAAAACGTGCTAGAAACGAACAATATAAATAAATTTAGTTGTCAAGTCAACAAGTGAGGCCGTCGCGGTGGCAGCGTCTTAACGCGATGTTTGTGGGTTCGATTCTCTCTCGGAGAATTATTATATATAAATTTTCACTTCTTCACCCTTTTACCAAAGATTGTGCAGGGTTGAATTTTAGTTACTTAACATGTCACACACTACCTCGCTGAATTATTACCCCGCTAAATTATTGTGGGATTGTAGATAATGCTTTTGAGTCTGTATTAATAACACAAAAAAAGGAAAACAATGTGTAGTAAGAAAACGAATTATATGTTTAGAAAAATCATTGTTTTATAGTTCTATCTAGATAAAAAATTGTAGAATGTTGTCATAACATTCAGATAGTTAAAAGAATTGAATATCATTTTGTGATACATACATGATAACTTTCTCTTTGGCTTCCATAAGTAGTTTTGAGGCAAGCATTCGCTCTTCATTATCCATTAAGCACATTACACCTACGGTTATGTGTAACTTATGACTTCTAATAAATAAACTATCATCTATTCCTACATTAGTACAAGTGCGAAGAACCAATTCCTGAAAAGAAATTGAGAATAATGTTATTGATTACTGTTTTATCTTTTGATGCTAATTTTGAATAAATAAAATAACAATAAATTATATCATTTATAAATAAAAATATTATTCAATCATTGATTTGTACAAAAGGATACTTTATTGGATACTTTTTTTAATACAAATGTTTTTTGCTGTTACACTGGAAGATTTTAAGGTTTATAAGGTTAATTTTAAGAACACAGTCTTACCCAGTGACAGTCAGTTAGAGTGTTAGGTGATTGAAAATAAATTAAGGTTGCATGCAGGGTTTAGTATAGCATTAGCAGATAATAAAAATATATAAAAAAATATATTAAAAAAAAGGATCACAAACCTTGAAACTTTCAAAACTGTTTACAATATTCATATTATTTAAAGGGATGATATGAAATGTGTACTAGTCTGTTTCATCGAGATGCCATCACAATCATATAATTGCTTCTGTCTCGCTTCCTTCACACTCCTGTAAAGATATCAAAATAAAGATAAAATTGACATAATATTTATATTATAGGAAAATAGTACAGACATGTGTTTGATTTGTATTTCTGATAATGCGTAACAGTTATTACAACATATATCAAGATTAATTTCAAATAGATAATAATGTCTTTTACTAACCGATACACGTAGATCCATCATAGTGAATGCTTTATTTGCAACCATGCTTAGGTGGTTTTAATATCTTTCCTAGTTATCCCTACCAATTCGTCCCGAATTGGTTGCAGCCTTTTTTCCTATCACAAAATCCCATATAATTTGGCTGTAAAAGGGGGTTAAAATTGATAAATCAATAATAAATCTTTCAATTATTACAAATTTCTTGTATATTAATAGTTTATCGTTTAATGATAGTGTCGGTGATTTCTCATCACTACATTGTAATTAATTGGGCGATGTGACGCGCGATAGCCACTCGCCGCTGATGGTATAATTAACGTTCGTTAATTAATTTGGCTGCCTACTTACTTTATTACATAATTGCGTTTTTCAAGAGCGCCGATTCATTGTGATTATTAAACTATTACTATTTATGATTCGTTAAGAACATTTGGAGATTGCCTAATTGGGTTTATGCATAACGTTTCATTTCATGAATACCATATTTGAGAATGGATAATATTAGGTTTAACTTTGAAGAAAGATTCCTCTTCTATTTAAACTTACGAAACAAATTGTTATACAGGACATGAACAGGTCAATAATTGTAGATCAAGTGCGTTTTACAAAATAATTTTAAGATAAGTAAGAATATGTATATGTGTACACGCCATGTATATTGTGCACAGTAACAAAAGGAAATAAAAACCTTAACTCACCGTGAGAATGTAATTAGTATTGCAGAGAGAACCTTCCATGAGAGTCAAAAATAGGCTTAAAAGGTCCCTTAAAACGTGGTTAACGCAGACTTTCACTGTCCAACCTAATTGAAAATTATCCTATGAAAGCCGTCTTTAAAATACAATTCAGGAATAAACGGAGTAATTATAATTTTAGACAGCCAGAGACTTTTTATTAAAGGGGCCAGTCGTGGCGCAGTTGTACATACATATGACTGTAAACGACTGGTTGTGGGTTCGATTCCCATTCGAGGAGTCGAAATATTTAATAGTTTCATTTTCTTCGCTGGTATCGAGGCTAAACGCGGCGTTAAGTTCCGCCACTTAACACACAATGCTAACTAAATATCGGCGGAAAATGGGAAACGGAGTGTCATGACACTAGTTTCCCTCTGCCTCCACTGGTATGTGTGGGATACAGCGTGAAGCCAAAAAAAAGAATTATCCTTCTTTTATCTCTAGAACCTGGCTTCACTAACAGTGGTTAGCTTACTAAATGTATATACCAATAACTTATTAAGGCCAAAATATTTAGTCATTTATGAACTATTTTAATATTTCCTGAGGAATTGCAACTAATACTCATTTTACACCTGAATAACGACATACGAACATTCTCAGTAATTTAGTAACTTTTTCTATAGGTACGTATTATCATTTTCACAAACCAGATACTTGTTTTGACGGTAAATAAGGCTTATGTTTGTTTAGTCTCTATAGACGATTCTGCTTTATGAAAGTCTATTAATAGTCCTGTTTAATATATCTACTCCTCTGAGTGTATTGAAAACCGCTTTACTTACATTTTTAATTTTTATGTTAATCTTAATTATGTTTATTGAATAAATGACTATTGGTCATAGATTTCTTTGATACCTTAAACTTATAAACATACTAGCGCCCCGCTCGCGGCTTCGCCGCGTGGTCTACGTGATTGTTTCGGTATGTTGCAACCCTCGGTGGCGGATTTTTGAAAAATAAAGTAGCCTATGCTTAACCTTGGATTATCGACTATACATAGGCCAAAATTCATTAAATCGGTCAAGCAGTGTAGATTTTTCATATAAACTTTCATCTCCTATTTCAATCCTTTAGAGGTTGACTTTTGAAAAAACTAAGTAGTAGGCTACTTAGACCCAGTCATTTTTACTACTTTCATTTTAAATTTCATCCAAATCGGACCAGTAGATTAGCCGTGAAAACGTGACAGACAAACATTTATAAATATGGATTTACATTACCATTCGTACCCCTTTGCCTTAATAAAAAAAAAGCAAGCATAACATACGAAATAAAAATATCTTATCGTTTTTAATGTACATGTAGGTTATAAGTTCGTACAATGTTGAGTCACGGTCAAATTAAATTCAAAATTATGACAGAAGATGATATACCTAATTAAATAATCATAAAACAGAAGATCCGCCGTAGCCGGCTTCAAAGGAAGGCGGAGTGGCTCGAATCATTACAAAATCGTTAATTTCATCACCTGCGTCTTAATGAATTATCGCCGGCTTTTATTATTATTTGTATCCGCGTTTCGACTAAAACTTAATATTTAATAATTAGGTAATTTATACAAATTACTATTAATAATTACTTTTATTAATATAATAATTAAGTTGGTAATAGTACTTTTTTTATAGGTATGTCTTTCAATATTGTCTTTAAATTTTGTTTGATTCTTGGCTATTTAACTGAAATACATACATTATGGATTATATTTATTTAAGAGGCCTTCGTGGTGGAATACCATAGTCTGACCGGCACGATGTTAATGGATTCGATTCCTTTTCAAAAGCATATTAAAATGACTTCGCCGTTCTGGCTAAAGGCCCATCGTTGAATTCTAACATTCATCGCACAATGTCTCAATGATGTTCTGTGGAAGTGGAGAACAGAGTGTGTTGACACTAACTTCTCTAAGAAATAAAATTATATTGCAGAAGGCTACTGTAGATGTTCATTTCAACATAAACTGATAGTATTCATCTAAGTATATATTTATGTATCATAAACATACAAACATACTTCCAACAAATTGTGTTAAGATAATCATTATCCAAAATCTAGTAGTTAATATCGGTGATATCATGGAATGCTATTAAATGTCTTCTTTAACATAGAGCTAATGAAGTCACAATTAAAATATATCAACGCAATAGCTGTAGAGTCAATGGCCATTCGAAAGAATATTTACCTATATAATATTTTTAATACAGACTTTCCCCGTTAAATTTAGCAATACGTTTTATGACTCGCTATGTGTCTGGAATGCTTAAGAATTGAAAATCTTAGTGGTATCCTAAACTCTACCCTTAAGAAATAAACAAAAAATAAAAAATGCAAAATTTTCTTAAACAATATTCTATTTAGGACAGTCACTTATAAAACGTTTACTTATTACCTATAGGTACACAGCACAATATCCAGTCTCTACGAAACTAAACCCACATTCAATGTTCACGGTTATTAAACACACTATTCAATTATAGAAACGTAAGTTTTAATGTAAAAAAAATATAACAGAGTATTATAAACGACAATCTTATGTAAGCGGAGAATTGCTACGGTATCAAGTAAAATAGATATTACCTACGTAGGCGACGACACAGGTCGCTGAAGGGATGTACCTCGCCCTCGTACAAATTGCCGTGGAATATCAATCTTTAATGCAATAAGAATAAAGTAATGTATGAAGTGAGTAAGAGCATGGAGCTATAATTGCGGCGGGGGGCGTTGGGAGGGCCGTAGGGAGGAGCGGCATGGCGGCCGGAGGGGGACACAATGCATCAGACCGTTCAGTTGACAACACGTCTTAGCGATCTACCTTCATCTACCTTCTCAACAAATTTAATTCAAAATAATTTCTTTTATAAAACAATATATTTTATTAGTGTACTTTTTTGGTGGGTTTCTGTTTATTAATTATGTTTATGTATAAATGTTTAATATGCTTGTAATCTTAAAATTCAAATCACACAATAATTAATTAAATAAGTTAATTATGAAAGAATATTTAACAATTGTTTTGCTTTATTTATAATATTATTTATGCGTTTATTTTTTATTTCATTTGCGTTATATTTATGAAGTACCATTACATGAAATTTTCTTAACAAGTAAATATAGGTGTAAAAAAATAACAATTTTAATAAATAACATATTAAGTAGACCATTTATTTTTATAAGAATAATACTATGGACCAAAGTTTTTGTAAATATAATAATTTGAGCTAATTAATTATAAGTAATGGGCTAACATTGCGAAGTAGCTTATTAAATATCAAAAACAACAAAAAATAGAAAGCAATGTGGCTTAACACCATTTAGTTACCTCTTTTATGGTACAATTGAAGATATGTAATTGGTAGGTGCTCCTTAGATCAAAATCTGCATGGATAATATTTTAAACATACAAATTTTACGACTTAGTGTCGAAAAAAAAGGAAGTATAAGATAACGCATAACTAACTTTCATTGCCTGCTCTATGGAAACGAAAAATTAAAAATACCAAAAACAATAAATATAAATTTTGTTAAAATTTGAGATGATTTGAATTGGGACATCGGGCCAGGACCGAGGTGCGAGCCGTCAATAAGCCGCGCGTCGATATTTCGATTAGCGCGCGAGGCCGCGGATTACGGCGGATTTTCGCCTCCGCGCCGCGCTTCGACAAATTACCCTATTTGTACCTACCGACTACCCACCGCGTAGCAGACACATTGTACTCTTATACATATATCTATTATATTACCGTAATGATTGAGTTAATGATGTAATTTAAACAAGATTTAGCAATATATGTTCAAATTGAAACTCACGGTAGCTTGTAAAGCCAAGTTCAAGACAAGAGACTGGTAATGCAGCAACCCAGTTTATAATATAAGAACGATTTGGAAACTTTTTGAAGTCTTAATGATTCATAATCTATGTAACTTAAAGTAACTTAAACTTAGATTAACTGAATTGTTATTAACATCTTTAAACCGGGTGAGATATTGAGATATATCGCAATTTTAATAGTTGACAGAGTAGAGTAGAAAAACTAACTCTAAAGAATCTAGAGACCTAAATTTTGTATCTAGCAAAGTGGTAACAGTTTTTTTAAGTTTTAAATAGTTTACTATGGTTACTTCAGAAGTCATAAAAATATAATATGTTCAGTTTTTTATATAAATGTACTATAACCTAGATTATTTGAGGGTGCAAAACAGTATTTAGAACATTAGAACTGATGAACACTTTCTTACCAAAACGAACGACATAAAAAATATGACAATTTTTCACTAATAGTCCATTTATTAGAATTACCTAAAATAAACTTTCAAATTGATTACTTATAAATAAAATACATTTCAGAATGATATATTACTACTACTACTTAGCACTCACGACATACGAGACATTATTTTTTGTCTCTAAAGTCAACAAACGCGTACCTATATTGAACTTGGCACACTTAATATTGAATTTTCATATTTATGTTTTTAATGAGTACATATCAAAATAAATATGTCTAAATATTTTTAACATTTTAAAGTGTTCTTTATGCCACACACTTAGGAGATTAAAAGAGACATTTTTAGAAAATTTGACATATAATGCATTTGACATAAACAAACATACACTAGTAAAACGTGTGGCTTAACTGTCAAATACAATACGGAGTGACTACCCTATGCGGGAAAAAACATGAAGATGCCCGCTGAATAAAATTAAATATTTATTTTTTTTTTTTTTTTTTATTTTTAAGGCTGCATTCAAAAAGCTATTACACACTTTGTTGCTTACAACATACTTGTTAGTTATTTAATCCCATTATATTCTTGAAACGTAATCTCGAAGCATATTGATAATGTTATTACTAACACTAACTAACATTTTATAGAAATTTACAACTTATTTTGAAGTAGGTGTCGTAAAAAGTCAAATAAATCATGATATTTATGACATTAAAGTTAGATTATTAGACACTTAAATTAGTTAGCATAAAGTGCATATTAGGTAATAAGCTATACAGTCATATACTATTGTGAACCTAAATCTAAATTTTTTTATATGTTTACGAGTATATATATAAAACATAACTATAATTTAACGGCGCTTGTTACATTTCTAACATAAGGTAAAAAATCTTGTCCAAGTTTACCACGTAGATTAATACAAAAAACTATTTAAAGAGGTCATCATTGTACAAACATGGTAAATATTTATTCAAATATGATTTACCGAATACAAGAACAAACATTGATATTAAATGATCAATATTTATAAACATAAAGAATATACCAAAAATAATGTTATTTTATTCAACCTGTCATTTGCCTACTAAAAATAATGGATTTATTTATGCAAACATCGTGTGTCCATTCAATATGAGATGTCAACAGATTCAACGGAAACAGCGTGGGCGAACACAGTCAAGCACTAAAATCTTTTACTTAAAAGTTAAAAAATATTATAGCGAATAATCTAATTATTTATCTTAAAAAAAATTAAATTAATCTAATACAATTTACCACTTAGCTTATTTAATTACGACTTATTATGGAAACGTTTTAAAAAACTAAAACTATCGTTGCGGTAGAACAAGAAAAAATGTCGAAAAATTATGTTTTTACTATTTAAATATAATAACAATCCAATAAATATAATAACGAGCAATCCAAAAAACATATTTTTTTTTATTTTTATCAACTAAAAATAAATAAATAAATAAACAATTGCAATTTACCATTCATTCATTCATACCATCGAAAGGTAATAAGTTTAAGCGTGGGCGTTTATGGCATTGTACGTAAAATTCTCGTTGGTATCAATTTATTACTTAATATTGTGCGCGACTGTCCGATAGCATCATTGAGGTTAAGTCAACATCGGCGGTAAGCGATGAAAAATGATGCTTTAAAGTAGCGGATTTCTCGCTCTTTTTATTAGGTCTTTATCATACTAACTATAAAATAAGCTAGAAATTGTTTATAAGTATGACATATAATGTAATCAGTTTTCGGACCTTTATTAGTATGCATAATGTGATTGTAGAGTCATTCTAGAGTCAATATTTTACTTTAAATTAGAATCGTCATAATATTTTGACATATTTTTAAGAAAAAAAAACTATGCACAAGCATAGCATTTTTTTTGTAGTAGCAGCACACAGACGTACAGATTGTATACAAATACATCTATATAAGAACAAACATTCTACATTAATTCGTCAAATAAATAGGCACACAGATCTCATGGCAACACTATCGCTCATTTTCCTGGCATACGAAATTGTTCTCGCCAGTGTATTAATATTATTAGAAAAAGAAAATATTTTAAGTGTAGATCTTTTACATTTTTTTAAAAAAATCTTAACATAAAGTATTCACTGTAGGTGTTTCCTTGAAACTCATAATCAATTTTGATGTCAGTTCTTAAGTATATAAGTAATATATTAAAACTAAACAATTAAGTAGCTAAGGTGCGCACACCTTTATTAGAATTTTATAGCGAATCGATAATGTGTACGATTTTATGGATGTCTAATGTCAAGGTAATATATAGATATTAATTTCGTGCTGATGTATCTATTAAGAGAACAAGTATGCCACTTAGACTGGTTGTGTTCATATATCATATCTATATATTCGTCACATGTCACTCATTCACTTTTATTGGTTTGGAAACGCAACAAGGCATAATAAGATTATTATAATTTTAACCACGACCAGCCATAACCTGCTTGTCCTTGATTTTTGTAAAATTGCAAAATAAACTATTTATTTATTTATTTTATTATAACAGTTACGAGTTAATTGAAAAGATTATGTACACTCAAAATTAATTAAAAATTGACAACATTTAAAAATACTAGGTAGGTCTATAGTCTTAAGAAATATAAAACAATAATAAACAAAAAATAAGAATCTACATAATATATTAATCATATATCAACGAATATTCCTTATTAAATGAATCTAAGTCTAAGTTAAATAATTATTGGAATTTCGACATTCCCTTTCAAAAGAAAGTTATATTCATGTTATAGTTTATGTCCGTGAAGGTGTAAAAGTAAAGGGAGAAAGTCATTTCTGTCCGTCATATGTTACGTTCAGTGATGGTACTTTCGTTTTGAATGTAGTAAAATAAAAATTCAAATTACTCACTATAAAACTGTAAGAAAACAGTACCTTCTACGGCACAGCACATTTTTGTTTGCTAACTAACGCACTGTAAATGGGTTCGATATTTTTATTTAAGTTTGCAATAACTAACAAAATTACGACTCTGCAGTTTCATAAGTTTCTCGCTATAGGTATAATAATGACGCATAATTGGCTGTATTTTCTATACATATATAGAAAAGTGGCTTCTCGTTTTTTCCACAAAGCATGGCAGAGAGAAGTTAGTGTCACGTGCTTGTTGAGTAGCGGGATTCCCCTGTGTGTTAATCAACCTCAAAATCATCGCGAATACAGACAGATGCTCTCCTGCTGCGTAACGAAGGCTTAATACATACCTACATAGTGTTGTATAGTTGCAATTTCCATAATCATTCTATTTTTAGTTGTATATTTTAATATAAATTTTATGTAACTTAGAAACAAGTAAATAATTAAAATATAACAAGCAAACTTGGAATTACCACACGAAAATAAAGTTATTAATTTAATTTAATTCATTACATAAGCAACTATTCAAATTTTTAATGATTTTCCTAAAGTTAATTTATCTTCGTAGTAGCCATGCAAGGTTTTATTAAAGATTTCTATTACCTCTCTTATGAATATTTATAAACGATGTATGGCATATTGAGATAAACTTGTATGTTCAAATATTATAATTTGTTAACTATTTACTTCAAATATTTACTTAATAGATATCTCTAGATAACTTTCTAAATGAAACAGCGGCATAAATTCTGCCACTTGTTTTTACTCGATATCTTCGCTTGGTTGGGACGGAAAGTGCAGCACTGACATAGGTTCTCTCTGCCTATAATGACAACAGGTTCTCCATGCTTACAATGTTATTGGGAATAAAGCGTATAAAAGGACAGCTTTGGGGAATGGAGTGTCTTAACACTGGATTCCCTCTGTCTACCTTGCCGTGTGCGGGATACAGTGTGAAGCTTCATCACCGACAAAGGGTTCTGGTATAAATGCTTTCGATACTCAAATGATGGGAGTTCTGTAGCCACTAATAAATAAGTATAATCAACAAGTAGACAGTCAGGCGCTGGAGCACTACGTCTCGATGCCTTATGATATGGCCCTAGCTATTTCTAATTATTATGTTTCATTTATAATAATGATATAAGATTATCCATTATACCAATGTATATTTTATACCTGTTATTATGTACAATTAGTAGTTCTATATATCCATAGAAATATAAAATGCGCAAATCAACATGAAATTAATGCTTTTCTTAAGACCATATTTGAAAAAGCGTTTTAGTAATCATTTAAATAAGCATGTGTGTAATAATCGTCACCGTTATGATAGGAAGGTATGTACTTTGACATAAGAAACTGTGATAACCGAATGCGGTGCGTCCTCTAATGTAGTAATCTATAGATACAAATCTTTGACAAAAAGAGGAAAATTTTTGCACGGTCAGTCAAGTGAATACTATATTTTTTATTAAACAAGCGATTTATATCTGATCTATGATAGTTATTGATACGTCAATATTTGACAGTATTCAATCTGCTGCAAGAACGTTACTATTTATTTTCAACCTTAGGATAAGAGGAACATCCCAAATACTACAGGAAAATATTCAAATAAACGTTTTTTTATATATTATATATATTATAGAAAAGTAATTTAATAAAAAATATAAAAATGAACAGGCTCTTAGTGTCACACATTGATAACTAAATAAATAAAAACTAAATTATTCTTAATATAAATCACGTAATTTGTATATATATTTTTAGCTTCACGCTGTATCCCGCAAACAGCAGGGTATGCAGAGGGAACTTAGTGTTAAGACACTCCGTTCCCCACATTTTTTAGTTATATATTTTTTAGTTTTACCAATACACAATGAGTACATAAACGCATTTAAACTACCCAAGCCAGCGACTATAGTAACTAAAGCCTTCACAACGGTGACTTCACTGCATAAAGCATAATTATTTATTATAACTTAAACCTATTATTAAACTCAATTTATAAATAATAAAATATTAATGGACATGGTCTCGATATAAAAAGTTTATTAAAACAAAATGTGTTTACGTTATAGCGTTTAAGTGTTTTTAAGCAGCTTCGCATAGCAGGGTGGTCCGATAGAACCTGGTGCCAAGGCACTCCGTTTTACACTTTCTGCGTGTAGGGGGCAATTTAACGCTTTTTAAATATTAAATATTTCCACTCTTCGAGTGGGAATTGAACCCATAACCAGTCGTTTGAAGTCTGTCACGTCTGTGCCACTGCGCCACGACTAGTTTTATTACCTTATCAGGTATTAATTTAAAAACAATAATTCTCCAGTATGAAAACCGAACCAACAACCTCTCGCATTTACAGTGAGACGCTGTTCCTTTGCATCACAATGGTTTAATATTTGAGTACCTAATTTATTATTTGTGGAGTGTTTTAACTTATTTGTTATTAAAAGGAAAATGCATATAACCTTTGCATAATAACAACTTTTTATAAATTATACTATTAAGTATCATTTATTATGCAATATAAAAACATCCTTTTTAATCGCCACCAATCTATATATCTATCAAGTATCATTTAAAATAGCCTTTGTAAATTATAAAGTCTAAATACAGCTAAATCCATGTATATTTGTTTACATTCTCAATATCTCAGCCTAAGAGAAAGCTAACAGTATTATACTGTCATGCTTCGAAGATTAGAAATAATCACTAACTTATAAGAATATCGCAATAAAAATGTTGTACCTAGTCATTGTGTATTACACTGCAATTTCGTAGGTTATATTTGCTAATTTAGTATTCCACTAAATGTAATAATATAACAGAAAATCTCGGGCCAATTGTGGTGCAGAGGAACAAAGAGTTTAGAGACTGTAAAGCGACTGGTTGTGGGTTCGATTCCCTACTCAAGGAGTATTTGATTATTTGATATTTCCATTTTCTTCGCTTTGGTGTCGTGGTAAAGTGCGGCGTTAAGTTCCGCTACTTAACACGTAATGCCTCCGAATTTGGCGGAAATTGGACAACGGCGTGTCTTAGCAATAGGTTCCCTCTTCCTACCCTGCTGTGTGTGGGATACAGCGTGAAGCTAAAAAAATGTCTAGAATATAACCGAAATCTATGCGTGTGTAAAAATCTATTCATTATTTTACCTTAAATGATTTTAAAAGTTAGCATTTTTATATTATTCGATTTCGTCAAGGATAACCTAGTGAGTGCTAAGACACTTCCTCATTTTTAGTCGTCATATGGACTGCGTATTGGTTGCGTATGTTTTATCAATCTATAATTAATTATGTGCATATATTATACTTCTAGCGTCGTTGACGCGTAAAATTCTCGATACCTTAGCAAATACAAAGTAAGTATACAAAAGTATACCTGTGCTAAATAGATATAGTTTGTGTATATATTTATTTTATAAATTTAATATATTTTTAATCTAATAGATAGTAGTAGGTTTACGCTTTTTCCCCAAAGCAGAATCAAAGAGACATTTACAATATAACACCTCAATATCATGTAATACTAGGTAATTTTTAACGTTTTATTTTAAAACATATCGGCTTACTACACTCCATACAAACTGTAAAAATCCTGAATTCTCCTTCCATATAATTTTCTAAAAAAAGGTAATCATAGCTCATCACCTAATAATATTTGGATTATATTACTTAACTATTTTACTTTAATTCGAGAAACTAATCTGCAATTTCTTAAAGATAAAAAATTAACGACTCAATATCCCAGTAGCTTTTGTTATTAAAAAGATAAACAGATAATGACGGTTGATTTCATGTGACATTATCTTAAGTCTTTTTAAAGATAATTGAGTAACACGACATACACTTTATACTGAATTACACGATAAGCAAAAAGAGTAAAAGTATTCAAACGGTCCTTAGCGCTCTATCTGTCAAAAAAATCAATTTCACTCCATCGAGCGTGAGTAATCGGCGCTACTTAATGAAACTTAAACGTTGAAATATATTAACGTTAAGAAAAAATAAAAAGACACGAACGTTCGGAGCGCGTTCATCATAAAACATAGGTAGCAATAAAATTTATTCTAATAAAATGTTTGTCAGTAAAGAAAGTGACAAGGGCAGTCGAGTGAAAAAGTGGTAAATCGTCATTCGACTAGAGAGGCTCGCGTCGCGTCGCGTCGGCCGCCGTCACCCGGGGAGCTACGATAAACGTCACCTTGGAATGAAAAAGAAGAAATGTATTAAATAATAATCGGTCACTAACACCAAGGCGTAAACTAATATTGGGTTCCGTACCGCTTTATATGTTACTTGTTAGTTTAAATTTATGACGGACGTCTTCTCATTTTTTACGACAAATACAGGTGGTTTTATGAGTAGGTCTAGTTTATATGGAAAATGTTAGCACTGATATTAAACTCAAAAGGGGAATTGACATAAAATAGAACGAGAGAGATAACAAATATGAGTACAACCTGAAGTGAGAAATGCGTTGTCGTTTGGACGCCCCCCGCGAGGCCGATCCGCTCGCGTTATGGCCAGCATCTCAAGGATATCATTACAGAGTTTGATTAATATGTGGGCTCCTATCATTGGCATCGCGTCATAACGACATTCAAAGCTCATAACTCTGCTAAATGAGCTCACTTCTCCACAGTCAGAAGGGACGTATATTTGCATACAATACATGGAACTACTCGTTTCTTACTTTAACCATTAGACTGCATTCCATTTTAAGTTATCCACACAGCATTAAGTTTAAGATAATTATGTATATTTACAAAGTAATTTTAAATTATTGTAAGTGGGGCCTTTCAGACTGCGATCATTAATTTTATAGCAAGAGTATTTATTACGAATATTACAAGTCGTTGCTTATATTTTCTATACGGATGTGTCAGCATTGGAACTATTTTATTAGTAAATAATAATCAAAAATGAGTGATTTGTGACATAGTATTTATTTGTTAAGTAATGCTGTACCTATACTGTTTCCTTCGTAACACAATAAAGTTAACACTTTAATATCCACAACGACAACATTGCTACAGCAGAGTGGATCGTAAATAAGCAGGAACTTATAGAACAAATATCATATTTTATTAAGAATAAACATGAGAACATGTTGTTCAATACTTTTACTTTACCTGTACTTCTTAAGCATGTATTATTGGAATTTTGACAAGAGTAAATTGTCATCTTAATTTAAATATGACATTTAAATGGATTTAAAAATCATAAAGGAAAATAACTAAAATAAAATTACAAACTAAATACAAGATTCGGTAGTGAAAAAATAAAAATAATACGAGCATAAGTTTATGCCGTACTTTGTACTCGTAGTATATTCACATTTATAATAATAATAAAAATGAGTCGCTCAACGAAATCACAAGAAGCCGCTAGTTACAATATAAAGCGCAACAAAGTTACTTTGACCGGAATTGTAAAACTTTACTGCCACCTATCTAGTTGAAACCAGGCTATTCATCTCAGCGGTGGAATATTACATGCTAGATGTAAAGCAACCACACTGAGTATTGGCATAAAAAGAATGATTGCAAATTGGCATGTTTACTTGGATATGAACCCCATGTCTGTTATTACACGCCATCTGGTTCTTACAACGGTTTTCTTATTCCACGCGGTAATGATAAAGCAGCGAAATGCTTAGGTCTTTATAATTTTATGTGCCTATTAATAATTTTATGCGTTGGAATTCAAATATATTATTTTACAATATTACTTTTACGTATATACGTATGTATGTGTCACATTTTACGTGGTAACGGGAAGAGCTAAATGATACATCACTCAGCTGTCAATTTTTTGCACTTTATAGAAAACAATGATGTATTTTGTCCGTATATGTCGCGAAAACATCTATGTTATAAATGCAAATGTTGGTCGCTAATGAATATTTAATTATACTTGAATCAACAAGCTACAAACGTCAGCTCCGTAGTCAGAAGAAATATATTGCGAAGACACTCCGTTTTGCACTTCACGCCTGAATTCGATATAACTATTTTGCTGAGTGGCAAAATATAGTTCTTTTTTTTATTTGAAAAAAACGGGGCAGACAAGCAGAAGGACCATCTGAGGGTAAATGGTTACCCCACGAACACCCACAACGTTAGAGTTGTGGATGCGTTGCCGGCCTTGGGGGTGGAGGTGTCTTTACACACGAAAATCACTTACACACTTACACACTTTACAGACTTTGTCTAGTTTATTTTTAAATTTATTAAATTACGATTAATCTTTCTAGTAGGAATCGAACCTGTGAATGCACCACAATGGGAAAAGTAACACTCCCGTTTGTTTAACAATCTATTTGTTATTCAAGAAACAATCTAATACAAGAGTGTATGGATAATTTTGCGAAACGTATTGTCTCTTAATTAATATATCATTTTCCAATTAGATTTTATGAGGGCCACGTCATATTTACTGTGTTTGTCTATACTCTATTACATAAAGTTAATTAAGTTGTTTAATTATAACTTTTCGAACATGGCCTTTATTATATTGCGTTTTAAATAAAGATAAAATTATTTTACTTAAAGTGCAAACAATACATTTTATGGACTGACTTACCAGATATTTATACATATTTTCTTCATATGAAAATCATTAATACAACGTCTTTTATAAAAATAAATAGCTTCACGCTATATCCCGCACACAGCAGGGTAGGCAGAGGGAACCTAGTGTTAAGACACTCTGTTCACCACTTTCCGCCGAATTTGGAGGCATTGCGAGTTAAGTGGCGGAACTTAACGCCTTTACCTCGACACCAGAGCGAAGGAAATGGAAATATTAAATATTTCCACTCCTCGAGTGGGAATCGAACCCACAACCAGTCGTTTACAGTCACACGCTTGTGCCACTGGACCACGACTGGCCTTTTTGTCTTTTATACATATTTATATTATTTTTTCTAAATAACTAATTTAGCTTTTTTTTTACACAGCTGTTTAGGCACAGGGAACCTAATGGTAAGACACTCCGTTCCCCACTTTTCGCCAAATTTGGAGGCATTGCGTGTTAAGTGGCGCCAGAGCGAAGAAAATAGAAATATAAAATATTTCCACTCCTCGAGGGGGAATCGAACCCGTCGCCAAGCCCACAACCAGTCGTTTACACTCACAGGTTTGTGCCACTACGCCACGGCTGGCCCATAATATAAATCATATTAAATTCACGATCATATAATTTGTAACTTGTACAACTAAATATTTATGTGTATATAATATATAGCCAAATGTGAGTATGTGACCAGCCCCAAACATTAATTGATACCGCAGTAAAAGCGCACCAGTCACTTCCGCCGGTTACCCTTCCTCTTATACAATTGCCCTTATTATGACATAAAAATAATTCATCTCTTGCCACAAAGTAAATTAACCGCTTGTATATTTATTTGCTTGGCATTATACGTTATGGCTTTCTTGGGCTTTTTAAATGTTACAAATAACATAATTAGTTGGAATAAGTTTGGTCAATGTGACCTCAGAGGAAATATTTTTGTAAAATAATAATTTTCTAAAGAAAGTAAAAATAAGCGTTGAAAAGTGGGATAACTCGTCAAAACTTTTGATAACTCTTATATTCTCAGAAAATTGAGATTTGTTAAAAGAGTTTCAGTAAGTCTAATTAAAAAAAATTAAGAGTTAGTTTAGAAAATAACTCTACCAGGGAAACAATTATGATATTAGACGAGTCTATATTTGCAGCTTAAGATTCCGTATAAGCTACGGTATAACTGCTTAGCCCGTTGAAAACGATATATAGTTTGTTTCAAAATGAAAAAAGAAAATTAAATATTGTTGTTACGTACAAGACAAAGGTTAGAATATTACGTAAAAGTATTTTGTTAAATAAAAAAATAATTTTGTTCCCTCACAATACCCAAGTAGAAAAATACTTAGGCAACCGTCTAGCCAGACCATAGAAAAACCTAAATTTTAAATATAGTTATACATCTTAAATATATGTATGCCTCGAGTGAATATTGAGTGAACATCGTCGTCGTTCAACATGCGAATTCGAGCGTAAATTGGAGAACGGAGTGTCTTAACATTAGTATCTCTCTGACTACCCTGCTGGATAAAGCGTGAAGCTGATGTAAATAATGGGATTCCAAGTTACAAGTATTTATAGCGGACAACAAGAAACTCCATGTCCACGCATTGAAATCGGAATATATTAATTTTATAGACACTCAATAGTGGTGTGTCAAAATCTATAAAATTTACAAAACTTACTATAAATATTCAAAATTTACTTTATCCCAAACATTTTTCTACATAATTAAATAACTTATGAACGCTTTAAAATTATGTAAATTACGAAGAGGCAACTCATATTGATTTATTTAATTACAATACGTTCGAACGTTGAGTCAATCTTATCGCACCTGTTCAAGTAGTTATTATGAATTATTACACTTAACGCTAAAGTTTAAAATAATGAAATCTTTAATCAGTTGTTGGAATTTTACATATTTATATTTATGCCTGCGTCGTATTAAGTAATGCCTTATAAGGTTTCTTTGTTAAAAAATGCCAAATTAAACATATACATTTTTTGGACGTTTTTTCCGCATAGTACAAGAAATTCAAATTGAGACACTACCTCTGAATAGATAAAACGTAATATCCCGCTTGGTCTTAGGCACGAGAGCAAAAAAAATAAAATAATTTTAATCATAATCATCCCCCTTAATGGAAATCGAGCCCAGAACCACCGCGATTACAGTCAGACGCTGTAAACATTGTGCCACGACAACTTCAACCTTATGTATTTTTTTTACATTTATGATTTATAAAATACTCTTTTGTGGAAAGCTCCATTTAATTTGTGCTCCGTACTTAGTCGTAGTATCAAGTATGCGGTTATCATTAATTATGATAAGATCTCAATGCCGCTGACGGTAACTACGTAAATGTCGCAGTCCATAGCCGCTGTTTCCTAATGAGAAGGCTGAAGGAGCAGGGAAACCGCGCAGCAGGAGATCCTACGTTATTTATTAATTCTAATAACACATTATACACGATGCCAATGGCTTGTTTGTTTTATTCTTATTTTAAAGCGTTAACGACGTGAAAATATCAGGTGTAATTAAAAATGCGAGACCTCGAGGATTGATGTTAGTCATCGTTCATTAAGCGGAGTGGGGCGTTGAGTGTTTTATTGATTTTTATTGGATATATTCATATGATGATGCAGTCTTCAGTTTAATAACTCAGATATTTTTATATCCACTTTAATATTATAAGGAGGTGAGCGCTTGTGAGTTTGTATGTTTGAGCTAGGATAACTACCGAACACTACCGAAACGATTTCTAAAATGACCTATAGTATGTAGTTTACGCAGGCGAACCCGAATGGGTCGCTAGTATACCTATACAACACGTTTTTTTTATAAACTTTTAATATTATATTCAATTATTTCTCTCAAATGTATACGGATCAGCACTGCTTAAGTAAAGATAAAGAAGGACACATGTCCCCAAGCCTGGTTCATAAATCAAGCGGTGCCATTACCAATTTCCACGAGCTGTGTAACGAGAACGACGAGTTTTTGGCTAATCGCCAGCTTCAGATCACATCAGCATCCAACGCAAGCTATTTAATCAAATACAATAATTGGCGTATTTTAAGTTAAGCAAATAACGTAAACATTGTGGGTATAAGCGGTTTATAATTGAGTTAAGTACAATCGGACATTGAATAAAAGCATTTCATTAACATTAACAAGGTATTTTTTTCATGTTCTGTCGTTTAATAACAGAAATTAAAGAAGTTAGTATTTTTATGAGAAAGGCTTATAAGAAAACGACAGTCGTGGCGCAGTGGCACAAACGTGTGACTGTAGACCACTGGTTGTGAGTTCGATTCCCACTCGAGGACTGGAAATATTTATTATTTCCATTTTCTTCGTTCTGATGTCGAGGCAAAGCGTTGTTGGCGTTAAGTTTCGCCACTTAACACGCAATGCGAACTCGCTGGAGAGTGGGGAACGGAGTGTCTTAACACTAGGTGACAGTGTAGGCACACTGCTGTGTACAGCGTAACAGTGTAGGCACACTGCTGTGTACAGCGTGAAGCTAATAAAAAAAACTATCTATTTACTTTCATTTAACATCATTTTTCTGTAAGACTAAGCTTCTGGAAGATAGGTTTGATTAACTATGGTCTTTTACAAAAGATAAGAATAAAGAATAAGTAGCAATATACATTCAAAATAATTAAAATTATGCGCATCTTAAATATCACCCAAAAAATATGGAAATAAGGTAATTTCTGACACTTGTAGTAATTATAAATGCTTAAAAATATATTTCAACACAACAACCACCAACACATACTACATTAGTATATGAAATTGAATTAATAAAATATATAGCGTGATCATTAGCAAAGCCAAATAATTCAAAACGTTGTTAATTACAACATCGTCCCTAAATTCGTTATATGATTTTAACAATTCTCATTATTTTAATAAACGGTCAAAAAGCTACTCATAAATCATCACGAACGTTCGTCATTAGTATCGGACCGTATTCACAACCAGCAATTTCCATATTTTCATTAATGAAAAGGTGTTACGACGAACTTAAAACATTATTTCATTTTTTATAATCTTTAAGCGTCTGCGGTGTACGTGGCGATACCTAGTGGTTGGTAGTGGTATTTCCTTCCAGTTTAGACTGATGTACACGTATGGTGGAAACCATTGCGAAAATTGTCTAATTAACAAGAACATATCTTTAGTATAATACAAGCAAAAGTAAAATAATTTTATACGCAGTTCGGAACTACTAGACGGATTTGAATAAAAGATTTATGTTGTATAGCTTACACAGGACTTAAGCAACATGATTGTGAAAAGTGGAACACCTGATATATAACCACAACAAATAAGAGTTGCGTCTTTACACAAGTTGTTCAGCGTGATAAGTATTTTAGTGGGAAGGGCTATTAAATCCATACATACGTAATAAGATGCGGGCAGCTACTAGTAAGAAATATTGACTACACCGACTGGAAAAAAGAACCCAGTACAGTTGGCTAAAGTGTACCGTCAGTCTAATTTAAATAAAAAAATGAATAGCACTGCATAAATCTACAGCAATATCTTTATAATATGATAGCATATCAAAGCCTGACTGGTTGCTAGCCAAGTGAAATCCACAATCGCAAGCCGTCATCGCCGTTTTTCGTGCGACAATTCTCATGAAATGTAACGTTATGACCCCGATTTCACATCACGAAATAGGCTTTTACTTAACCCTTCAACAGTTATTATTGACTACTTATTTTATTTTAACTATACGAACCTATTTATATGATGTAATTAGGGTATATGTTTTATATTATATATTTCTATAGAAGAGAGTGACAACTAGTGTCTTATTACTTCCTTACTTCATTTTCTGCCTAACTAGATTCTATGTATGTAGGGTGGCGGAATTGAACACAGTTATTTTCTACACTAGATAGGTAATCGTTAATGTTTAAATATTGTCTATATTACTTTACTATTACGTGTGAGTATATCAGTTGATGCCATGTGAATTAAGGGTACACGCATTGGTTGTGGGTTCGATTCCTATTAGGGTAAAAGGCTACATTTATCATAAAAAGATTAAAGAAGTAAAAAACAAATCAAGAAAATAAATATAAAATTTCGTACTGTAACAATATTGTACAAAACAAATATATTTACATGAAACAGGGCAAAGTCTACAAACGAAATTTTATAAAAAACATCGTGTAACATTTCGTTACAAGTAAATCACGGCTTGATGATTAATTCGCTGGTTTTATGGAGTTTTTGTTCCACAATTAGGCGCGACCCGGCGCGCGTGCCAGTGTTGCGTGGACGATACACAGTTACCACGTATTAACAATTGACCTACACTATTTCCGGCCTCAATAACTTATTAAGTATTGAAATATTTCGTAAAAAGTGCAATAGCTAGTGCAATATATTGTACTTTGATCTTTAGAAAACGAATCTATGTATATACATGTTACATATAATATTTACTGTATCTGTATTTAAAAAAAATAGCTTAACTTAAAATAGCTTCACGCTGTATCCCGCACACAGCAGGGTAGGCAGAGTGAACCTAGTGTTAAGACACTCCGTTCCCCACTTTCCACCAAATTCGGAGGCATTGCGTGTTAAGTGGCGGAATTTAACGCCGCGCTTTACCTCGACACCAGAGCGAAGAAAATGGAAATATTAAATATTTCCACTCCTCGAGTGGGAATCGAACCCACAACCAGTCGTTTACAGTCACACGCTTGTGCCACTGGGCCACGACTTTCCACTAATCAATTGCTTTGTATCGATATTTTTAAGTCCACAGAATGAATCTTGTGTAACGTTTCATTTTCTATTTTAATATTTAAAATTCGTAATTCATATACTGTCCTCTAACATGTTTATAGTCATGCATCTGAAACTTTTTTTAAAGTAGGCAGAGAGATCTAAGAAAAATTAAACTGTATTCTTTCTCAATTTTAATAAAATCTGTTTTTTTTACCGCTTCACGCTTTTGCCTTGCAGAGACATTGTCTCGATTTAAATAGTGACGGAATACAACGCCGCGCTTTATCATAGAGAATAGAATGAAGAAATAAAAATATTAAAATATTTTAAATATATCATTTCCAAAGTGTGAGAATTGAACCCACAACCATCGCGTTTACGCTTAGACATTCCGCCACGATGGCCTCAACTGACATCACAAAAATGTAAATAATGTAACATATGTTATTAATATGGTAAATTTAATAAAATTACACTTTCACAGATATTGCATGGCCAAGAGCTTCATTACGGTTTTATCAGGTGTATTTGATGATAAAGATAAGTTCGCGTTATGGGAAAGCCAATTAGAGCTAGACGCGTTTTTGGTCAGAGCCGCTCCATCCATCACACTGCCACGCCCAGCCTGTTCCATTCCGCTGCCCTCCTCATTCTATATCCCTGACCAGGGTAATTAAATTATACAAAGTTCAGAAAACTTTTATTTTTGTTGTATTTTTATAATTTGAAAATAATTAATGTTTATTTAAAATTATCATTGGTATTTATTTTTTATAGTATTGGTATTTATTTCGTAGTTTTCATACATAAATTGAAATATAGTCTGGATGCAACAATATTTTTTGGATAATATAGTACGTTTGTATTTAAAGACCATTCTAGTTTAGCTAAGAAAAGGTGTATTCATTAAATATGGGAAACAATATGTTTTATATCTTATTAAGCATAAAAAATGTTTAAAGTCATTTGCCTTAACTAACTACATTGAAGTTTTATTGGTAGCTTATCTGTGGAGCTTAATATTTTTAAAGTGTTATTTAATTGTATAAAACTCATGTTTTTGTGTATAAATAGCATAATAAAATTAATAAACATAATAAGTAAATATTATTTTCTGTAGCCCCATGGATATTCATAGAAAAAATCTTTGAGAAGCCGAAATTTGTAAATATCTCTCTATTAGAGATAGAATAGAGATGATATTAGAATATCTATTAGAATAGAGATGACAAAAACAAATATTAGTTCTTATGTGTAGAAACTAGATCTAATCCGGTTCAGAATTTTATAAGTTTTAAAAAAAAAAAAAAGAATTATTTTTCATATACTAATATAGGTACTTACACCATTACTTCAATAACATATAAGAAATGTTAACAAAACTCTATGTTTAAATAGGAGAAAGTAATTTGCAAAATCCAAGTAATTTCGCATAGTAAGACAGTAGCAGAGATGTATAAAGAAGTTGGTTGTATGCTGACATTTTGCATTGGCACCTGCGACGCGGAGGCAAGTACCGTGAGCCGGCTGTCGTTCGGCGACATGTGCGACTAATTTGTTGCCAACAACGCGCTCATTACACTGTCCCCGACGCCCGAGGTGTCGCCGACACCGGCAATTTCACTCGTAATTCTATAAAATTGCCACACGCATAAAGAAGTCGTCCGCAAGTCATCTCAGAAAACGTGTCACACAGTTTATAGAAAAGGAAATGGTTCAAACATCTGACATCTTTATTTTAATATTAAAATATGTAATAAATTAGTTAAGTATTCATTAAAATATTAAGAACTAACCTGGCCATTTTTATCCATCTCGTTGTTAGTCAACTTGACCTTCTCGAAGGAGACTACCTGCTTGCGGAGTTGATCGCCGGAAAACGGCGAGTCTGGATGTGGGTAGAGGCGGGCGGGTGCTGGAGGGTCTGCCTTTCCCGCCACCAGCCAAGATGAGCGGTGATACGCGTACCGGTAGCGCTTGCCGTCAACTGGCACTACATCCAGAAGCACGGCGTAACGAGCTTCCGCTCTACAGCCAGCAAACGACACTCGGACAGTTGGAAACATTCGTCTGTAGACAAAATAACATAATATGTTAATTTATTATTTATTAGAGAATTTTAAAGATAAAGTAACTTGTGCAGCTTCCCGCTATTTCCCGTAGAGCATAGAGAAACTAGTGTCAAGATACTCCGTTCTCAATTTACCGACCGAAATTAAGACATTGCGTGTTAAGTGATGGAACTATACACCGAGCTTAGTCTTATATACCAGAGCTGAGAAATATAAACAATATATCTGCCCCGAATGGAAAATGAACCCATAACCACTGTATTTACAGTCAGTAACTTAAATAATGAAATATAATAAATTGGTATGTAAAACATATTTGCATTTTATAAATACATTTCTTACAATTTTTACATTACAACATTTTAAAACATCGTGCATTAATGACTTAGTAGGGGCAAGCTTATACTAAATTGGATATTAAGATACAAAAAAATTATAACATCCGAAAGTGTTTTACGAGAAGTAAACACATGCTGACAATAAAAAAAAAAGATTAATGTATATTAACAAAAAAACACTAGAGATCTGGCCACGGACGGTGACTTGTATAATTACAGGGTGAAACGTGAACTAGGAAATCAAACAAATATGATGTATTCGATTTTAATGCACCCCTAAATGGGCCGAAGCGCTTCCTGCCGGCCAAAGGCGATAACATCGCACGGCTACTTATTTATAACGTAAGCTTTCTTAAATATTCTTTTTTTCAAACTTTAAACGGTACTTCTATAATTTTGAAGGTTAAACAAGTGGTCATAGATAAGATAACATCCAACAATTTGTTCATCGTGCCTAACGTAGTCGGACGTACGTCGCGCTAGAGTTGTTCTTATTAATTACTCAAACATTTTAAACGATCGATTTGACGATATTATCGTTCAAGGTTTACGACTAAATTCCTACAGTATGTAATATAAAATGCAGGAGTGAAAGAAAGAATTATTAGCGCTCATAAAACACGGGTGCGGTGTCAACCTCCCAATAAGCGTAATAATAAATGCGAGACCTATAAAATTCTCGGAGTCAGAGCCCTAGTAAAGCGCTGTATACCGAGGGTCTCAGCCACGGTAAGCAGTGGTCATAAATAAATCGTATTAAGGTGTGTTCTGAACAGTTATTCGGTATCAGTAGTAAAGGATCTCTCATCGCGCAGGACAATAAGTTGCTGTCAGTCGCGTTTATGAGCTTGTCGTTATAGCGATGTCGCGATGTCTCGCCTGAACGCAGACGATACTCGCCACCCAGCGCGGCTGCGTCACGAGAACTTACCGTTTATATATAGATCTACATACATATGTATGTGTAGACATATACTCATATAAAGAATGAAGATTTATATGTTGCGTGCCACTAACTACAATCTCATCACTGACTGGACTTGTAATAGCTAGTTTTTTCTTATCCTAGAACATCAGCTCTATATTTTATTTGATTTATTAATAATTATACTAAAAATAGATACAAATTTATTTATTAGTTTAGCAAGTTTTTAAAAAACTACAATTAAATATTTAAATTGCTCGCTGAAAGTTTCTGACAGAAGTTCTCGCAAAGAAATATTTATTACGGCTATTAATTGTAAAGCACTATTAAACATTGCCCAAGGAAAAGGTAAGTAATTTGATGTAAATGCGACATTTCACGAATGGTCATTTGTAAAACTATAACAGCATATTTTTATGTACGTAACTATTTCATTAATATTAACACATATCCCAGACACATCAATATTTTTTTAGCTAATTTACTTTGTATATAAATAAAACTGTACTGCGACTGGTTGTGGGTTCGATTCCCTTTAATGTTTCCATTTTCTTCGCCTATTGTCGATGCAAAGCGCGGCGTTAAGTTCCGCCACTTAACACGCAATGCCTCCAAAATTCGGCGGAAAGTAGTCAACGGAGTGTCTTAACATTAGGTTTCCTCTGCCTAATCTGCCGTGTGCGGGATACAGCGTGAAGTTAAAAAAAAACAAAAAGAAATAAAAGCGTAATAATCATAACACAATATTAAGGGACTTGAGCATAATTAATATCTGTCATCATTATACCTATGTAAGTATTCTTGCAATAAGTTAAAATCTTCTGATACTATGTAGCTGACGAAAAATTACACGTTAAACTAAACAAATAAAGCGTATCGAATTAATTTTGCGCAAAGGGCTTATAAAAATGATTCGCATAAATTATGCCATAAAAGACAAAGTATAATTATTATGTTGTGCATGTGATGCTAAAAAAATACAATTAATTATGAGCAAATTACACAAAGCATAATTTTATGCTATGTATGGAAATGCTTTACATTTCCGTTTCGCTTCATTGCAAGGGCTCACCTATGCCGCAATTATTGGAGACCGCAACTTTAAAAATATTCATGAATTGTTCATACAAAAGAATAAGTTAATTACAATATATTTTGTATTAGGTTGTAAAATTTGCAAAACCGCAATTTTGTGACAAGTCTCCTATACAAATATTTGCCAATATATATTCCTACTTTCAGAAATCAATTGCGGTTAACCACTTCCAGGGAAAGGTGCGAAGTTTCGATCATTGTACGTAACATATATTCTTTCGAAATTTGCAAGACGTTTGTACTTGCATTCGCTTTGTCGTAAAATAGCTGGAATTTCTAATTTCAACGAGTCTATAGTTTAAAGTCATCGCGTCTCTTTATAATACCAATTGTGTCTATTTCTTTTGGTATAGAGCTATAAAATTATATGGATAAAACAGAAGTAGTTGCGTCGTTAGCAAAACCATATTAAGAGGCTAAGTAATTACACATATTTTCTGCTACTTGCAGTCGAACGTATCAAGATTAATGTTTCTCGAATGTGAGTTCCCGACCTTTAACAACAAGCACGCAGTAAATAAATATAAAATGCAGTGACTCTATCAACTGAATTAGTAATATTTGTTATTGTAATGCGGACTATTTTTCTTTTTGTTATACGCTTTTTGTTCTGCGGCAGAATATTTCCATTCAACTACAAAGTCCTGAGTTATTTATTGGATAATTATCGTTGTTTTGTTTTTCATTTTCGAAAAATGTAATATTGTATAGTGTAAAATATATAATAAATCAATCGACAATCATCGTCTTTTATAAAAACCTCTTGTTACAGAGTTTGATGTTGAACACTTTCGAAACGTCTTAACCGATATTTAAATGTTATTTTGTATATGTTTGGTAGGTCCAACAATATGACGTAGACTATTTTCTATGGTAGAGCATAGAAAATAATCTACGTCCTTGTTATCCTTGAGGATAACAAAGGCCACTCTTCTTAATTTCTTCTTCAATTTAAAAAAAAAATATTTCATTTTTTGCCATAAGTTTGTTACTTTTTATGATTGAGCATAAAAAAAAATTATAGAGGTATAACCACAAATTCTCACCCTTCTCCTTCCTCACATGATATGTGGAAGTTACCCAACATGCAATTTATAAATGGTGTTCCGGGATGTGGGAAAACCAGTTGGATAGTGGAAAAATTTGACTTGGATAGAGACGCGGTAGTTACATATACTAAAGAAGCGGCCAGTGAACTAAGAGAGAGGTTATCGGTACGTATAGGGAATCTGGTAAGGAGTAAAATCCGTACTATGGCTTCAATACTGGCAAACGGGGCGCGAAGAGAATCAGAAAAGTGTAAACGGCTGATAGTGGACGAAACCCTGATGGACCACTTTGGAGCAATAGTAATGGCAGGAAGAATCTCAGGAGCCCAGGAAATTATTTTGATTGGAGATGTAAACCAGATACCCTATATAGACAGGGACAACCTCTTTGAGATGTTGTATCATAGACCATCACAAATCCTCAACATCGACCAAGATCTACCGTGTACTCACAGGAGTCCCATGGACGTAGCTTACGCCCTAAGAGAGGTATATCCCGGTATATACTCTTCGAGAAGGGTAGTGCACTCCCTTTATATAAAAAATATTAAATCTACGCCAGTTCCAAAAGATCTAAAGAATACCCTCTACCTCACTTTTACTCAGGAAGAGAAAGAATCCCTGACCAGCCAGGGATATGGAGGACAGGATGGCTCGAGGGTGCTCACAATCCACGAAGCTCAGGGTCTTACCAGCACAACCGTTGTAGTAGTAAATCTTAAAACAGTGAAAATGCAGTTACACGATAGCGTACCACACGCTGTGGTAGCAATTTCGCGTCACACCGACAACTGCACATACTACTACAGCGATGACAAAGATGATGCCGTCAAAAGGCTAATCCGGAACGCGACGGGGGCAACAAATAGAATAATCGTGGAATACAACATTAAGATGGCCATAAAAGACCGAAATGAAACGGTCACGTCCTCGTCCATAGCAGTCATGCCCTTTTCCCGCCAACAAATTTTATGATATAGCTAATTTTGTAAAGTGTATATTGTGTTAATTAATAGATCATTTAAATGTAGACATAAGTAGTAAATGTAATACTCGCTTAGGTTAATTTAAAACATCAGTTTAGTTTTGAGTAGTATGTAATTTAAGGTTTGTAACCAAAAAACAATTAAGGAAAAAAAGGATACGAGACCGAGTGTCTGTAGAGCTTCAATATTTAATAAAAAAAAAAAATTATAGAGGTATAACCACAAATTCTCACCCTTCTTCGACCAATCCCCATGTTGTAAGACTGCGATATTCGTAATTTTACTTCTATTGCCATCGATACCCGTCAGTTTTTGTCCGTTATTATTGTTTATGCCTCATCTATCATAGGCTCATAACAGTGACAATTATACTTATTTTTTTACTTTTATTCTTATCTTATTAACAAAATGCTGAAGATAGATTTCCACAGTGTTTACCTGTATAAATTAAACCAGAATACTCTCAAAAATTTAACATTATCATTAATTTATAGAATTTTGTTAATCGTTAGACGATGATTAATAGTACCTTACAATAAACCTTTGCCATTTGACCATTATGAACCTTTGCTAGTGTTATACTTTGGGGTGGGGTGCCCAAGTCTAGACTAATTGCAAAATGTCTGCGCTTAATCGATTGGCACATATTCACATATTTCAATTAAATACAAAGATTCAATAAAATTATACATTTGAGGAGTTTGCGGTTTAGGCAAAAAAGTAGACTGCAGAAAATACGAAATATCCATAGATGCTGTAGTTTACGCGAGCGAAGCCGCGAACGTGTTGCTCTAGTAATTTTATTATAAGAACTCAATAAATATCACATATATAACTAACTAAACGTATTGGGAACTAAAGTAAGTTGAAAAAAAAATTTAAACTTTTATATAAAAATTAAAGCTAGAAAGCCCTGAAATTGTTCCATTGATATATACGTGTTCTCGCATAACAGGAAGGAGGGGCCATTACTTAACACAAGTGTTATAATTCTATAACTATAACTATTCATGATAACATGTTCCGTAGCAAACAGCCTAGCTATTTACAATCAATAGGCAACTATGGATGGATATCTATTACTTAAATAGTAAACGCGGTACATATGTTACTTTCTTTGTTGCTTAGTCGCAATAGTCGTCGCGTTTCATAAACAAAACTTTATATAAAAACAGAATACCACTAAGAAAACCGTTTGTAAAACAAAAAAAATGTTTATTTGCTCAAAAAATGTATCGGAGAATGATTATTACATCGTAATTCTCGTTCAATTGCATTGAAAATACCTTTCAAGAATATCGCGTGTTTTCCGTAAGCAACTACTTGGTATATTGTTTTTTAAACATTAGGTACTTAATAAATAAAGGATAACTAATAACCCATACCTAACAGTGTCAAGAATTTTCTATTTCAAACGCGTAAAAATTTTAATAATACATACTTATTTTATATTTTCAAGGTTTAACTGTACAAGTTCATTTGTGACGTTCCTACTTATTTGCATTTACGCAAGACAATTATTAAACAACGCTATTACACCGTACTTGTTGAATCCATTTTACGAGTCGAGTTATTAATTTTATGTATTGAAACATGATTAAATATTATACATACTCATTAAAAATAATAGATTCCAATAACAATGTAGTAACGCCGTTTGCCGTTAGAAGCTTGACTGGTTTCCATGAAATGTCATCCAGTGGGCAACTTGCACGCAACTCGATCCCTCCATATTTACAAGTTCTCGATTTACATCTTATGGTGTTATTGCAAATAATTTTATTTGTTATTTAATCAACAGTTACTTAGGAAGATGGAAGTGTTAAAATTTTTAAACGATGTACATCATTTGCAATGTGTTTGTGTAATGTGAGAATGGGGAATTAGAGTGACATAGACGCGTGTCTGTCAGCTGAATGTCGCTCACGCGTCTCGTTACGTCGCCAGCCACGCGACAACAAGCCTAATCTCGTCGTTCGACATTACAAAAGATACTGTTACCAAATGCTGAATATTTTACAGACTTCATTGAATTTGAGGTCCACTGAGATCAGATGACGGTGTAGATGTAGCGAGATGATGCGAGCAGTGCATAGTTAGGTCAGTGTAGTAATTGTTTAAGCTATATGTATCATTACTTAGTATAATATGTAAAATCATTAAGAAAATAATCATTTATAAAGCATCTTCTTCGGATAATACGCACTATTATACAAATTATATTTACTAAAGAGAAGAATCCACTTCTAAAACAAAATGAATTTTAAACAAATATAAAACCACTAAAACTAAAACAGTTCGCGTGTTCAGAAAATAAATTTTAAAAACGCTTTGAATTGGCAGCTGATGAAGTTAGCTCGTAATCATCCCGACAGCACAGCTTCCACCGCGGGAGCATCACGCGAACTGTCATCTGTCAGGCCTTAATATTAATTTCCGTGTAAAATTATACAAATTGACACTTGACATGTTTTGTCGTCTCCAGGGTAATCGTGCGAAATGGAACTCCATTTTATTACTTTTATAAAGAGAAGACGGCGACGTTTTGTTTCTATTTTACTTAACTCGAAAATTTTAACATAATATTTGTGCGTAAATGTCAAATATTTTTTTTACTGTTTGTTTTTGAAATATGTTTTTATAATATATTTTTTCAAGTTATAAACTTAACACTCTGTATGTTATTACTGATAATAATACGATTACTTTAACATAGCTATAATTACAATGAACCAGTCGTCCCGATTTTTTTTAAGTCAAAATTTTATTTAAGAGAAAAAACTATGAAAGCTTAACAAAATGTAAAGTCAGACATTTGTAATTATTCTGCTGCTTATTGCTGTTGTTTTTACCTGGTAAAAGGAATACGGATAAATATTAAAAACATTATTACTCCATATTTGTGTGTACTTATTTACACACGTTAACTTTTAAAAGTATCTTCTTAAGCAAAGTTATAATACGATGTGGTTGTGCATGAAAAATAATGGAGACATAAATATTGTGAAAAGTGACGTTTAGTTAATGACCTCAACTCAATGTGTGTGAAGTAGCTGCGCCGCGGGGCGTCTGGTCGCGGTGAGGCCAACGCTTGCCTAATTAAAATAATTCTTTGTTTTCTTTACCTTTATAGCTAGCGAGAAATGTTTGATTATTTAACACATTTATTCCTTAAATAGTTATTTGCCATGTTAATTTTATTTCCTGCCTTCAACACGTTATTTATGGTTCAGACAGACATCAAGTACTTTTAAGACTAAAAATATAGTAAATTAAAAATTAGTAAATAAAATATATTTTTTTAACCTTCACACATCGTTCTCATTGTGGTAAAATAATATTTATCTTCGTTTTTTTGTATATCCATACTTATACAACTATTTCCCTACTCTCTGTTACATATTTGATTAATCAATAAGCATCTATCTACATTTAAGCAATTTTAATTTTTTTTCCTCTAATTTTAAACTGTCGTTACGTGAAGTTATACGTAATAAATTTTTAAAATAAGCATTTTAATAAAAAAGTCTATAAGTTGATTTCTGATGATATCTGTACTTATCTGACTAATAAAATTTTTAAATAAAAGATCAATTACTTACTGCTTACGTTCTATTAAGTTAGTAATTATTTAAAATAAATACATTACTACTGCCTGTACAGAATCATAATATTCGTTAACATAACACAAACACAACAGATAAAACAACTCATTAACTTTAACTATTTTATTTTTACCTATTTAAAATACAATTAACGACTAATAAAATATTATCAATATAATTGCAATAATAAAACTGCAGCAGAACAATTATATATACATACTTTACACAAAGAAGTTATTAAACTTTTATAGTCAATGAATAGGTATATCATAAACTAAAGCCAATATTCTCCACGCTGCTTTACATTGTTTAATTAAAATGCTAATTAATAATTAATTATAAACGAGTTGAAACCGTTGAAAGGCAGTTGAACAACGACTGATTGTAAAGGCAGTCGTTGTGGGTTCGATTTCACTTGAGGCAATGATTATAAGTTATTTTTATTTCTCCGCTTTGGTAGTTAAAACAAGACGCGGCGTTGAATTCTACCACTCAACACAAAAAGCCTCGAACGAGGAAAATGAAGAGAAAGAGATTGAAGCTTAAGTCCCTATAAAAAGGTGCTCACTGATACTTTGTAAACATTTGCATTCTATAACAAAAACTCTTTAAAACTCAGTAACCTTGAGTTCCTAATTAATGATTTAATTATAACGATTCATCATTAATTAATGATTTTTAATAGAAATATTGAAGGTAAAATATTAAGGAGCCATAATAAAACAGTTAAAATTAACAAGGTGCTGTTTTTATCGGCGAAATCTGGCTCAGTTTATGAGGTTTCCGGCCTCGCTCGACGCCCGCGCCCTCTCGCCATAAACCCTAACGCAGCTATTGTTAATATGCAACATTCGACATAAAATATAGCGGTTATGTCAAAATTTGACGGCTCGGACTTTTAACAAAACCGTTGTTAGATAACGATCAGAATTAGTAAGACCCCCAATTAAGAACATAAAATTTGTCATATTAAGATTAAATTTAAAATGTTAAGTATTCATTTTTACGATATAATTTAACATATTTCTTGTTATATGAATTGTTTAAATGTACATTTTTTTTTGTTAAATATGTAACTTTTCTAATTAGTGATGTATGTATATGAGAAAGGTACAAGTATAAGTTTAGTTATAAGTTTTTTTTATTTTTAATATTGACTTCTTTTTTACCTTTCTTAAGTTCTTACAATATTTTAAAATTTTGGTCAAACTTAAAATGTGTACGATACACTACAATATAATTACCTCTTTTTATGTTCTAGAAAAGTCGGGGCGAAATATTAGTGTAAAATTTAAAGTAAAAAAAAGTTGAGACGATTGCAATCAACTATACCCTACATGCGCACCCAACGAGCGAGTAAAACGGTTTCACTGTAATAAGAAATTTCAACACGCGAGATAAACAATCGTGGATAAAAAGACAATTAGCTATAAAACTCCTCGTGCTCACGATCGATGCGCGTACTCGATTACAAATAAACATGTAATCATGTTAGACAATTTGTCCTTATGTAAATCGATTATAGTAATGAGTTTATAATAAATAAGTGTTCATCGTGGTGCTGTGGCGTATAGCAACTGTTATTGTGATTGGTTGTGGGTTCGATTTTCACTGGTATTTGAAATTATTTTTCTACTTTGGTGAGAGAAAGTTTAGTGTTTAATCCTTCTTCAAAACGTCAGTTCTTTATTTCAGGCGGGAAGTAGAGCACAGAGTGTTTCTTGAACACCTGCTAGGTTCTATCTTACTACTCCGCTATTCAGGAGAAAGTGTGACACAATATATACTAAGTAAAGTATATGTTTACTATAATGATATTAAGAAAAATTCAAGTGGCCAGTCGTGGCCCAGTGGCACAAGAGTGTGACTGTAAACGACTGGTTGTGGGTTCGATTCCCACTCGAGGAGTGGAAATTATATTTCCATTTCCTTCGCTCTGGTGTCGAGGTAAAGCGCGGCGTTAAGTTCCGCCACTTAACACGCAAGCCTCCGAATTCGCCGGAAAGTGGGGAACGGAGTGTCTTAACACTAGGTTCCCTCTGCCTACCCTGCTGTGTGCGGGATATAGCGTGAAGCTATTTAATTTAATTTAATTTAAAAATTCAAATTTATTTAATAAAAGGATCGAAACTCTTTTTATTCAAACAAGTTTTCTACATTAGTAAATTCATACTCACAATATAACTTCCATATCTTTTAAAAATTGTAATATTAATGGCAAATGAAAAGTTAATTATAAATAAGATATTAAAAGCCGACACGAGATTTGAACTCGATGATTTAATTATGTGTGTCGAATGCACAACTGCCGGAAGCGATTCGACATAACCAAATGTTCAATCGCTGATATAAACGGTTGTTTAAGTTACTAACGAGAAATGCTCACTTGAACATATCCGTTTAAAATGCATAATATTAATTTATAATAGTGAATATTAATAATTTTTCATTTTATTATGATTATATTACTTCGACTAACGTGGACAACACTGGCACTCACTGTCTTCTTACCTGCACGTAACAAATTGTGGGGAGTAACCTATTCGTTAGTATAAGTAGTAGGTAATTAGGCAAGTAATATCATAATAATAAAAAGAAATATTTAATTTTCAGTAATATTTTTGAAAATTTAAGGAATATGTTAACCGTCTCATACTGTTAAATCCTATTAATATTTTAAAGGCTAAAGTTGGTATGGATATTTGTTAATCTTTCACATAAAATCTAATAAATGGATTTTAATGAAATTTTATAATAATATATAGGTATAAGCATATCTAGGGAGGTAGTACTTAGGGAAGTACTTTATTGCAAAAAGTGACAACAAAAATAAATGATATTCTTCTTTCACAAAGATAATTTTCTTCAAATTTTTAAAGAAATCTTTGCGCAAAAGGTTTATAATTGTTTATTTATAAGAACTTTAAATTTCGTTTGTGTAGACCGAACCTTGCTATATTATTCTTTGGCTTATGAATCTTCAATTTTTAAGATAAACTTTATATAAGTTATTTGAACTTAAAAGGGAACAAAGTATCTAAAGTGACTCTAAGTGAGGTTCAACAAATTGCAAGTAAGTAATAATATACAGATCATCTCTGTTCATTATACTCTCGAGCATCTATACCATCGCTTCGGATGGGGATTATGGTGTAATTAACTGTTTTACACGCTCCTAATGGCTTCATTCCGCTAATGACCATCTCATCTTCTCCTTGTCCCACCTCTGTAATATTCTTATATTTATTGCTAAGCCGTTCTCAGCGTTAAATTTTAATAGATTTCTTAAGAAGATAGAATCTAGGGATGTTGGTTACATCATACGTGGTTAATAATCGATTGGATGGTGATTTAAAAAAAATATTCACACTACATCGCAGGTTTTTTATTTTTTTATTCCCTAATAATTTATATGACTTTCAACGCTATTAAACATATTAAACGAAACTATTGTATATAGATACGATTACCGTAGTATAACTACTCAAAATGTTAGGTTAAAAAATCTCATATACATATGTATCTACCATAGTAACTATTAATATAATATCCACAGCTATATTTACACGGACATTGCATATTAAAACTCTTTAGCATATCTTCGAGTGATTCCACTTTAATGGAGTATAAATACAATTAAAGTTAACTTACAAATAATAATCGCGCATTTGACTTTCAATTATAGATATGAAATTTTATATGCAGATAAAATCTCCCATTTTACACGTTATTAGCCGATGGTATTAAAGCAAATCGCCAATAATACATAATAATTACACAACTGCAGGTGTTTTGTACGGCTATGAATTGTGAAGCATTGAAAATATTTACCATATCGATTCATTACATAATGACGTTATGTATACTTAGTATAATAAATCACTTTTAAATTAATTTACATAAATATATTAATTATTATATTTTTTTTGTTGCTACATATTTTGTAACGTCCTTTAAGCCTTTTTCTGAGGCATACAGCTCGGAACTTACATATAAGTGTATGGTATAAATTCATCATCCCCCAGTGGAAATCGAACCCACAACCATTGCATTTATAGACAGACGGCTTTTTGGTCTCAGAGTTAAGTTTAACTTTAAAAAGCTGTATTTGCCTTAAGCTCATTAAATATAACTCTTAAATACAAAATAATATACTAAATGTGTAAAGGAATTCGTCAAAAGCAAATTCAAGTTTTGTCAGTATAAGTCACGGGTTGACATGAACGGTTGTCAACAGTTGATGAATCGTAGGTGAAGACGAAGCTTGACGGACAGAGCCGGGTCGTTAGTGTGGCTGCACCATTACCTATGATCGATCACCGCCGGCGCCGAACCGACACCCGACAAATTTAATTTAGACCGCTAATGTCTTGTTGCTTTACTTTTAAGATAAACCTATTGTAAAAAACTTGTACACTCAAGTTGTAATTTTCACGATAAAAATTAATACATACCTATGTTATGTTGATTTATTGAAAAGATAAGTCTTGAATTAGTATAAAATTTTTATGAATAATTATATTTTGTCAAACAATTACACAGTTGCTTGCCCCCTGCCTTCGCTATGTAGGTATCAGTGTATCACATTCCAGAATAAGCGTATTACATTGTTTCGGTAATTCCTTGCGCACGTTAACGTGGCTACAACGTACGCACATAAAATTTATAACGTAATTTGGTTTTAATGAGCACAAATAACATTTACAGGTCGCTCGCGAAGTGATGTAAACGGCTTTAATTACACCGTTGGAATTAAGCACCGAACGGCTAGTGGTGTCGAATCAACACCTTCATTCCCAACGATCATAACGTAAAAAATATAATCTAGAGTTAGATTTTATACCGTTGATCCAAAACGAGCGCAAGTCTTGTAAAAATATTTCATGAAATATCACGTTCCGGGCAGACGCTAGCAGACAGGTATATTATGAGTATGTATGAAGAGGGTGGCCCTCGCGGGAGGCAAATGCAGTCGGTCGGGGCGCTAACGTGTGCGGGGTGCGGGCGCGCGGGGTGGCATGTGTTCGGGGCAGACGTCGTCGAGGAGCGTCGGAGGCTGCGATCGATGAAGCGCGGACACGCCTCGCGCACACCGCCGCCGCCACCGCCGTCGCATCAGCCGACACCCGCACCACAGACACCCTTATTGTTGATTCACTCGTTGCTTTTCTTAACCCATTATGACTTCGTATCTCACTGACAAGCAATCCGAGCGTACACGTCCCGTACAATTTCTACATACATAGGTATAAGATTACATTCTAAACTCAGTTTCGTGATCTAAACGAGAACCGACATGAGTCAAAGACTCAAAGAAAGAACTGTCAAGAGATCGTCCGAATACGGTGAGCGTGTTAAACGAATGTATTATGCTGAGCTGTCACTGCGATGGCGGTGCCTTTGCCTATACATAGATATTATCACGCCCCAAAGGCTAGGAAGCACCTCACGTTTAGAACTTTATGAAAAAGTAAATCCGACATCCATCGTCCGACAGATTATGTAATCTCCATGACTAATGGATACTATGGTAAAGGTGAAGCTATTATAAACAAAATCCTTGTGAAAATATTATAATTTATCTATATTCCCTTTATTACGGAATAATGCAATTTAATTATTATTTGCATTTGCATTTAATTTTATGTAGAATATATCGAATTACAAAATAAAATAAAACAAAGCAGAACTAAAGTATCTCTTTACTTTTATCGCTCTATCTAAAACCCTGTCATAACGGTTAGTTAAGAGTGAGATTAGGTGACCACAACAAAACGAACATCGCTTAGAATCTGGCAACCGAGTCAACCGCGCGACTGAACTGGTTTCAAGACATTGAAATTCTAAAGCCCACACAGTAAAGCTTAATTTTTAATGTTGCTTTCAAATAATATAGTTAATTTTTTACGTGACGTCCGATTGGAATTCCAAATTATTTTATAGGATTCTGATCTGTCACCGATAACACCCTAGCAGCAGTTTGGTGACAAGTAAATTGCTCACTTGTAATCCAAGGGATTAAATGTATCTTGATTTATGGAATTACATTTCCTCTATTACGATTATATCATAGAATATTTTTTTTGCACAAATATTTTAATTGCTTTTACGCACTTAATTTCGCATTAAAAGTACGAACGTTAATGAAATATGAATATGTATTTCTACCATCTACCATTATCTTGATCAAGTGTTTCATAATTTATAATCATATAATAATAACCATAAGACATAAACAAGTTAAATGAGGCGAGCGTCCAAAATTACGCCGTGTAACGTTACAAACGTAAGCAGAGGGACTCGTGTTATTGTAGTTATGTTTAGACCTTGCATTTTTAAACGAATACTGTTCATTTGATATTTTTAGTATACATTATATCTATATTTATGAATTAGGCATTAATATATTATTTCAATAATTGAACGTTGTATTGTAAAATTAGTTAAGCTATACAGACAATGCCATTATAAAAATATAACAACTAGTATAATTTTGGACATAACTATTCATTAATTCTAAAAACATATGACAGCGGAACCAGGTTGGTTGGATTTACGTAAACTATGTAAATAGAGGCTTTACACGCGAGGCTATGGTATAAAATCTTATCAGCACGTTATAGTCTTAATTAGAACAATACTAATTGCTATTTATGGCAATGCAGCTGTGTTGTGTTGTCGAGTGTAGAAGCTACACTACATATACTCACACTATTAGTGTAGTAATGGAGGACTGAATCTATAGTAGGTACTATACTGAATTTATTCTGTTAAAGAAATAAGCAATGAGAAGAAACTTTTTGTAATACATCTTTTGTACCCCTTTATATTTAAATTATAATATGAAAGAATATTTTACTTTTCGTCACTTGTTTTTGGCCTGTTTTTAACGTTGACCTAAAAATGCCACGATGGGTGGTCTTTCTTTAAATTCTCAATTTTCAATACTTCCATACAGTCATAAACTACGTATGATGAATAAATATGTTATTCCTTCAGCTTAGGCTGTCGACTTCCGACAATGAATGCAGCTCTAATATAAAAATAAAAAAGTTTCATTAATACTACTAACTTCTAAGAAGCTTTGTGTCGATATTTGTTCTCATAGAATATACAGAGTTATGACGTTTTGCATCGCGTGGCAACTAATTACGTAATGCTAAATAACGTTTAATTTTTTTCGCGGCTACTTAGCAATAGGATTACACAGCGCGATAATGTCAAGATATTTGTAAGTTCTTTTGATGGGACAGGTGCAGCAAGGGCTGTACGGACGGACGATCTAATTCGGACGAATGCTAATGAGCCGCGTAACCCGACGCTCCACCTGTCTTATACAAAATAATTTTTATTTACGCAGCCCTCCAGGGAATATGAATATTTCGACGCTATCGCTGCCATCAACTGCATATTATGTTACATGTAAGTAAACTATGACCATCCATTATTCAAGCTCTGGACCAGGAATCTCTGATTCAATTATGATTTTTTTTTGTTTCATAACTATGCTGAGAGAACAACCTTGACTTTATAGACAAAGGTAAATTATTAGATACCTAGAATAGCTAAACATTTAAATTACGATTGTACTTAAATTTAATTATTTATTAATTTATAGCTAACATCGAGGGAATATCTTACATCTTGCGTCATATTGTAACGTTATTTTATAAGACAATTAAGTTTTCTTGAAAATAGTCTTCTGTTTTAGCAATAAAGCGTACTATTTACAAGTAATAACTGTACTACATTGTATAAAATTAATTTCGTATAAATATCATAGCTAAACACATACAAAGTTGAAAATATGCTTTGGTTATATTTAAAGGACACATCTGCATATCGTGGTGAATTCCGTAGGCAGGGGTCATCAATCATGGCACTGTTGGGCCGACGCCCCGTGACGAATGCCAACCCAAACACCATTGTGGCCGAGCGCCGTGCCACCCACACTGCAGCACGCTCGCAAATATACAGGTGACAGAAGGGTTCCATATATAAAGTAAAGCGTAATATACACAAACGTCGTACTTCTTCGCTTTAAAATAAAATAATAATTTATGTAGATTTTTTTAATGTTTTTTTTAGCTTCACGCTGTATCCCGCACACAGCAGGGTAGAGGGAACCTAGTGTTAAGACACTCCGTTGCCCATTTTCCGCTGAATTCGGAGGTTTTGCGTGGCGGAACTTAACGCCGTGCTTTACCTCGACACCAGAGCGAAGAAAATGGAAATATTAAATATTTCCACTCCTCGAGTGGGAATTGATTTACAGTCTCACGCTTGTGCCACTGGCCCACGACTGGTCATTTTAAATGTTTTGAATCTTCAAATACGAGTATGTAGATCGATCATGTCCATGTGACAAATAAACTTGTATGAATTATATATAACTATTGCTTTATAAAAGTAGATAAAATCAACTCAAACTATAACATTTTCATTGATATTTTAAAGTGTTGACATTCAGATATAATGTGAGATAATGACATACTTACAAAAAATATTTTTATGTTCATGTTTAAAAATAGCTGAAACTTAAACGTTAAAATCTAAAAATATTTTGGCTCCATTAACACGATATTTGCAGAACCCAAAGATGTTAAGAAAAGTGTCATATATGGGCATTGTTACTTTTCTTTAACGACCACGACACCACTTTTGTCACATAATTAATGGCTTTGCACATACAAGAATGTTCCAAGAAAGCCTCCTACGGAGACACACTATGAAGTGAAAATTTAAAAGCTGTAAATAGTTAGTTATTAATTTGGTGCTAAATGTATACCACCCAATGCGAGTTACTATTAGACAAATAAAAATCCGTACATCCTTATATATATTACTACTTGTCAATATATTGAGTAACATATGACGGTGATATTAATGTAAACAAAATAATACCTGTAGTTTTACAAAGCGTTTCATAATAATATTTTCATTTCTTATATTTAATTTTACATTACTATGCATAATGAATTTCCTAGATACGCAGCTATATGAATCAATCAAGCACGGTCCTCAGGGAATGGAGTCGAGCGCGAGTGCAATTAATTGGCTTATCGTATGGCTTTATTGATTCGGTAAGGCGATCCGTTTTAATTACCGCCATCGCTCATTTGCCACTGATTGGCTGAGCGTTGGGTACCTGCTGCGTGCTGCGTACGATCCGATATGCCGATACGATCTTACTATGCACGTACACCACCAAATAAACAGTAAGAATTATTTAATAAACATGAATATTTATTTTCCTGCCATATATTTTGATATACCAGTAACAAACTTAAGTAGCATATCAAATTAAAATTCATATGCATAACCTACAATATAGATCTATGTAACAAAGTAGTTAAACACGATTAACCTCAAATTTTCTTTAGCATTATCATAATAATGATTTCGATCTTTTACGAGAATAGTTTTAATACGTTTAGAAAGCGTTTAATTATACAAAAAATGTTATAAATAAGCGTGCTTGTAAACTATTTGTACACCTTCCATCTCGGGAAAGATGTATAATTTAGTATTGTAAAGACACCAACAAATATAAAAGTATTTCGTTCGACATATGTCGTAGAGCGCCATTACAGCTAATTGACAGTCGGCGCACGAGTTGTGTTTACTGCTGTATTTGTCACTCCCCGCACTAATGACATATTACACGTTGATACTAGCAACCCTTTCAAAATAAACAAACTTAAATAACAGAAATTGAATATTTATTTTTATAAATAATCCAATAAATTACAGGCTCTGTTTATAATAAATACATTCCTATAATAAGTGAACAGATGTAAAACCTAACTTTAATAAACAAGAATATCAATAATCATGATTGTGTTAATAGCTCGGGGCGGACGAATTAAAGCAGCTTCATAATAAAGATATAATATTGCCGGCGGAACTCTCTCGAGGGTGACGAATCGCTCGACCGATTAACTCTTAAACGACAAATAGAGGAACTCCCTGCCCGCAGTTCTCCCGTTCGGGGGAAAACTAAGCCACGACTTCCGCTAATTATACCAGAGAGCGGTTCCGGAAACATCGCTGTCCCCCTCGCACTTTGCGATCCGATGCACATCTCCGCAAAAACTCCGAAAACCAAAATTTTCCCTTCTCCGGACGGGCGATCATATTTCTTCCCTCTCGCTCCCATTAAACACACCGTAAACGCTTTCCTTTTTTCACGCCCTCGCTCTAATAGAAAGGCAAATTACGAGCTTACGGGCGCGGACGGGTGGCGATGTACGAAACCGCCGCGGCCGTCCTCGTGCGTCCCGCTTTCACCCGACGCCGACGCCCGCCATACTGCTTCGCAATTCAGGCAAAGAGGGGTCGACTACGTGAAATTTTACTTCATATGGTTTTCGTCTGTTACATTACGAGTATGATCGAACAAGATGCACCTAAATAATAATATATGTATGTATAATTAACTTGAAATGATTATTTTTTTCTTAACTCTTTTTCATAGTATATAGTACATATCTTTCTCGATCATTCACCTGTTCTTAAAATAAATATTATTTATGATCTTAGAGCACACTAGAAAGACCGTTACACGCGAGTTTATCATGTACAATCATAGTAATAAAATCAGCATGGCGAGTCCACGAGTGAGTTATAAGGAAATATCGGCTTCAACGTGAAGCTGATGAGCGCTTCGCGTGACATCACATGACTATTATACTTTTATAACATACTAAGGATATTATAAAGATGTCACGACATTTTCGTAATTATTACCTACAGCCGAGTGTACAAATACGATTAATCATAAATTAATTTACCAATGAATAGCTGATAATTCCAGTGTAATAAAAATTATATTTTATTTGTAAAAAGAAACACTTGCTGCTATTTACTATAAAGAAAATTTTGAATACTCTTTTAGGATCTTAAAACATACTAGAACATGCACAAATGGTAACATATATCATGTATAGGTGTTATGAATACACATCAATTAATATGTTTATATAAATATTAATGCTACTGTGTATATTATACCTAAAGTCTATTTCTATATCGCCTATTCATATGAATTATTGTCATTTTCGAATTATCGAGTCTACGCTACCGCGGAAATGGAAATTAATGACTTCATCGCTGGGTAGTGCCGGTAACGAACACAATTTGGGCACATTAGACATCATTTGTAGCAAACTTTATTATTACCTTACCGCGTGCGTATCGCCCTCCTCTGTTTTCAATGCTCAGTTATTTATATCTTAATATTATGAATGATGTTGTAACCAAAATGCAGAACTTTGCAGGTTAATATAAGACTACGATTTTTTTATAGACCCAGACAAAGATAGCCTAGTGAAACACGACTGTTGTACACTTTCCGTTCTAATTATAAAATTTAAAAATATATTTAGTGGCGCAAGCATCACTTTGTCAAACAGAATCAGGGAAGCTATTTTAATAAAAAACCAAAGTCAACAAATAACATATATAAACGTCCACGTTTGAACTTATCTGTGCCAAAATGACGTAGTTTAGCCACTTAAATAAGTCAAAAAAGCTCTTGTTGATTTCAGAGTATAATTGCTAACTAAAGCCATTTGCACTTTTATATCGATATTTTCAATACTGCTGAAACTAACAATATTGCAAGACAATACTCAGAAAAATTTACCTCCAATTAAAGGACCTCTATCCTTTAATTGGAAGTGAACATCTCAAAATCTGGAGCATGTAGTTTTTGTCAATATAACAAACCAAACTGTCAACGTTAATTTAAAGCACTGTTACTGAAAATACCTATATGCATAAAAATACCTACTTAACATCTGCTGATCATTCAATAACTCTTAAGTATAGCTTAACCAACCCTTACTTCCGCGGCGGGCGAACGATCATGTTTTTGTAACAAAACGACAACCGCGGCCACCCGGAATCGACAATAATTTATTTGAAGCGAGGGGTAGCTGAGAAAATTTAATGTACCATTTATAAAAACTGTGCTCCGGAATTAGTAACACTCTGTGTCTTTGTCGTTTGCAAATTAAAATGTGACATAGCAATATTTATTTTTATACTTTGTCGCCTTCTATAAGAATTTTTTATTAAATAGGCGCTAAAGCAAATTATATGTTTATTTGTCTTTTAAAATTCTTTGATTACTTTTACCTATATGTATCTATCTATTGAGTATCAACTAATTTAATTTATATAATAAAATCTTAGAACGCTGTGTTCGCCCATTTCTCGTAGTCTAATTAAGAAATCCACACATTATCAGATCCGATTACACTATGGTATTGTCATAGTATTGATCTGATATTCTAACCAAGACAAACGAAAATTTGAAAAACATCTATGGATGTCTGTTACTCTGTCACAAAACAAAACGCAATTGGGTAAAACTTTACAGAAATATAGTTCGTACATCGGAATAAAACATAGACAATAATGATATTGTGTAATTTGGCCTATAATATAATAATAAATATCAAGTAAAAATCTGCCCTGAATGAAAAGTATCAAAGCCATCTTGACGTGCGTTTGCCTAAACTGTTGGTAGCTCCAACGAGATACTGTACTACACGATTATTTGCATTAAATAAAACTAAGTAAAATCCGCGACTGCAAATATACATATATACATACACATGTAATCATATCTTTCGTGTGGAAGCCATTATAACCTAAATAACGATCAAAAAATATATTTAAGTTGGATATATTTCCAAAAATGCAAGTTATGAAGTAGATATTAATCAAATTCCTATTAAAATTGACACATTTGTCACTTTCAGTATTTTTTATAGATGAAATATGTCTTTTATATGAATAGTTTAAATGTTATCACACTAAGATTGTAATGAATAGAGTGCCATTAAGCGCCTAAGTAGGTATAACTATAACCGTCTACTATAATTGAATTAACTAATGTATTAAGTAATCTTCTTCCATAAATTTAATAATACTTCTAATACTCTTCACTTCGAATTCATTTATTTATTTATTTTATTTCGAAGAGTTCAATTTGTCTGTCTGTCCGTTTGTGTATCTGTCTAAATGTGTATTTCACGAGTAATAACGGTCTGAAGCCTGGGTAAAGAGTAGCCTATTTTTTATTAACGTGAACAAGGCCGCGAACCAAAAGGTAGTAAAAATATATACGCATATTTCAATTATTCGGAAACGGTACCTATTAATAATATTATTTTACATAAGTAAATTTATTACGAGTGGCCAGTCGTGACCCAGTAGCACAAGCGTGTGACTGTAAACGACTGGTTGTGAAAGTGGGGAACGGAGTGTCTTAACACTAGGTTCCCTCTGCCTACCCTGCTGTGTGCGGGATACAGCGTGAAGCCAAAGAAAAAAAATTATTACTACTAAACTTATTGTCTAGTCACCTTATACTTAAAAAAGACGAAATTTCATAAAACTTCACTTAGACATAGCTAACAAGAGCTAGTCAGTTTCAAAACGTGAGCCCAACGGTAACAAGCAGGTCGGGGGTCGACGTTGGAGTTACAATGGCTCGTTTGGACACAATACTGGCTCGCACACCCCGCACCCCGCACGCCGCACCCCAGCGCCCACTTCATTACGCGTGTATTGTACGGCCACGCGCGATCAGCCTGACTTCTGACCCGACGATGGTGGCCACCAAAACATTCTCTCTACCAATTATTATTTTCTAACAAACAGTTAATCTATCAATAAAATTAATAGATCATTTGTATGGAAATCGAATTATACTCGTAATTGTAATTAAATATCTGTTGAATTATACCGTAGACATACTGTATATTTCTTGCAAGTTGTTAAATCAATCAAAAGTTCTATTAGTTCAATTACGAACTAAAGAAGATTTTTTTCCTAATATTAGAGCGTTTAAAAAGTTACTTCATTAAAATCACGTAATGAATCATACTATACATAATTATGTAAAAAGCTGAGCTAGCGCTAAAAGTGTGCTAATAATGGCGCTGATAATATCATGTTGAGTGGTAAATATAGTACACGTGCGATTGAAGAGATCACAATGGGCGTAGGAGTAAAACCAACACGACGCGGCGCCCGCGCATTCACAATTGCAAGGTGTACAATACCACACAGCACACAATGGACAGCTAATTGTGCGTCGACAGACCAACTGGTTTGTTAAGACCTACCAGTTAGATGTCAATATCCTAAGTAGATTTTAATATTTTCAGATCATCGTGGCAGTGGGACAGCCTGGCTGTAAACGAGATTGGTGGTTTCAATTTCCACTCCGGGAATGATTGTTATGTCTTAAATTCGGGCGAAAAATGTAGAAATGAGTAAGTTTACACTAACTTCCCGCCGACCCCACTGTGAAAGAGAAAACTGATTTAAGCAGTTCAGCAATATTGAAGAAAACATAAGGTAAAAAGAATCTATTCGTTCTTACTAACAAGAGCTTTCATTTAGATATTGCTATATAAATTGTGCAGCTAAGCGTGAAATCGGTTTTGAGCATACAAATTAAACTCGATTACGTTTATATTTAAACGCCTTTAACTATTCGATCTCCAAATCAGCGAAGTGTAAGATGAAGTTTGAGTTTCTTCATACCTGTATGCCGAAATAAACTAATCATAGGGATTACATTACAAAGCCTATTTACACTACCATACCAGCCAACGCTCTAGCGAAGAACATTACACGATTTTGTTACTTTTAAAAGAATTAAGCCTGCTTCAATTTTTTATAGCAAATACACGTTTTTATTAGTCGTGTCGAGACACTCTGACTTCCAATTTCCGAGACATTGAGTATTGAGTGGCAGAACTTTAAGTCGCATTTTGTGTTCGGCATTAGAGCGTTGTATAGAAAATTTGCATAATAAAATCTATATAAAATGTATATAACATAATAACCATCGTGTTTGCAGATGCTGTTTCAGAGCGCCACGACGGCGTCATTTTTTCATCTACCCAAATATATTAAAACAAACTTAATAGTTATGCATATTATTAATATACATTCATAAATATTTTAAATATATCTGTTTTTTTATTTAAATCACATATACGATAAATGCATTATCGTATATTATAGCAAACAAACGGCTAAACGAACAGTAGCTGACAGTTCGCACCGGAGCGAATTGCAACGTGCGTAGGTGCTGTATTATGCACTCCAAACACTTCGTTTCTCGATTCAATTTAAGTCAGTAAGCTCAAGTAGCTTTTATATTAATCATCGTACCTCTAAAATGATCATCACTATACGAATATATTAAAATTGAATAGGCATCATTATTTGATTATTCCTACGCAATATGAAGTACATATAGCATTCCATTAATCATAATGCCATAGCTAATCGTAGTTTAAATAAATTTAATCATTTTAATAACGAGAATAAGCGAATATGTTTACTAATAGGTAAATGAAACTTCAATGTTTTGGTTGAAAAGTCGTTAAATTTTAATTTTACAATCATCCCCGAGAGCTGTTATCGAAATAATTTATGTTTATAATTATGCGATTGTGGTCATTATGAATACATGCGCCGACTGACTGGCCAATTAAGTTGAAATTATAATAAAATCAGCGCACATTATTATATAGATTGGCAAATAAAATATCGTATAAAAGTGTAGTATAAAAATATAAGTAATACAATAATCAATTTAATTCATATTTTCTTTAAACTTAGATATAATTATTTTAACCATACTGGGATAAAGTAGCCCCATAAAACATTTCAAAATGTATTAATATTATATTATTAGTATTATTAGTGTTAGTAACTAAAACATTCAAGGACTTCACAATATCTAATATTTAATATATTATGACTTAAGATGACGATACCTAAGAAGATATATATCTTCCTAGCATATGCTAACTGACGTTTCTGAGCGTTCTAGACAAAATGCGGTAATAATAAAAATTGTATGACAATCAATATGCTAAAAATTGTATGATCAATATGCTAAAATAACCAATTTAATTGAAAGAGATTTCATATGAGTAGGTAGATTCTGAATTAAAACAAAAATTACATGCTATTAATCGTTCATTCACTACTTAGACTTCTAATTGTTATAGAATTGTCACTGGATTTAAAACATTAGAGAGAGAGAGATGTAGATAGAGTGTCTAATAAATAGAAATCATAGAACTTAAAATATTACAAACTTTGTCCATACACGGGTAATCTACCGGCCCAATTTGGATGAACTTTAGAATAAAAGTAGAAAATAATCCAGGGTCAAACATAGGCTACTTATTTTTCAAAAATCAACCTCTAAAGGGCTGAAGTAAGGGATGAAAGTTTATATGAAAAACCTAAATCACTTGACCGATTGTAATGAATTTTGGAATATATATAGTTGATAATCCAAGGTCAAATAAAGGCTACTTTATTTTTCAAAACTCCACCCTCGAGGGTTGCAATATAACGAAACAGCGTAGTTCGCGCAGCGGAGCCACGAGCGGGCCGCTAGTATATACCTATGTTAAAAGTAAAATTATGTTAGCTATCACGAACATAAAGAACATGGTTATTAATATCGAATTATTATTATTATTTAGGGGGCATTATGGTCCAATTGGACAACATCTAACTGTAACCGCGATGATTGTGATTATAATCGCGGCGTAGAGTTTCATCTTAAATTTGTCTTGATTAGGTTTTGTCTATCATCGCTACTCTATTGATAAGAGCATGAAGCTACTTCTACTACTATTTGCAATATCCCCAGTTTTACGAATACTTGCTAAAATTGAATTTTCATAAACGCTGTTAATCGTAGCATTTATTATAAAGTCAGTAATATAAATCACAATCAAACACGCCCGCGGCGAGCGTTGAACTCTTCATTATAACGCATTGCGCGGGAGTACGTACTCGTCAAGTTGAAAGGTGCATTAGCGCGAAATAACACGTAGCCACGAAAATTTCAATTAAGTTTAATGCGTAAATCCCTCTCCCTCTCCACCCTTCTTCCCAACCCTCACGTATCCTTTATCTACCCAATGTGCTATACACATTAAAAAGAGTTTAATCAATTTTTTGGTTATAATTTAATTTTTTTCCGCTTAGGAGGGTAATGAGAGAGAACATAGTATTAAGACTCTCCGTCTCTCATATTCCATCTCGAGTTAAGACATGTCGTGCTGAGCAGTGGATCTCAACGTCGCGCTTCGTCTTAGGTACCACAACTGAGAAATAAAAGTAATTTAATAACAATCACTTCCCCGAGTGGGAATTCAACTCCAAACCAATCACGTTTACAGTCAGACGTTGTTCTACTACGCCAAGATGGCCTCTTTTTCATTTGTTAATTTTTTATAAGATAATTTGGCGACATTTAACATCGGTTACGTATAATATTACATAATAAGATACTATTACGGCTGACAGAAATATTGAAAATCATATATATAAGTAAGTGCATGTCAAGAAAATTCTTAAAAGTGTAATAAAATAGTTGATCTAATAATTATAGTCTTAATTTAATTTAATCAATGTTGTATGTAGAAATAGAGCACCTGTTGAGGGCAACAATAAAAAAAAATCATAATTACCACTCACGATCACTGATCATTGACTACAATAACTGTCAGGACCGCACTAAATATTGTTTGTTGATGCCGGTTATATTTTTATGCCGTTCAACACCTTGAGAGATTATTAAGGTACGCCAGTAGTAAGAAGCCAGGTGCCAGCTCATAACTTATAACACTTTAATATATGATAGGTTCGTTATATTTTATATTAAATATTTAACTTAGTGCTTAAATTAAACGTTTTTATTACTAATACGAGTTAATTTGAGTATTTTTTTTAATTTTTTAATTTCATTTGGAATAGAAGGGAACTCTGACAGAACCAAGTGTTATGACAGTCCGTCTTCGTTTTCTGTTTAAATGAGTTTTTGAGTTTTGATTGGTAGAACTCAATGCCGCAATTAGTCTTACCAGAATAGAGAAATAAAACACACTGTCCGACTACGCTACATTGACCTCAATAAATTTAACAATATTACTATTATAAAAACATTATTACATTCAGACTGATAAGATAGACCTGGTTATAAATTTAAGCCAATGTTCGTAGAAAAATATAGAATCTCTTTAGATGACACTTTGAAATTTCGGATAAAAATTTAAACATAAAGATTAATTTGCTTGAGCTCTTGGATGTCGCGTCCAATGGCACCAAATTTTTAATACGAGGCCTTCGAGACGCAGTGGGACAGCGTCTGTAAATAAGATAGTCATGGGTTCGATCCCCCAAGAGGCAACGATTATACGTTACTTTTATCTCTACCTATGACGAAGCGTAGCGTTGAGTTCTGTTACTAAACACAAATGTCTCGATTTCTGGAGAAAGTAATGAACAAAATATCCATGATACTAGTATCCTAGTAAGAACCTAGGTTCACTCTCACTATCGTAATCTTCTTCTTCCTCCTGGCACTATCCCGGCTTTAGCCAGGGTCTGCCTTCCTACTTAACCTCCTCCACTTTGCACGGTCTTTTGCATCCCCGGTGGTAAGTCCATTGGCTCTCATATCGTGCTTCACGATGTCCAGCCATCGCTTTCTTGGGCGTCCTGGGGTCTTGCTCCAGGGACAGACATATCAAGGCAAATTCTTCCGACATAGTTCTCAGGCCGGCGTGCAACGTGGCCATACCATCTCAGGCGACTCTCTTGAAGCTTATCCGCTACGTCACGGACACGAAGACTACCTCGGATAAATGTGTTGCGTATGCGGTCAGCCCGCGTAACGCCACACATCCACCTCAGCATCTTCATCTCCGTAACGTGGAGCTGCTGAGTGTGCCTGGACAGTGCTGGCCAACATTCGCTGCCATATAAGAGAACCGGTCGGATTATGCTCTTGTATATCAGTCCCTTGAGCTTGGGCGGTATTCTGCGGTCGCAGACCACACCTGTGACCTCACGCCATTTCGCCCAAGCAGCGCTGATACGGGCTTGGACATCGTGATCGATGCCTCCGGACTCGTGCAGAATAGATCCAAGGTACCTGAACTTTTCCGACTTAACGGCTGGTTCAGGACCTATTTGGATAGTGCATGAGTCCGGGCTCCCGCAAGCCATGTACTCGGTCTTCGTCACATTTAGTTTAAGACCGCCGTTCTCAAGCGTACCCTTCCAGAGATTCACTCTCCGCTCCAGCGTCAACCGGCTCTCGTCAATGAGCGCTATGTCATCGGCATACATCATCAGCCATGGGGGCTGGTCCTGGATGTAAGCCGAGACAGTGTCCAGCACTACATTGAACAAGAACGGGCTAAGAGCCGAGCCTTGGTGAACCCCAACAGAAATCAGAAAGGGTTTTGTATCGCCAACAGCAGTCCTAACCATTGAAACGGAATCGCGGTACATATCTCTGATGATGTCAATATAGGCCTCAGGGATCCCTTTGGATCGCAATGCCCACCAGATACATTGACGAGGCACACAGTCAAAGGCCTTCTGCAGATCAAGGAATGCCACATGCAGAGCTCTCCTTTTTTCCCTGTATGCCTCCATCAGAGTTCTGAGGGCAAAAATGGCGTCCAAGGTGCCCGATCCTGGCTGAAACCCATATTGACATTCAGAGACAGTACACTCTCGGCGGAGCCTGAGGTCGATCATGCGCTCAAAGAGCTTCATGGTGTGACTCATGATCTTAACGCCCCTATAACTACCGCAATCCTGAACACTGCCCCTGCCTTTGTAAATAGGGGTTATGTTTGTAAATAGCTGTAACGCCACTGACGTGGCATAGTCCCAGTGTTCAAGATGCGGTTGAAAAGGTCCGTAAGTATGAGCACACCATGAGAGCCCAATGATTTCCACGCTTCGATCGGAATGTCGTCAGGTCCCACCACTTTCCGTCTCTTCATGCGTCGAAGACAATTCCGAGTTTCGTCAGGTGTTATCGGGGCAATAAGTCCAAGATTAGGAGGTGGTTCGGTTGGAAGGCTGCACGGGTGCTGAATGTTTAGCAACTCCTTGAAGTAACATCTCCATCTCTCCTTCACAGAGGCATGATTACACAGCAGCGCGCCCTGGGAATCTTTGACGCAAAGACATTTGGCGATATCTTGCGTCGCTTTATCCCGAGCTCGTGCCAATTTGTAAATGAGCTTCTGCCCCTCCGCAGTTTCAAGTGTACCATACAGAGGTGATAACCTGTCACTGCGGGCTCTGGCAACAGCCCTTTTACATGCACGCTTCGCTGCTGTGTACTCTAGTCTGTCTTCAGGAGAGTTGGATTGCTGCCACTCCTTAAAGGCAGCCTTCTTTCCACAAATCACCTCCTGCACTTCGTCATTCCACCACCATGTCTCCTTGTCGATGACCCGTCCTCCCCTAGAAAGGCCAAGAACTCGTTTACCTGCTGCGATAATTGCTGACTGGGCTCGATCCCAAGCTTCCTGAGCAGTTTCCGTATTAGGAAGCTCAGGCTCCTAATCAGCTCTCTCATTATCTGACTATGGGAGAATAAAGCGTCAAGCTGCTTTTTATGTATGACTAATCCTCATTCAATAACACTTTTAATTTTTGTAATGTTTTAATGTTACTGAGAATATGTGCTTTTTTTCTAAATAAAGCCAAATGAAGTCTTTACGTGGGTATATTGAAGTATACCATGCCTAAAGATAGATAAATAGTTAAAAAATTAAGAGTGTAGAAGAGAGTGTCTTGACACTATTTCCCCTGTTACTATCCTGGTACAAGGCAAAAACTGGAAAAAGTTATAATCTTCAAACGTTATTATATTCATATCTTGTTGGATATAAATTACAAGCCTGGAGTCAATAGATCCCTTCATAATCATTATAGTCATTGAAATAAGCTGCTTCTTCTTAACATCCCGCAACAAACGATTACTAGAAATTAATAATTATTATTTTTAACCTCGAACAATAATGATCAGTCGTTTACAGCGTACAATGGGGACTCATGATTCATAAATACGATGCAAAAGCATATTAAATATTTATGACAACGTAACCTTTACAAGCAATAGGTAGCTTGACGCCACGTATTACTAAAATCCACTTATGACTTAGAAGTTTCGGATTTTATTTCTTAAAAAATAAACCTTAAAGGAAAAGAAATAAATGCTTAAAGGAACTTGGTTCATTTTACATATGTTTATTAGTATGGCTCTTCCAGCGACATCGGTTGGTAATTGTCAAGTATTAAAAACCGATAAAACGCTTAATGCCGCGAGTGATCGGTCAAATTGCGGATGCGGACAATTAACATTGACGTGTCGATCACGATATCGATTCCGAAAAATTTACAGTAATATTTATTTTTTTATTCCAAAAAATATTAAACTTGTTATGGTTTAATGCGTAATTATTAAAAGTGGCTACCGAATGTAAGTGTGTAATGTAAATTCTGGTGATCACTCAAAAGACCCTTTTTATGATACCAATAATGTTATAATATGGAGCCACATATATAGTTATAAGCGTTTATACTCTTAATAATCTTGCCAAAATAACATGTTCACCATAAACTTGTTGAGCGACAGCTTTAAAATATTTGGACGCTCCTTATTGTATCTGATGTCCAACAAGCATAAATCGTCAACCAGTTAGGCTCTAACAAAGTCAGCAGTAAAATGGCCTATAAATCAAAATGAATCGAAAAAATGTAGTATACATAAACGAGGAGAGGCTGACACTTTATTTTCTTGGTCACTTAGTAAAGTGACAACATCGATATTAAAGATGGTCATAACTAAAATTATAATTGTAGTTTTTATTGACATTTTAATAGGAATTCTATATATACTTCTGTGTACACTTAGAATAATTAAAATCATATTCAAGACTACGTTAACTAATAAAATGTTATAGGATACAATTTGCCTATTGATAATAGATAATTAATGCACAATTAGAGCATATGTAACAATAAGTACAGAAAAAAAAATAGTAAAAATATATATCACCTACTCATTCAAGCATTTCCGTAATGCCTTACTATGACTATTTCGTGCTAGTAGTACTTTTTAAATGCATATATTATATAAGACAGGCATTAAGCAATCCTTATCATATTTAAATAAACACTTGCTCGGAACGATGCATTCATAGCCCTGATGTTTTTTTTTTTATGGAAAAAAGGAGGCAAACGAGCTGAAGGCCCACCTGGTGTTAAGTGGTTACCTTCGACCGTAGACATCCACAACATTAAGTTATGGATGCGTTGCCAGCCTTGGGAATGTAGGACAGAAGGAGGGAGGAAGAATGGGAATGGTGGGAATAGGGAGAGCTGGCTTACATGCCATCGAACCGGAACACATCATAAGATATTTGGCGGTTCGTCTTTGACATGATAGTGGTCGCGAGCCAGTCGGAGAACGAATCTTCTACCACCAAACTACTGGGTTACCCGCCTTTTACGGGACGCTACCCAGCGGCGGGGGGGGGAATTGTATTCTTAACCCGTCCCCCCACGGGAGAAAAGTTTCATACTAAATACATTTTCGAAATTCTTTTTCGTTTAGTCTCTAATATTTTTTTGTGTCTTTAGTAACAGATAAGCAGTCTTATTTTAGTTTTGTATTGGGGGGCTTATATATTATTAGCAATAGCATTTAATTCAAGTTGTAAAAAATAGCATCAAAGTTTGATTTTATAATATCAAAGAAAACCTAAGTGCAGTAAGCAAGTTCTTGTAAGATTGAGCTGAACTTGATCAGTTACCACAATCAAACAAAAGGACTCTTTTATAATATTATGTATTTCATTTTTTTATGTAGACACTATGTTGTTTATTTATTTTTCTTTATCGATATAAGAAATGAAATACGAATCATTACCGATATAAGAAGTAAAATATGAGTTTCTGGCAGACTTTTCTTTCTATTTTTTTTGCAGAACTGCCGCATGTCACTCTGTTCTCCGCCTGTATTCCATTTGACAGTGGGTTCAAGCGTGAGGCGCAACTCAACGCCGTGCTTTATGCCGGAGCAGAGAAGAAATATAATCAAATATAATTGTTTCCACAAGTGGAGATCGAATCCACAACCACCGTGTTTACAGGCAGACAACGCTATCCTACTGCGCCACAGTACCCTACTTAATATCTTATTAAAGTGTATCTCAAATATATAAGAATTAATAGATAAAACACTGTAGAGCAATTTACAAACACGCTTCGCTACCCTCCCTGATAAAATTTGTCCCCGATATAACGTTTTGATTGGACGTTTTGATTTATTCCTTGTTTAGCTATTAATAGCGAGAGCAGTAAATCTTGATACGTGTTATAAATATATTTATTTTAAACTAAACTTTCGCGGCAATTAATCGTATTGCTAATTTAGTGTAAACATGACTTTCAGTAGGTATTTGGATGGAATAGAAATGTTGTACTAGCATGTAGGTATATATAAATGTTATATTTACAAAAAATACAAAAAATATTAGATAGGTAAACTACACACACTGCAATTGATGGGTGCACCTTTATACACCATTTTGACATATGTATGAAACTCTTTTATGTTGCTTTTAACATTTTTAAAAATTTAAACATTTTTTAGATTTTGAAAAAAAATATGTATGAACCAAAAAATACAAACGTATCAAAATTAAAGGCTTACACCTCTCACAATGAGTATAACAATAGAGACATTACACCCGAGATTGAATTCTCTCCGGGTTACTGGTTGTGATTTAGATAACTGCACTTGTTGCGAGGGGATGTAACATATGACACGGGACTAATTCAGCTTTACAAGTATTGCATACAATTTTGGACCATATAGATCTTTATCATTAGACTTTAATCGCTAATAAATATTAAAAAAAATGTTAATTAAATACTCAGATAATATAAAAACTAGTAATAAGATTAACATAGGCGAAAGCTTTAGTTCATTTCTTACCCTTTCTTTCTTTCTTAACATTAAATGGAATTCTACTTTTTACAAATATACGAGTACTGTATGTTTATATAAATATTTTTTTACCGCTGGGTATTTAACGTATCAAAAGTCAATTATGTCAGTATACCCCTGTCCCGAAGACACTTGTTCATGTCAAAACGCAACAGCACGGGCGCCCCGAGCGTACACAATGCCAATTTTCCGCTCACCGCCACCGACTACGCAATTATTTAGATAAACCTCTCGGCGTGACTATAAAAACATCTTCCCCTCCCCCAGTGCGCTGTTTGTTGTCTTTGGGGCTTTGTGAATTTATAGCCTGGCATTATGCCGACGGTTAGGATAAAAATGTACTTTTAATTTATCTCGTTAAAGGGTTGAAGGACGACCGGGTTCGCGAAGTAATTATTCCAAAATTGGCCACTTTATCTGATTAATCCATTCCATACCCTTTGTTAGGGCGATTATGGAGTGAACTTATTTTGCTGACTGCGCTCTTTACGAAGTGAAAGATTACATTAAGTTGATGAGCAAAGCTATTATTTTCTGCTTGCTTGCGTTTTTAAATAATATGGGAACTGCTATTCAAAAACTAATGCGAACACTTTAAGTCTTTATAGTACCCACTTACCTTCCAGTTTTTGTTATTATCATCTCGGTGCCTAAGTCGTGAAATTTGTCCCACAACTCCTTAGTTTCTAGTTGGCAATCCACCGATAACAGTTCCTCACAGTTACAAGAAGTCACGGGAGGCGGTAGAGGTCGAGCTGGTGATGGCGTATCTCTTTCTCCCAGTTCTATGAAAATGCAGGTATAATAAATGACATCTGATAAGAACGATCATATATGAAATTTTAAGGAAAATAAAAATGTCATACAATGAATTGATTGATAAAAAGAATACTTTTACCCGTGAAGTAAAAAAAAAATTGAGTGACACTAACAATGATCTCGACTTATAAAAGCGTGACAGTATATTAGTTTCCTACAAGTATTAAATCATTGAGACAGAAAAAGGTTATGTGAAACTAACAGTTGTATGAGAATTCTATTTTATTATGCTAATAAAGTGTTGTAATCACAACTTCAATTTACTTTTTGCGTCACAATGGGTGAATATTACAGGTACATGTATTGTATGTCAAAAGTGTAATTATCATTACGAACTTTATACGATCTTAAATCATAAATAGAAAGCCCGCTACACAATAACGGAATATAAGTTGTTATGAGTTAAAGTAGATTGTTATTCAAAGATAAAGCTTATAATCTTAAGCTGTTTTATATAATAATTATAGGATGAGAAACTAAACTAGTACGTACTTTTTTAATTGTTAAAAATTTACATATACTTTTTTGGAAATATGTATCAAAATTAATTAAAAAAATATATTTAGTAAATTGTTTTTAATAATGTCTTTCTACTATACACTGTTGTATAATTATTCACAAAAAAAAATTAAAGCAACTTTATGATTGGTTTACACGCTGCTTACCAGATGAAGGTGCGGGTGATGGTGCGGCAGTGTCAGACGCGTCGCGTTCTCCATCTGAACACTGTTCCACATCCACCTCAACATCTTCATCTGGCACTGGAGACCGGCAACTGGAAGCTGGTGAACTGAGAGAGGCGGGTGAACTTTGTCTGGATGATGGACCTGTGTGAAAATAATAATAAATTAGAACAATATGTTAATAATTAATATTAGATTCACATTTTTTCCCGTATAGGTAACAGTAACAGGTTAGTTAGAGAGAACGTAGAGTCAAGACACTCTGCTCTCTACTATCCATTCGAAATCGATATATACGTGTTAAGCGCGTAACTCAACTCCACGTCTTGTCCTTAGGTACCAGAGCGAAGAAATGAAAATAACATATAATCACGCCCCGATTGCGAATCGAATCCACTACCATCGCGATTAAGACTCAGAGGCTGTAACACCTGGCCACGGGGGCCCTTTGCTGATTTGATTGAATGCTAGTTAACGATTAATAATAATTACTCGTGTTCATTTTTAAAAACAATATAATAATAAAACGTTTAAAATCACTATTAATATATGAAGGGGAAACTTTATATACCATTTTATGAAAATTATGCAGTAGTAAGAAATTTGGCAAAATTAAAGTTAATAATGAGAAGAAACGCAAGAAGCCAGTATTTTTTATAATAATGCATTAAAAAATGGACCAGTCGTGGCGCAGTGGCACAAACGTGTGGAATGGAGTGTCTTAACACAAACTTCCCTCTGCCTACCCAGCTATGTGCGGGATACGGCGTAAAGCATTAGGAAACTAAAGTGTGAAATGGAGAACGGAGTGTCTGAACACTGTGTTCATTCTAACTACCTCGCTAGGCGTCAAAATCGTGAAGATAATACAAATTGACGAAGGAATGACGTATGTAGACTCTCCTTAATTATCCGTGAAATGCAGTAGGTAACTAATAATTACGTACCATACTCCATAATGAAATTATGCTAATCGCAAAATCAGGTAATTAAAAAAAATGCAACTCTAATTACATGCAGATAATCAGAAGTGGAAAATAATTGATGAAAATCAATAAAACAGAAACATGAGGTAAAACTTAATGGCATTTTTAAGTCTTAAGTTGATGTCTTGAATAATTGAATATTAAAATTAGTTTACAGTATTTTTAATCTAATTATGAAGTCACATAATTATAATTTTATATAATTATTCATATTTTTTTTATTTTTGCTGAACTAAGTTTTATTGTAGGTACCTATTGTATTTATTAAAATTTCGTACTGTCTTATTTTATAAGATATTATTTTATGAAAATCTTGCATTTTAATGCAAGAATTTAAGAATAAGGTAGGCTAGGCTAGGCTTGTATATTTCTTTTTTATATGTTTTACAATTTATTTTCTATCTTTAAAAAACCCTATAATGTATACATTAAGCCCTCAACTTTGCACATAAATATAGCGAGAAGCTAATGACCTAAATTTTCGTCTATTCAAAAACTTGTGACCCGGGCAGTGGGTAAATAAAAATGTTTTATGGTCCGCGGAATCTAGTGTCATAACTCTTCGTTCGCCACTTTCCGTTTTCGCGTTAAATGGCGCTATTAATATGTTATCATTCCTCCGAGTGGGAATCGAATCAATAATCATAGCGGTTACAGTCAGACTCTGTCCCAACTGCGCCACCACGACCTCCTGTTTAAATAAACACCTTGAAAATAAAAGTAAATCAATGAGGAAAATATTACGTAAATTAATAATTAATTATAATCTACTAATACTTACAAGGATATAAAAATATTTTGATCACCTTATACCAAACAGTATATAGATTTCGTAAAAGTATCTAATAAACAAACATTAACTCTAGGCTAAAGTAATCAAAAATCATTATTACTATTGGTACCTACTACTTCATCCACGGCACGCTCCATGCTTTCACGGCTAATCTACCAATCTGATTTGGATAAAATTTAGAATAAAAGTAGTAAAAGTTACTGGCTCAAACATAGGCAACTTATTACAACCTCTAAAGGGTTGAAATAGGGGTTGAAGTATATATGAAAAATCTAAACCTCTTGACCAATTGTAATGAATTGTAGGATATATATAGTTCATAATCCAAGCTTAAACATAGGTTACTTTATCTTTTAAAAATTCATGCCTGAGTATTGCAATACAACAAAACAGTTATGTAGTTCACGCGGAGAAGCCGCGAGCGAGCCGCTAATATTTATTCATTATTCAGTAAACTCAATTTTTTTTTTAAATTCGTAATTATAAACTTATCATCAAGTTATTCAAATAAGACTATATACTTCTTGTAACAAAATTTTAAAAGTATAAATAAACGCAAATATATTACAGGACAACAAGCCATGTCTTCATGTGTAAAAAGCGGTTCTAAAGTTTTTTAGTTTTTTTTCGCTTTTTCCCGCATAACAAATCATATAGAAAAAACGTAGAGTCAAGAAAATCTGTTCATAACTTTCACCCGAATTCGAGACATTTCTTCTTAAGCCGTAAAACTCGACGCTGCGCTTTGTCTTGTTCACGAGAACGTAAAAATAAATATAAGTAAACGATGATCATTTCACCGAGTGGCAAAGGAACCCACAACCAATTATGTTTACAGTCGGACGCTGTCCCACTGCGCCACAAAGGCCTCAAAGTGTAATCTAGATTATAGACTTCTAGATTAATCTTGAAAAAAACTGTGTTATAAGTTCATTTTTGTTTTTGTTTTGTTACAAACAAAAACATTTCAAAGTAATTTTAAAAACCTTGTCATAATTAGAGGTTTTATAATTATAAATTAGTGTCCATAAAACTACACAATTACCTGGAAATTTAAGTGAAATTGTAATTTGATTGTAAGCAGCGTGTCCCACCGGTCGGGCACTCTATACCGCGTTCGGTTCCGCGCAATTAATCCCGAATAACGAACGGCAACACGACTCTTGCGCCTGCGCCAGCGCAGACCTCACCAATTAGCAAGCCCTTCGGTTTCCAGAACCATGTTTTATTATACCTCAGAGAAAAGGATTTAAAAGTAACTCGACTATTACTTTGCTCGGTGCAGTAAAAACAAAATTCAAGAAAGCATTTAGAAACGCTTTACATTTATTTGATTTGTTAATAAAATGGTGCAATAATATATAATATGAACGTAGGAAACCTCTTTATTTTAATATTTGTTATACATAAGTGGTTCCGGTAAAGATTTGGTTTCTATACCTAAGTTCAATTAATTTTAAATTGCCTAAATTAAAACTTATTTTGTAATCAACCAATTTCATTAATTACTAGCGACCCGCGGCGGATCCATCTGCGTAAATTTAAGTTTCAGCAAATTTAACAATATAACGGTTATTTTATAGCATTTTTGTAGAGCAAAATTAAAATTGTTGTAACTTTCTAAATATTAATTAATCAACTTAAATAAAAAAGAACACTATAGGTATATTACTGGTAAATTACCAAAATGCAATAGTCAAAATTGAAGTTAAATCTGTTTAAGCCGTGTCAGACATTGTCAACACGAAACAGAAATAACACAGACACAGACAAACAGAAAGAAAAACTTTGATTTATATTCTATTCGATTGCTAAATAATATTTTTATATTATTAATAATATTTTTTCCCATTTATACCCATACTTATATTATAAATGCGAAAGTCTGTCTGTTTGTCTGTCACGCTTTCACAGCTAATCTATCGGTCCGATTTGAATGAAATTCGGAATGAATATAGTTCAAAATTCAGGTTTAAAAATACATTTTTACATTTTTTTCGAAAATCGACCCGTAAAGGGTTGAAATATGGGATGAAAGTATGTATGAAAAATATAAACCGCTTGACCAATTGTAATGAGTTTTGGCATAAAAATATTTGATAACACTGAGTTAAGCATAGACTACTTTATTTTTAATTAAATCACCCCAAAGGGTTGCAATATCACGGAATATCGATGATCAAGTAGTTCAAGCGGCGAAGTCGCGAGCGGGCCGCTAGTATAAGATATATGTATATTTATGATGTACAGACAACGATCAGTTACATTTTTATTACTTGTATCTGTGTATAAATAAAAGAACTAAATAGTAAAGGTAAAGAACTAAATACTATGTCGTGATGCTATTGAGTCATTATTTCTATTAAAACTGTTGAACATACATATGCATTCAGTTCTGAATAAGAAGCAGAAAGAAATATCGTTGGTATTTCGAAAGCTAACTTATTCAATAAGGTAAGTGTGGCGCAGTGGGATTCGTGGTGGGTTCGATCTCTGTTCGAAGGACTATTTAAATTGTTTTCATTTCATTCACTCTAGTACAAGAGAAAGTTCGGCGTAGCTAGGTACCAGGTCCCTGTATAGGACATACAGGTATAAGCATGAAGCTATTATTTTTAACTTATTTTTTTACGTGTCTTTCGTCTAGTAATTAAAGTTTTTACCTTACATGATAAATAAAAATATTACTGCAATTAATATAATAACGTGCCGTTACAATTAATATAATACCAACGATTAGCGGTCAGTCTGTTCGAACGGTTCTCGAAAGGCGCGGGTTCGAATTTCACTTTGTTCATTTTTTTGGATCTTTTCTAAAAATATTTAAATATACAGGGCCAGTCGTGGCGCAAAGGCACAGAGTGTGCCTGAAAAGCGACTGGTTGTAGGTTCGATTCCCACTCGGGGAGCGGAAATATTTAATATTTCCATTTCTTCGCTCTGATGTCGAGGCAAAGCACGGCGTTAAGTTCCGCCAATACTTCCAAATTTGTCAGAAAGTAGGGAACGGAGTGTCTTAACACTAGGTTCCTTCTGCCTACCCTGCTGTGTGTAGGATACAGCGTGAAGCTAAAAAAACCGAGACTAAAAAATGTAGAGATATGATGTCACTTGGTACTTTTAAAGCGGCTAATTTCCTATTTTTTTTAATATTACACCATTTTCTTTTACATAAATAAAGGAATTAAAATAATTAACAAATTTAAGCTCCTCCTCGTCAAAGTATGGATAGAGTCGCTGGTTACTCTTAGATAGGTTCTCTAATAACAAACAAGTTATAAATAGTACTTTATGGTGTAATATAAAATAATCTTGCTGAAGGACTGACAATACTGTCATTTTTATTTTTTTTATAATTTATTATTGAATAGGTATAGCTTGTAGTGGTCTAATCAATCAAAGAATATTTTTTATTTTACATTAGTTGTAACTAACCATTACAAAATAGGCAATGCTTCTTGAACTAATGATGACTGCGTTAAAGGTAAAAATATCTTCTAAGTAGGGCGCAACGTATTAGTACAGGTAATTTTTCAGCATAAAGAAAGCCCGACGTTAAGACGTGATAATTATTATTAAATATATTTAGTATTATCATTCCAAAAGGAATGTCTTAAGCACTTCGCCCTCTACTTTCTAAATCAAGACAGTGAGAGTGACGAAACCCAACGCGCATTGGCTATGTACCAGAGCAGAGTAAAGAAAATATTATATAATAATTACCCAAGTACAAATCGAACTTACAACCATCGCGCTTACAGACATACGCTGTCCCACTGCACCACGACTTCCTTATAATGTAAATAATGATTTATAATTACTAAAAATATTTTTTTGATAAGCAAATTTTATTCTCATATATTATGTTTATGAATCTTTTTTAAAACCACAAATAATTTTCGAATTAACTAAATTTTAAAAATAAGATCTGACAAAATATATTGCTAATTAAAAATTTGAATTACATATCTTATTAGATTTTAACAACAGATAAATTCATCACAGAGTTTTTATATTTAAATTAATGTGAACATCTACATATTCAATTCAAAAAACATTCTAAGGTTTTAAATTATATTTTCGTATGCTATTCAATATTAAACAATTTAAAATATAAACGGTTGTATGGTTATCGTGTTATTACTTGTTATCCATGCACATAGATAAATAATATATTCTTTACACTCTAAGATAAACGATTGTAAATTACAAATTATTCAACTAAAGTAAAAATTTACTTTCTTTAAGATTTTGACCATAGTCTGTAAAAAATAAAGAAGATTTAGACTGCAGCTCGCTTTTCACTTACTTTATAAATATTTTGTAATAATAACTATAGACTTGAAAAGTAATGGTGTCGTAGAACAAAAAAATACACATTTTTCCTTTCTTTGGCAGTTGAGGAAAATAGATTTTCCAGAAGTTAGAAACTTAGGCCTATCTTACCGAGAAATGGCGGCGACCTAGCGACGGGGCTGCGCGGCTGCTCTGCGCTGCGGGCCATGATGGCCGCGATGGAGAAGTCCGTGGCCCGAGTCTTGCCCTCCTCCGCCACCATCCTGGAACCCCACCCTTCCACATCCATCAACACTTAGTACTCCAGTTCAAACTTCACCGTTTCATTCCGTCCGACACATTGTCTTTTACGCATAACAATATGGATACATAAGGCAACTAAAATAAGAGATTCACACCAATAATTTCTTAGCACATTATTGTTGTTTAGAGCACGAGCGTGATAGTAGAGTCGGTCGTGATAGAGCTGGCATGTGAAGTATAGACACAAAGCGACACGGCGGTTGAGCGCGGACTGAGCGCGCGGAGAAGCGGCGCGAGCGGGGCGGGGCGGGGCGCGGGGCGGGGCGGGGCCACCTCCCCATCCACCACTGGTCGCGGTGCCCGCTGTCGCCGCGCAGGGGCCGGTACCCCTACTCATAACAATATCGCATTATTATTTAATTTGTATTCCATATCACTTGCTCGCTCCCGTCATAATTCATTATTAGCATTCAATAATTTACAAATTCCGTTACTGTTGAATTTCAGACAGTGCCTACATTTCAATTTTACATGCAGACATATCAAATATATTTTATACCCAAAATAGGTTATTTAATGTTTAGTTGAAAGAAAAAAAGTTTTTATAAGAATATGACGTAAAAATAACAATATAAAATTAAACGCGGGCGCACCGAACGTCACTGCGCCGCCCATTAGACAGATCAGAAGATTAGAGTGAGAGGGTACTATTTTATGATGTTCGATAAATACTAGATAGAGTAGGACAGCGTTATTGCTATTACTCTGACACTTAACATTACGCGCATGTATGTGATACTTTCTTTTCTAGCAAACATTGGATTTCATTTTTTTTTTCTTCAAGATTTGTTAGTGTCTTATAATTAACAAGTCACTGTAACATTATTATGAAAACAAATATCCTTACATACCTAATTTTATTTTTTAGTCTATAGCGGTTATGTCTTAGAATGTATTTCAAACTCTTACAGACATTTAAGTACTCCTCAAAATATCAACTTTTCAATACTAATTCACTTTAATAAGGCAACTGAAATATTTTATTCTTCCTTTTTCTTCTTTTTCTTATTAGTGGATAATTATGTATGTGTCAGTTCTATGCTTTAGATAAGTAAAAGGTGCAGGTATCTACGCGTATAGTGTTAAAAAATATATAAATATATTGTGTATAATTTAGTAACTCAGTTTAAGACTATTTATTTCAAAATAAAAGTACAATATCTAATAATCTTTAAAACATTATAAGAACAGAACTTTTTCCAGGTACCTACTATATCTATTTATGTATTAGGTATACAAACAAGATACAGCTTTTGCGATTTAGGTACATTATGATGACGGCTGACTTTCTACATTACAGCAAGTAGTATGATAATTCTCAGACGACGTATATATTGTTTCTCTTTTTTGATATAGAGTCCCACTGTTGATTCTGCGCGACTTTTTAAGAAAACACGTTGCTTAGAAAATATGAAAAATATTTCGTCTTACTAACAGATATAACTCTCCTGGCGCGGCAGTAAGAGACATTACAAGGTATCTTCCCGGTGTTTTCAATTTCGTGTAATGGCTTCCAGGAGCTTCGTTTTATGACAATGTCGGTTCAACGTATATTTAGTCACCTATATAAAAATTATCTTAAATATTTTTCGTATATCTCTACCTATCTATGTAATAATACCTATCTATGTAATAATACCTACTCAGGTATTTACCTATGAATCTATTAAATGTATATCAATAAAGTCTTGTAGTCACAACATAACAATATAAGCCGGAACACATAATTCAGTATAAAGTCAACAAGACCGTAAAAAATAGGAAACAGCCGTAGAATAGGTATCGTGGTGAGACACAAAGAAGCATTGTATAACAAAATCACGCAAAGGACGGCGCCGGCTTTGAAAAATGTCAGAGCATCAATAACATTTTAAAATGTACAAATATTTGTTCACGGTATACACGTGGTGAGCCACACAGGACGCCATCTTGCTTATTGTGCAATTTTATTCTCACAACGTTGCAAAAAATCTGATCTTGAAAATATGCTAATTTAATATCTATTTTTTTTAATTTATTTTTTTATTCTATAATTGTTTTTTTTGCTCAGAAATTACTAGACGAATTTTTGACAGTTACATTGAACTTTTTTGTTTTTGTGTGTTAAAAACTAAGGAGATACCTACATACGGTGATATAAAAAATAAAGACATTTCGCTTAATAACCAAATAAACTAATATTTATTCGTCTCTGAGGCGTACTCATTATTTTATTTATCTTAGCTTTCACAGATTATAAAATTGATATTATGTCTTAGTTAAGAAAACACTCGCAAAAAATAAAATTATTAAACCACAGACTAAGTAAACATTTGCAATAATTTAATAAAAAAAATATATACATAACGATACTCAAATAAAGAATAAGCGCAACATAAAAAGGCAGCATCAGCAGGCAACAAATCGCGAGCATTATACATGACAAATGTAATGCCCGGTGTCGGGTTGCGCCCACCCGCGCGACGGATTAGTTTCTACTTTCGTGCTCCAGCTATTGGGAGAACGAATGCATGAATGATCCGTCAAACAAGTTGATATTGCGATTTAGTGGAATTAGCAAAGTTTTTTTTTATATGATATTAGTACTTAAATTTCATTGATAGACTTTCTTGTGTATATTTTATAATACTTAGGACCAGTATTCAAAACCTGAATATTAAATCGTAAGCATATCAGCGCGATGTAATATTGATTAGATTGTAATTGATCACTGTCTGTGAGTCAGGAGCGAGGTGTAAAATTTTTGTAGTCTTCGTCAAAAAATATTAAAAACCTAATAATAACTGAACGAATAATTTACTAAAGGACGGTGTGTGTTATACGGAAACTTTGCAACTGCTATGATTATAAAATATTTACTTATTATACTTACATATTACAAACAATAGTTTGTTGCACATAATAATTTGCAATTAGAAAAATTATTGTTAAAATGTTTGAAGTAGCATAGAACCTAAATAACAATATAAAAATATATATCACATCATAGGTAGATATATATTAAAAGTATAATATATTTACAACCAAGCTGCTAACAATTGATAAATTTACCGTACAACAAATATAAGTGGTAGAATGGAAACAAAGTGTCAGATTACTTTCCGTTTGCTCCCTAAATAGGGGCGCCCTCTACCCTTGACGCTTGCCATGCCATCAATACGACTCCTTAAAATAATTCAATCGTTAAAACATCTCTATTTTTGAAAAGACTAAAATAGATTACAAGAAATAATTGACGTTGAGCATAACGATTATTTTAAAGTATGTACCTATACCTATATAATAGGTAGCTTTGTGAGTACCTATACCATTGTATTAATAAGTAAAGGAAAAGTTTTCAATTTAAATGAGACCGTCGTGGTGCAGTGTGACAGCGTCTGATTGTAAACGTGATGGCTATGGGTTCAATTCTTACCCGGTAGAATGATTATATTTAAATTATTTTTACGTCTCCGCCCGTGAACAAACGACACGACAAAGCCTTGAGTTCCGCCACTTAACACGCAACGTCTCCAATTCGGATGGAAAGTGAAAAACGGTATGTCTTAACACTAGGTTCTCTCTGACTACCATGTTAGGCGGAAAAAAGGAATATTACTGTAGTTCTATTGCATTATTGTTTAAAATATTTTCTTTCTACATTTCTTCATTTGGATTCCTTCATTTTCATATAAACTAACATACCTACACGATGTAACGGACATTTTCGTGTCAAAGTGTACAATTTAACTGATAAAAACGATATTTCAGTACGCGTAAACAAAAGGACGACTATGTGTTTAGCCTCCTGGTCCGCAATGTAATGTAATGTCGTCCTCCTGTGATTATGTAAACTGTGTTATTTGCATGGTTCAATCTGATCACTCTTATCTACCTACTGGACATTCTGCTTACAATGCAAAATATGTAAGTTATTAAGTGAACCAAATGAAAACTGATAATACAAATCCTACCAAACTAACTCATCAAATGTTATATAACTTATAACGATCATCTTAATTATTATTATATTAAGGAATTCACAAAGTTATAGCATATTTCGTCATTGTACACAAATGCCTAACGATTTCAAATATACACAAGATTCAATCGATAACAACCCAAGCTCTATCAATCTGAGAAATGGCCGATAATACCTCATTACAGTAAACTAGTAGCGAAGGCCTCCACGGCAGCCATTGTTGCGTGGATAAGCTCATTATTTATGTACTATTAGGCACACAATCTGTGCTTAAGTTAACCATTTACATGAAAGTAACTACCGCCCACCTCTACGCCGCCATGAATTTCTAAATAACCTACGTGTCTTTGTATAGTTAATAGTTGAAATAACCTTTACTAAACAGAAATTGCTATAATAAATAGCTAAAATAAAAAAAAGTGTATATTTTAATAACAGCTTTATAAAAATTAAGCAGCTTTATGAACCACATATTATTTCAACCAAGTAGGTATATGTACTTAATTGTTGGAGATAACGTGACTAATTTACGTGTAATAATTACGCCTTACATTTTCTTATATTCTTGAATAAAACTTCTCAGAGTTAGGTACGCAAGTTTTAAATTAGGAACTGAGCCAGTCATTAGCTATAATAAATATTTAAAAAGAAATCTAATAGTAGAGATGATTAAAACTTTGTTTTGTTTCGTAGCATATATATATTAAAACTGAATAGTAATACATAATAGTTACATACAGTTACATAATAGTTTCACTACAAACACAGTGGCATTGCGTATTGAATAATTTCTGTTAAGAGTATTTAAGCTTTTATCGAAGCATGGCCATAAATCGGTGCGCAGACGCACGTAATCCCCGCCCGCGCCCCGCCGCTAGCTATAAACAGAAGTCTACGTGTTGGACTTATAAATCCTGCTCTTAACTATTGTATCTCATGCCACAATAATGAAGTTAGCTCGTTCAGGAAGAATTATGCCACCATGTGGGTGGGCGACGCGGTTGGAATGAATCCTTAAAGATTATTGTATATGAATACGGTGAACCAATTTTTTGTACAAGTCGGTAGTTGCGTCGACATTCGAGGTTGCACAGCCGGTGAAAGGTCTCCTGAAAAAACAAAGGATAGCGGCTAAGCCACACGTCTGGTGACAAAGTGTCGGGTTGCGAGTTCCGAGAGCTGGGCTTTATTAAATTCTTTACGACTATTGTTCGACACGTCACGATCAACCAATATCTATAAAAGCAATAAATCATCATCACGAGTCGTTACCTCTGGTTTACAATTTCTAATATCGTTATTCTTGCCATAAATCAAGAAGAAAAATAAGCATTATACTGTGGTTCCAACTGGTGTCTTTTTCTTTTATCAAATAAATATTATATTAAATATACATAAAATTTAGATATAAAGAATATGTATAAAATATAAGAAACACTACACACTTAATAATATTAAAAAGCTAACAGTACGAATATACTAATATTTACAAAAATATTAACTTTTCATAAAATAATACTTAAATTAAAAGCTTAAGATTTACTTAATCCCTTTGCTACACTTTTACAGGTAACACGAGGCAGCGTGAAAGGTGTAGCTAATAAGTGTGAAGCGAGGGTCGAAGAGGCGTGCGTAATCGCTCCTATATAAACAAACTCTCATTCTGAACACTAAAAAACCGATATATTTCACCAAACTTTTATATCCGTTCACTCTAACTTGAAATATATTACATTTCTTTAGCACCTTTTGTATCTTTTAGTGCGTTGTCCCTACTTTTATGAGTGCAAGGCGTTCGTAAATCATTGTAGTGGAAGTGGTGTACAATCGTAAACAATACGCATCCCGCAGGGCGGCAGGTCACCCGGCGGCCGTTACAATCTGCTCTCTCTATAGTGCCAACGCTAAGCGACCAACATCTAACTAGAATTACTATTTTACCTCATTAAAAACCTAATAAAATGTACTGAAAATATGAAGTGAATATATTTGTACAGTTATTTGTATGGCCGAACTTGGTCCTAGGAAATTATTCGATTCTTGAAATTTAATTTCAATTTTACGTTCTTAAAATAACTTGCTTTATTTGTTATACTTTTAAAAATTTTTTTTCTTTAATTTTATTTATTGAATAATATTTAAATATTATTCAAACTCTAATTATATTAGTTTTTTTAGATTTCTATCTTGAATAAAAAAGCAATGCAGATTAATTATATGCTTTACAGGAAAAAAGAAGAAATAAACATATAACTATGCGATTAAGCATCGTAATAAGTTTAATCTTTTGTATTGTATATACGTATATTACGCTGTAATCATATACATATAATCAAGGTGATTGAAGTAAGAGTAACTGAATGAATATTAAGCAATAAATTTTTGGCTTAGCTGCTTTTAACAAGGAAACAATAATGAATTTGAAGCTCAATGTGGACATTACATTACCAATACATTACCGATAACAGTTAATCCGAGACGTGTCAGTGCTGTAAATTAAACTTTATATCAGTTTTAACGACCAGCTCGAATGGTGTTTTGATTGCAGACGGCTGGAGGCGTCGACAACTCGACACATTGATAAGACGACAGTTATCGTACGACACAAAAAAACGCGCGTTTTATAGCTAAAAAGTAATTCTCACGCAGCACCTCGGTCTAGCTCTACATATCCGTCACCAAGCTTATATTTTTATGTGGATTCCTACACCGCAACACACTTCAATTTTACGAGCATCGATATAGGCTCGACTTGACATTATGGGATATCGTCAATAATTTTTAAGTATCTGTCTAATAGCTCTGTTTTGTTAGACCTTATAAAGTTTCATGTGGTTCCTGTCAGAATATAACTATGGTCTGAGGACAATCATAAAATATTATTTACGATTGAATGAATTATAGATTTTTAAAAAACAGGCTAAGAATTTGTTTTTATTTAAAACAACAAGTGATTTAACGCTCATTGATATATTAATACGCTAAACAAACCATGAAACGAGTCCACAAAACAGGTAAAGAGCATCAAATGATAACAAAAAGGCAGCCATTAATCTCTCATTGTGTGACGTCGTCGAAACGTCCCGTTTTGTTTGCGGACTCGTCCCGATTTATTCAGACACCGCTCGTTTGCAGTATGCTATTGTCCTTAAACGATCGGGTGTGATCACACACAAAGGCCAAATTACAAATGGACTGAAAATAACTGTCTATACATCATACTTATGTACACAAACCATAAATTTAAACCAACGGCGAAACTAATTTCAACTAAACTCTATTAATTGTCACATAAAATTAAAACAGTCATCGTTGAAAAGTTCTCACTTTATGAAACGTACCAAGTGACTGATTTCTACATTTTTTAATTTTTTGTTTAGAAGAAAGTGTTTTATCAAAAGTTTATATTAAATTTAAAATTAAATATATCAGGTGGGTTTGGGTATTTTTATAGTATGAAAAACGTTCTTAGAAAACGTATAAATATTTGCTGCCTTTCGAACCCGCGCCTTTAGAAAACCGTTCAAGCACTCTGACTGCTTCTTCTATACTTATTACAACTTATTCTTGTTGCTTACCTATATCTTTGTAGAAATTCTGACTTTTAGAAATTTCTGCTACCCAAAGGTTCCTTCTAGAAACAATCGTTTCGCAAAAGAGAAAGCTATTTTCTTAAATATTTTAAAAAAATTTTAAATATTTTTTACATACTTTTGGATATGAGAAACATTTTCAGAAAAAGTTGAAAAAAAAAGTTGTATAAAAATGTACGTTTTATAAAAATGCTTTTATGAACATTTAGAAATTGCAAATTATTGAAACACTTATACTTTTATTAACGTATTGAGTATTGATGATTGACTATATTCTGTTTGTTTACGTATAAATATTAATTTATCTTTTTTACATAATATAAACAAAAAAATATCAATCTTCTTTTTTATATTCTCTATCCTTCCAATACCATATTACATAAGCAGTAGGTACTGTCATAGAACATGTCTAAAAAAGAAAGCAGGTTCAGCATTTTAAAATTATTTTTTTTTTTTTTTATTTGATAACTATAACATAGCATACCTACATCTTCCTTTTTTTCTTTTGAGACTTATAAGTTAGAAAGAAAGAAAGCCACGAGCTTTCTTGTATTCATGACTAACAAATTTTAATTTATCTTATACTACAGTACATACATTTAACTAATGTTTGCGTTCCTTAGAAACTACTTAGATGTAACAGTAACAGTAACGGCAAATTTAAAAGCAATTAATTTCAACGCGTCCAATACACCGGTGGATTTTACGCGCGCCTAGAGACCGATCGCTCATCAAAACGTGAAGAATTTGTACATTTAAAATATTTAAAGTTTCTTTTGTCCGAAACATCACCGATGGCGGAACGCTCGCGGTCGTCCCGCGGGACGGCGGGACCGGCTCCGCTTCTCATGCTCCCAATTGACAGCGAGTGACGTGTGACGGCCATTGTCACGTTGACATGTTGACATTGTCAAACTTGACTTCTGTCCGGATTCCGCATGTAAATACGGAATTATTACCCTCGGCACCGACACAATGCATGGACAAATTAAATAATAGAATAATAAACTAACACCATCCGACAGCTGCAAACTGTAAAAATTTTTGTCATCAATCTTAATAAAAATAATATTTGGAATTATTGCTAAAATAATATGCTATTGAAGGAATCGTAACATACAGTAATATTATTAGACGTACATAAAAGAAGTATTAAATATAACTACCATGTAAAACACGTGGGATAGGTAAAAACAAAATATACTCACATATTTTTCTTTAAACGCTCGTTTAGTTTTTTCTTTACAGTAAGAAAAAATCACATATATTGTTTTTGTTGATTTTTACAGTAATGCACCATAGGTGCATAGTGTAGAAAATGCCTACCAATTAAGTAACTAAATATTACGTATGTACCTAATAGCAATTTCATATTTCGTGTCAGGTCTAGGAAAACTGTTGGAATAAAATGTAAACACTTCTTGCAGAATATATTACGATTTTACTAAAACAAATTTGGTAAGATGAACACTTGAAGTGACTACACGACACAGTACTAGCAATGTCAACACTCATTTATAATGCACGAGAAAAAACGTAATAGTTAAACAAAAAGAGGTACCATGACCCCTGGCGAGTGCCCCCCGCGCGTCCACCCCGACTCCTGCAGAGCCTTTTTCTATCCAGACCTGTGACAAAGTGACAATTTGAACATTCTTCTCTAATGTTATTTAGAAATATTCAACAAAGAAACAATTCGCCTTATTTATGGTCGTGTTGTCGCCCACAATAGCCTCAACATGTATTCTGTTTTAGCTGTTTCATTTCCGGATATATTATTTAAGAAAACTTATAGATATTTAAAAATTAGTTTGATTAATATAAAAATGGATTTCAATGTATAAAAGGAAATATTATCCAAGTATAAGAAGGAGCACATACAATATTACTTTTATACTTGATTCGCAATGACTATTGAATATGTGGTTAGGTTAGAAACCATTATAAATAATTTTACACAACAACAAAAGATTACATAACAATGTTTGTCATGAAAAAAATAATAATTTTACAGTGACTTTTTTTTTTTTAACATGAGTCCGTCGGCTTTTAACTCAGAAACTGTACCTAATGCTTGACTCAATAATTTTTTCTTAATTCAATATTTATTCATTTCTAAAAACTTAAGTATGTACTTGGCAACCAATAATAATCTCCCGTTTCACTTGTAATGCATTAAAAGCTTTATAAATATATGAAATGAAAGCTTCAAAATCATGTTTTCGTGTACAGCACAATACAAACTGTTACTTGTTCTGACATATGCCTGTTGTAAAATCACAAGAGGGCAAACTTTCCCGCCTCTCTACTATACCTATACTTATATACGTACCTACATGTGAAATCGTTAGACAGGATAAAAATAAAAGTAAGCTTTCCCTACTTATTCTAGTTTGTTACTTATCTTAGATTATTATGGCAGTCATCAATATTTGTCATAATCTTTCTTAATACAATGGGGCAAGTTCTCAAAATCACGTAAAAATTATATATGTTTCATGTATAACTTTCTTTTTAAAAATAAAGAAAACTATATCTATATGAAAAATATATAACTCTTAAGTGTCCATCTCCGCCCATCGTAAAAATATTGCATTTTATTCTGACAATTTAGAATTTTTATATTTAGATATGGCAAGCATAATATTGTTTTTTTTAAAATAAGCAAAAATATTTTTTAATTTGCTAATGTTTCAAATAAGTATAACTTAATAACCAATATGTAGGTAAATTAGCTAAAATCTTTACCAAAACGAAATTCTGATAAATGCCACACTTAACTTTCAGTTTACCCGATACGTTATACGTGAGCTATAAATAATGAAGCATGATCTTCTAAGTCACATAATTATAGATAGCTAACAGGGGATGGGTGTCCCACCCCTACTATTAGCTTCATTTTATCTTCCCATTCTGTCCACTGATCCGTTGGGGATGTGACTAAATATCTTGTACAAATAAACATTTTGATTGTTATATCGTCAGGGGAGTGAGTGGAGTGAGTAGCTGTTGCAAATCGGATTATGTGGCGTGTGGTGGCTCACTGTGCCTAATTAAAAGAAAGATTTATGAGATAATCTGGAACAAAAGTGCTCATGCTATAATAAGCTTATTAATTCTAGATTTGTTATTGTATCGTATGTTATATAGAAAGTTGATTTTGATATAAATTACTCAGCATCCTGCTTCTACAGAGAAAGAACGTAGGATATGAAATTTCTTAATTTTCTTGTTGGTTTGATTGGACATGAGATATGCTCCTTTTTATAGATTTTATAAATAGCGACGAAGTAGTAAAACGTCACTCCGTTCTATTGTCAGTTACCACGTTCTACAGTTTCAATATATTATTATAGAAGTAAGATACGAACTTACAACTGTAGAATTAAATGATACACACTTTAACTACACCTTCATATAGTAGGAATGTAAACATAATGAAATAAAGATTCATTAATTCAATAGCAATTTTATTTTACTGATTTGTACATTTTAAACGTACGTAATAAAATATTCATAAGTAATAGAAGTATTTATTGTGTGTATCTCATAAAGTATATTTAATTTAAGAAAAACATATGTGGGTTATAATTAAATAACAGTTTTTAATAGTAGGTATACTCTAAACGTCTGTACTTATTCTATAGTGTTAAAAGGAATAACCTTTTAATTGACAAAATATATCCTAAAAATAAGATTTTTCTTAAAATTGGGTATTTAATATAACAAGATAAATATGGTACGTACAAAACAAGAAAATAACATAATAGATTTTATTTTCTTTTTAAACTGTAGATCACATGTCTCATGAATATAGCGATGTTCAAACCATCACATACCACTACCGAAAACAAACAGCAGTTAGTGAGGTCGTTTGGATCAATTTACATGAGCAAACAATGCTAAGCCTCTATTGTCAGACATTACTCCGCCCAGTTGAGCTCATGGACTACGACCTATATGTAAATCATAAACCTGTAGCTAAGTTTTCTCATTTCTTATCTATTTATTTTCATTTTCCGTAAAATATAAATTAATGTGAGTAAAAAATAGACAACAAATCGTATAGCTCGATTTTTTATAACTCAATTGAAACCTTGACTGACACGATGTTGCAGCAGTAAAACCAATTTAGTATACTTTATATTAAAAATAGATGTTATATAAGTATGCTTATATAGCTTTAGCTTTATTTATTTTAAACTAGTAGGCTTAGCTAAAGCTTTTAAATTTATATTTTTATTTACAATAACCCCAATAACTTTCCATCAATAAGAAAATAATAATTAAATAGAAAGTGGTAAGTTATATATCGGTAGACTTTATGTATGTAAATGGCAAAACCAGTTACTCCAGTGTTGTCGTCGAATGAAGAATGACGGTGCACATAGCGCAAAAGGACGATCGTTCCATGCCTATTCATGAGGTGACGGCTGCGCACCCTCGGCTCCCCACCGCATTTGAATAAATACAATTAACTTGTTTGTTTTGCTCGCCCCGACACGCCCTGTCGAACCGTTTTCCGGTGACACATTCTTCTATTCTCCTTAGTTAGAAGTATCTATATACGGTACACATTTCGCAAGGATCATATTCAAATTACGCCTAATGTTATATTCAGCAGCGGGCATATCGGCGGCGAAACTCAAAGCAGAGCAGCGGCCGCGGCGAACTACACTGTCATTATCTCAACACCATCACACTCTCACCTAACCCATTCCTTTTTTGCCAGACGCCTCCGTCTCCTTCGTTCTTTCCTCGTCGGAGCAGGACCCTGAGTCATTTATACTAAACTCGACTTGAGGGCGTTCCCTCGACGATTTATCATTTAGCGTTGCCTACAGACATTATTTGAAACGCATTAAAATCGCGGTTGTGGAAAATTTGTCGGCATCGAAATTAGTACTCCTCTCCGAGTGCATAATTTATCGCTTACACAGCATCCGGTGTGCGATTTGATGATTCTAATTAAGAATTCATTGACGTTGATGATCGACTCCTGCTCGATGTTGTTACCGAATAGTTATTGTAAATTAAACTCTCATTTATACAATATGATGTTTAAGCTCCCCATATACAATCATTATGTTATATTACGTCAAAGAAGTGCTGGGCGTATACCAACGCCGCTCATGGTGCTGACCAGGCCGGGTAAAATATTTTTAAATACAAACATCAATCTCAAGTGAATATCGGTCCCAAACACATAATCACCGTATGAAATTGTACTATGACGACGTTTAATGGTTTAAAAACTCTGACGAGTTATTATTTTAATTCTACTGTAGCATATCTTTTTTTTTAAAAAAAAGAAAGCATATCTTTAAGCTGGGTGTGTGAAATAAGCTTAAAGCCACTCTTTTAGGCCAACAAAATTCAACGAGTCTGCAAAAACAGGGCCTACAGATAAATCAAGCACTGATACGCATTAAAAATAATAAAAATAATAAAAAATATATTATATACTATTTAGTAACTTTACTTGTACAGTAACATGTACAATATTAACCTGTTGTAACTTTGTAGAAATTATGAAGACAAGTGCTGGTACCGTAAGTCCAACTGCCCTGAGGAAGCAGTCACGCGCGGCGTGAACATGTGATGAATATGTATCGGCAGGCCGCCACGGCGCCTTGTAATGTTTTTGGAAGCCCTCCGCCCGGTTAAATTAATTTTACGTGGAGATGGGAACTGCCCCCGGCTTCCCCCCTCGGTCCGTGCGAAACGGAAAGTTTGATTTGCGCAATGAAAGTTGATGCGGCCCCCCCAAGATTTTGCCTCCCTCATTCACTGCGGCTTAGCAAAACGAAAAAAATATCTATTTTTTTTTTTTTTCCTGCTACTAGTCCCTCCCTTTTATTTACAATTACTCCTCTGTAAATCAAGAATTTTCTCCAAGTTAATTGAATAAAAAACCGATAACTTGAAATTAGAAAATATTCCATAATTCGTATCTAACAAGAAAAACACCTTATAATAATTAAAAATTAACTTATGGTTTCAAAAAATACCTATTAAAAAAATACATTTCAGGTGTCTATATTATCATTTGTCCCTACCTTTTCCCCCTCGTGGGTTAAGCCCACCTATCCCTCACTATTAAATCAAACTTTGCCGTCCCCCCACGTCCCAATATTACTTTAGATGAAAAATGTTGTTACGCGCGATTTTGCTTGTAATTTTATTTTATCTTAGAACTAAATGTTATTCTGATTTGCTGAGACAAATGTCAAACTATAAAATCGGTGTTATGGCTGTAGCCTAAGAATATTAACTGTGGAGATTAGGGTAAGTATTAGGAGTTTCGTGCGTTTATGCAAGCATTATTTACGTGCAATTAAACAGTAACAACGATTTTTCGAATAAGCAATTAGCCCTAGTGGTATTTCATGTACGTTTTGGTAAGCGGCGGTTGGTCTCGCGATTACCCATTGTTCTATAGCGAGGCGAGACCGATACGCCTCGCGCCGTCGCGTCGTTTGCCACCTACCTTATCGGTATCAACGCTACAATATAGCATTGATTTCCCTCAACGTACAATGACTTCAATTACCTACCACCGAGATTCTTAAGTTTCACATATGATCTTTAGATTAACACGATTACAAACTTCTTTTAACGTTTCATGGCATTTACTCTTTTTAGAAAGCTTACTGTATATCTATATAGGGAAATATAATAATTTCAAAATGAAAATAAATACCTTCCAGTTTTGGTGATGATCATTTCTGTTCCAAGTTCATTAAATTTGTCCCACAGTTCCTTAGTTTCGAGGTGGCACTGGATATGCCGCATCTCCTCGCTAGACCAGCGTTCTGTCAGCTGAGGGTTTCGTGGGAGTGGTGAGAGAGCTCGAGAGCCGCTTGGTGCGCCATTCGCGGAACCTGCCTCGGACGTGGATGACACGTCCACGGGAGAATCACGCTCATATTCGGCTAGTGGTGGCGATGGAGACCCTGACGCGGATGCTGCAGCATCCACAAACTTTTCTGTTAACAAAAAAATATAATTATTTACAGACTTAGACAACTTAAATACTAACCACTAAAATAAGTTTTAATTTAATAAGCGTATACAAATTTCGACGTAGCAGGATGTAGAAGGCATGGATTAGTGGTTAGATTAGATGGGTTACACGTGGCGCGGTTTCGAATCCCGCTGCGATCAAAGTTGTATATGTTGTCTATATTTTTATTTAATTTATTTATAAATTATTTTCTTTACGGATATAGAGTAGAAAACTGATTTCATCTTGCCTTCTAAAAAATAAATTAGACCGTACATAATTACAAAGGACACGTCGAATTATTAAATAGTTTAGTACTTATGTTTACATTTTGTTGCACTATTTTCATCTATAAATAATTCCTTATCTGAACATAAATTATAATCTGTAGCAGCGCAGAAACGTTAAAGTAATGCATGTGAAATTCTTACCTATTATATTTTATTAAAAAATACTACCTAATTGATTTTGATTAGATTTTTGAATTTAACTATTGCTCACTTTTTATTTAGTATTTGAAAGATAATTTGCCACTTTTAGGGTTCAACTTAAATTTAGCTTACAGATATGCACTCATATTAGCATTATAATATATTTGCCTAAAAAAGAAAAAATATTTACCCAAGTAGATTTTTAATTTATTTTGACTTTATAACTCAAGTAGGTATATCTATAGTTTGAGGCTACGTAGGATTTGTTAGCACATTTCAACGTCTTTGTCAACATATAATCAACATATAAAAAAAGAAATAATAATGAAATATTAATATAATAAGAAATTAACTTACTTAGCTTTATTTTATAATTTCTAAGTTAATGTCTTGTATGTTATATTTACCATAATATTTATAGCATTACAATAATTTTACATAAATTAACAATGTACATATCTATAATATTGATAATATTGGTAACTGCTAGATGAACTTGAATTAATAAAAAAAAAGTAAATAAATCTTCAATTAAATTATTTACGTTGGTTAGGATGTAATTTGGGGAATTTATGTAAGATGACGATCAAATTTTTATACTCCTTCTTAATATGTTTTCAATATCCTAAGTATGTGGAATAATACTTTAAAATGTAAAAAATATATAAGATATTTTATATCGCTGAATAAAATTGTATTAGATGAGATTCCAACTTCCATCATTTTCACTAAGCAAGCAACTCTAAGAAAGCACTAATAAATCATGACCTTTTCAAGACATATTCATTTATCAAACCTCCTTCTGTATATTTAGCTAATCGGTTAATCTATAATTCCGTCACTATAGCGATTTATACATAGTCACCAAGAACTTTCATATTATTCAAAATAAATTTATTTATTAAGATTATATTAGATTTAAACAAATTAAGCAAGTAGATATTCTTATTTTACCTAGTTCGTATAATATACTTTTAACAAAGAAATAACAATTAACTCAGTGAAATGAGTTAGTGAATAGTGAACTATTTTTCTACCCTTAGTGTTAGATTTGTTTGAGAAGAACATTTTTATTATGTATAAAGTTATGTGTGGTCTAATGTAAAAAATATACATATCCAATTTAGAATTTCCTTAATTTTTTCATCGTTTAAAATTTATTAACTGTTTAATTAAGATTATTTATACTGAATGGTATCCGAAAATATGCATTATTCAGACCAAAAACTTTTTAAATGTGTTAAACCCCGAAACCCTAAAAGTAATTATGTCCATATTTGTTGTGTAAGAAACAGTGTCAGTTATTTTCATTTCTAGAAGCAGTTTTATTCACTTGATAGTTCTAAGATACGCTTTTTCAGCTAGTTAATAGTAGTATATTTATTATTCTAAAACATAGGTATATATAAGTTACGAAATATTTTATTATATACTGAAATAAATGCCAAAAGTGTTAATGATGAGTCTTGACACTAGGTTCTCTCTATCCTATCTCATATGCGGGAAAAAACATCAAATATATATAATATTTTTTTACAAATTAGCTATAGATATATGTACATTAATTTTATACCTTTAATCTTCCGCTTTTATTTATTTTTAATAATATTAATTAATTGAGTATTTGGCGCTATCTGCTAAGTCGTGGAAACATAAAATAATAGTTTATATTTATAAACCTAGCCTTATTCTTTAGAAGATATGGCCACAGTAAAAAATAAAAAATGTGTTGATAGTATTTTTATAATTAACAAAATCTTTAGTAAATCATATTAAATAAGTATATTAAACAAATCACATTTTCAGAGGTTGCTTGTTTATATTTAGAAGTTTTAAATATCAAAGGTTCAACGAGGAATTTAAGTTAAACAAAGTCAGGTCGGTGCCTAACGAACATACCTGTACCTTCTTACTTTTACTAATTCTACCTAGGTACTATAAAAAAGCTGTTAATCAAACTAAATATTTATTTTGCACATGCTTACGCATTCCTGTTAGCTCTACAAGCTGGATTGTCCAACTTTGTCCAATATTAAAAATACTGAAACTAAACGTTTCTCAAATGGAATTTAAGTCCACAAACATCGCATTCAGTGTAACACATATAACTTCTTGACATAAATTATTTTGACCTATTCAAAGTTATACATATATTTTATTGTAACTTTAGATAAATATGTATATAAAAACATTATATAATTATAATTTATATTATAATTTATAATTGTTATAAAAAGAGCTTCTTCACGCTTTTTTCCGCATAATATTTTCTCATATATGCATAAAAGAGAGAACACTAAAGCACTGTATCATCTTTTTTTCCGCCTCAATTATATGCTGTTTTTTAAGTCGCGTAACTCATTGCCGCAATACACAAAGCAAAGCGCGGTGTTCAGTTACGCCACTTGGCACATAATGTCTAAAATTTGGGCAGATAACGGAAACGGAACTGAGTGTTTTGGCAAAACACTCCGTTCCGTTTCTGTGAAGCCGAAAAATATGATATAAAAATATGATATGATATATTATATTACATACTACTAATTTTTAAGAGACAGTTCATGTCGTCTGTTCATAATATTTTTTATCTATACATATCACAATTTAATATATCTTCATATTTTTCAAATAACAATAAAGTAACTCTATAGCCTTCAATACAAATTCAAGGTAGCTAATATTTCTTGATAATTGTACACGCTTGTTACTAAATCATAGTTACAAGCGTGTTTGTTATATTTTCTTACTTTTAAAATATCGCATTACGCACATACCTATTATATACCTAATTTTCAATTTACGCAAATTGCATAATTTAAAAATAGACTATTTTCAGCTTCACGTAATTTCGAAGATAAAATCTAATGTTAAGACACTCCATTCTCCAGTTACTGCCCAAAATTGAGACAGCGTTTTGAGTGGCGGAACTCAACGTCGCGGTTTGCCTGAAGTAGATCAACGAAAATAATAATTATTTAATATAGTCAATCGAATACCGCGTGGAAATCGAATCTACAACCATTGCGTTTACAGTTTGACACTCCTGTTTTGGGCTATATATATCTAAAGATATATTTCTTATTATAAATAATTATGATAATTCAAATCAATCAAAGTTATAGTTATATATACTCGTGCCAATATAAATCTTGTTATATTTTTTGTATGTTACTTTTTATTGTTTGTCATGTAAAAAAAAAAAATAGCTGTATATACCTATGACAAAAAAAGCTTGCTGGATTGTCACAGAGAATATAAGTGTCAGGACGCTCTGTTCTCCACTTTTAAAGTGGTAAGAAAAAAAATTAAGCCCAATACAATAATAGACATTAATTTGTACTTGACATACTAAGGAGCTTATGTACAAAACTAGCTTTTAGACTTTTCTTATTAGACTATAACTTTTGTCTTGTTTAATTATTTTATGTCATAAGTTATGGTAATATATCATTTGTATATTATAAGTAAGTAATTATAAAACTAAAATAATTATATAACTAAAATATTCTCTGTACATATTTTTTCAGGAACATTAAAAGAACTTAACTTAATAGACTGACTTCCATTTATTAATTATTAGATTTTCTAATTTTATGCTTTTTTCCTTCTAGTAGGGTAGACTAGAATGGTAGAGAGAAACCGGGAACAAGACACTTCATTCTTCACTTTCCGACTGAATCTGAGACGTCAAGTGTTGAGTAACAGTACTCAATGAGTTGCCATCAGAACAAAGGAATAAAAATAGTTTAAACGCAATATCTCCACAAGTGGGAATCGAATCAACGTCACATACTGTCATTTTGGACCGCGATGGCCCCTAAAATTACTCAGAAATGATATACTATTTAATTGGTCCATTTCATAGATATACTTAGTAAAGTTTAATATATAAGAATAAATCTCTATTTTATTTCTCTATAAAGAATGTTGCATGAAATAATTAATAAAATATCTATTATTTATTTTATTTTTTGCGTAGTAGTAAAACATTAAAAAGTATTCTAAGTAAGATTTAAAAATATTAAAAAGTAATTAATATCAGCTTACCTAATGGAGTAAGTGTGTCTTCTCTGGGATCTCTATGTCTTCTACGCTCTCTACGTTCTTGACGGTCCCTAGCCATAATTGCGGCAATGGAGAAGTCTGTGGCACATGGCCGAGCTGAGCACTCCTCCTCCATAGCAGGCCCCCGGCCTTCGCCCTGCAGCAGCATCAAGCTCACGGCTTTAGAGAACCTTCGGCTCCACACCTCACCGACCGTACATCCCATCGGTGGCACAGTTCATAGTCTTCGTAAGCTAAATATAATCTTACTAATCACTCGAGCGTAATTATAGTACTTGTTCTTTTCTGAACTTTTAACCTGTACTTATTTTATAAAATTGAAATTCTTATAAGTAAATATCACTTTAATATTACACAACTGTCTAAATTTGTTCTTATATCGTTATCTCTTGTGCTTATTATAAAAAAAATAAGCAAGAGTGTGTTGTCACCACGATCGGAAGTTTCGGAATATTGGGAAAACTTTTTACGCGCGGAAAGGAAGGTGATAGAGCGGACCGGTGTAACTCCGCGCGCTGGGAACCCGACTGAGGCGGCAGCGAGGCGGCGAGGCGGCGACGAGCCACAGGGAGGGGCCTGCCCGCCCTATGCCACCACACTCCGACCACGCACACAACCGCTTTTTTATTACTTCTTTCTTATTACGCTCGTCTCGCTCGCACTAGCCGCACTTCTCGTGTCTCGTCCCTGTCGTCTAGCGAGTTTTTCTCCGCGTGATAACTATTGAAATTCGCTAAATAGCTAACCGCGGTACTGAAAAGGTTCTCGTTAAACAGTGAACCAATTCTATCGAAGTACTTATTTGCGTTACATGCGCACATCACTATTTTCCCATTCCAACATCTTAACGTTGATAAAATTGATTATTAAATTATATTTTAAGATAGAATTTTGTATTGGTAACTATCGAAATTAGGTAATTAAGAATGTATTTAATTTATAATGGTTGGAATATTCAAAAATCCGTACATTATAGTAGATATGTGTCACAATTATTGAAAGTGTCTATCATTAATAATTAAAAAAATAATTAATACAAAAATCTTAAAGATTATGTTAAGCAGTAAAAAGTTAAGTTAAAAACTTAAAACCCACTTAAAACCTTAGTCAATTCTTTGCTTATTTGAAAATAATATCAGCCACGAATTAATAAATCAATCAAAGTGTAAGCTCGTTACCTATAGCACTAAATGAAAATTGCGTAAAATTGATCAACTTTTACTTTGAATGCCTAATATTAATTTACTACGTGAGGGTTCAAACTAACCATGTCGTATCGCAATAAACTGTTATCGAAAGTTATGAACGGACTTGGTAATGATCGCTCTAACATTTCTTTTGCAAATGAGTTGATTATTATTATTTTCTTAGTAGTTACAACGAATTTGTAATATTTTTTAGAAAAAAAAACAGTTTCACGTTTTTCCCGCATTGTCGAAGTAGTTAGTGGTGGGTAGTCAGAAAGAATCTAGTGCCAAGACACTGCTTCCTCTTTTTTCTGCCCGAAATGTATTGCAGATTGTTATTATGTATTATATTATGTATTGTTTGAATGGCAGAACTGTACTGAGTTCGCGCTTTGTCAATTAATACCTCTTAGTTAATGAAAAATATTATTAACAAGTACCTTTCAAAATATTGTTAAAGATTTTAGTCCTCAACGTAAAAAAGACTGCCTACATATAGCGGGCGACCTATACTGTACTTACATATACATATTACTCAAATTTAATAATTAATCTTACTCAATTTTAAAGACATATATTTTTATCAGTATATTTTTTTTGTTATAATCATACTATAAGATTGTTTTCTGAATTTTCACTTACGTAGAGTAAGAAAATTCTATTGTTACAATATTTATATTATTTTAATTTCATTTATATTTTTGCAACCAAAGAGAAAATCAGACTATCGTGGCGAAGTAGTAGTGCCTGACTGTAATCCAGAGTCGTTGTTGGTTCAATTTCCAATCGGAGAAATAATCGTAATTTAACTATATTAATTTTTGTGCTCTAGTGAACGAAACAAAGCGTGGCATTGAGGTGATTCAACGCGCAATACCTCAAATTCAGGTTCAAAGTATAGAATAGTGTCTTGACACTAGGTTCTCTCTGACTACATTAAAACCTATGCGGGAAACATGAAATCGTCGTGGAAAAAAGGCACCTCCAAAAAGATTTTTAGTAAAATGTTATTGAAATATTTTTACACTATAATAATTTAGAATTTACTTAGACGAATATCTATTGCGAATTTAAGTCTATACGAAAATTTATAAAATTACATACATAGGACTTAAAAGCTACTTAGGTTATATTTGAAGAAAATCAATTATATTTTCTATAGCTATCATCTTAGTACCACTAAGTCAATATCTGAATATTTACAAAGAATATTATGTGACTGTGCGCTATGCTTAAAATACCTTTTTTTTTGAGATAACTGTCTCAATGGTAAAAATAATAAAATTATATATGTATTGTAAAAAGAAACAATTATTGGTATTTCAAGAAACATAAGTAACGTATAAATAAATAATAAATATTTATTTGCGGAATATTACTTTGGTATTCGTGTGACATAAATTTAACTAAAATATTAACATTTTGGCGTTATTTATTCATATGTTTAAAAAAAATCGACGCTTAAATACTTAATTACAGTTGCAATACCTATGTATATGATAAGCTGAAAACCTCATTTATAATTTAAAAGGAGGCAAACCCCTTGTGATGCGATGCTTTTAAGTTGTCACTGGACACGTCCATTCCACTTTTTGTACAAATCAACGACCGAGTTGTGATTAAAATTTAAAAGTAAGCAAGTTGTGTGAACGCACTCGATGCTGCTCGGAGGGGGGAGCGACGCCCCTTGGAGGCGGGTCGAGGGTGGTGCAAGCGAAATATTACTTTAAAACTATTATAATAAATGCCAAAATGCCCACGACATTTCAAGTGCATAGAATGCAAGCTGTGTTGGAGTGAGGGTCTTGCTAAGTAGCGTAATAAGCATTCTGGTAGTGTAGTTTTTTGTTGGAACTTGGAACCCTTCACGATATCATCGCTTCTATTGTAATCTAGGCTTTTAGGGGTGAAATGGACAGTGGACTCACCAGTTTTAACAATGACAGTGGAATGAAATTTTATTTGTTTCTTTAAATGTTTGTAATTTACATTACAATTATGGTAAAAATAATATCAATTTAAGAGTCAAATGACAAAAAATCTGGAAATATCGGCTTTACTTTGAATTGTAACAAATATTATATACCTATTTGAACAGAGTGTCTAGACACTTTAGGTTCTTTCTAACTACTCTGCCATACAAGATAAAGCGTGAAGTTAGTTAATGTTTGACTTATGATTATAATAAAAAAAATACTGTTGTAAGTTTTTACTGAGTATAGTAGATATATTTACAATGTGAAATATTTAAACAAAATTTAAATATATTTATTTGGCTTTATATTGTTGACATTGGTATCGAATAAATAAGAATTTAATTTTATCATCATAATTATAAGACTATTCTTGAATAATATATTTATACTCATATGCATTTCAGTTGTTTCTTTGGCAGCGGTGTTTTAGTTATATAGTTATATATCTATATTTTTTTAGTCATATAGATTTACGTATAATGTCAATCACATTATTGTTCCTTAAAAAATACTCTTAACGTAATTGAAGGATTGAAATTCACTACGTACTCCTACGTTCAGTAAAAAATAGACAAAAAAACACTATTCGTAGAAATATGAAATATATATTATAAAACTAAAATGCCAAATCATCTATATTGAGAATATTAGAATATTAGAAAACATTCCCCTTTACTCCGCTACCAAAGCAATGAAATTTAAGTACCAACACGATATTGAAATAACTAAATCACATTTAGTCTAAGAACTCCAATAGCCCATATGTAACAGCCATCGGATATTGTGGCCGGATATTAACTACCCACACCAGTGTAATCTTGGTACTCGTGATTTGAATACAGTAAATATGAAAGATATTTGTCTTATTTTTTTATATTTTGAAAGTCTTATTCGCACACTATGGATATAAAGAAGATGAATGGATTATTGGAAAAAGTATAATCATTTGAACTTTAAGAGAGTTAAATCCACATTTTTTGAAATCCGTGAAAGCGCTACGATCACTAACCCATCCGACATTTTATCCAGCAAACTAGTCTGTTATACGTACAGCAAAAAAATAGTTTTAGGATTTATTTGTGCTGCAGCGTTATTTAACTAAACTAGGATAATATTATTAATTTATTGATTTTAAATATTCATATTCCATTATTTTTGCTAATCTATGTAATAAGAAAAGAAAGGGAAAATAGTGTATAAATATTTCTACGTAACTTATAAGAGTGTAAAGCTTAATTGATTATTGAGCTTAGACGATTTCGTACCCGTAACGTAAAAACTTTCAATTACTTTTTCTTAAAATATTTCAATAATAATATTTATGTGACGGATATAATTAAATAGAATAAAAGAAAATTTTCACTTGAAATCATCACATTTAAAAACTAACGTAAGTTTAACAGTAAAGGTGTAAAGAAGTAACGAGTAATGGACATAGTAACGAGCTGAATATCTAGTTTGTTATTGGGGTCTTTTTGTCCACCCCGGATTGATATACATAGTTCTTGTAAAATATTGTTATATGAATAAATATATAAATTTAATCCAATACTAGCGAACCACTAGCAGTTTCGCCTGCATAAACTAGAGGATTTCGTTTCTTCACTCGCCCGCGTTCTTATTTAAATCACATATTTTGCTTAAATTTATAATTTAAATTGTTTTTTGTTTATTTCACTTCAATTTGTTCATAAACTTTTTATATATAAACCACTTCAAATAAATACTAAATATTAGAGGAAGTTAACCAAAATACAAAGGTCATATCTGAATTTAAATTTTCAGAAATTAGTATGCACAAGTGCACAGACAGAAAAGAAATTTAACAATTGTTTTGGGTTCTATTACGTCGATAAATGGCCCCATAAATATTTTTTCTAATATTCCTTCCACGTACAGACAGCGATCAGTTACATTTTTACTATGTTAATACCAGGTGATTGTGAATTAAAAAAAATAGCGTAGGCAATATAACCTTCAGTCTTTGTGCCCTACTAATACTAACGTATTATCCAATGATTGAATCTGTAAGAGTTCTTAGTATAAATTCGTCGTTGGCTAATGAAAAAGCTCCTAATGAGTGACAAATGTTTCTTTTACACAGATTAGCACAAAGATCTATATAAATAAACAAAATTGAATTGTCTTCTTGTAATACTAAAATAATCGCTATTATTAAGATGTACATATTGTAGTATATGTATACGCAATATTTTTTTTGCATATTTTCCTTGTCTTTTAATTCTACCTATTTTCTAAAATAACTGGACCGGCTTTGATGAGATTTTCACTGGTAGATAGCTGATGTAATAAGGCAAGTTAGGCTAATATTATTTTGGAATTACCTATATTTTGTTAAATTCCTCGCGGAAGAAGTCGCAGTCACATCTTTTACTCGCGGCTTTTAGGGGATATATTTACACATTACATACTACTAGTGCTAACTAATAATTTAAATTAATAAATACGTTATTTTAATTGGTTTGGTGAGAATGAAAATAAATTAGTTCTCACGAATGTCAGAACTAATTCATTTTCCAAAATAGATATTGTACTTTATGCCGATTTTGACGGGACCCACTGACAGATAGGTGATGTCATAAGGAGTAACTTATGCTACTTATATTTTAGAATTATAACTTTTGTGTTAAATTCCAAACCGACGAATTTACAAAGCACAGCTAGTATTAAATAGAAATGGTTGTTTTTATAATGGATATATTTTTATATTGCATATGTTTCTATTCATAAAGGATATTTCTGTTCTTATAGATTTTAAGCTTTGTTTTTTTCTCTGTAGTCGATTCTTCATATCTGAAGATCGTGAATAAAATGTCTGCAACGGCTACTGTTACTTGCAATACGAGCTATGGAGTAGAAGGTTTGTAGGTCCGAGTTTTTCTTTTGATTAGACTATATGCTCGGCATGCTGAGCTTTTTTTTAAATGAGTAAAAATATAAAATATAAATAAAAAACAGTAAGTGTTTTTAATGTTATCAAAAACAAAAAAAAATATTTATATACTAAACTTCATCTGCAGGTAGATATTGAAAACAAATTTTGTTCATTTTTGAACCTGCCATCCTCAGTATAGACCAAACATACATCAAACTGAACTACTAAATCACAAGAAAAATACCCTCAAAGTTTTATCATTCCAATTAAATAAGAAAACGATAAATAAACAGAAAAGTCAATTTGTTTTAGGCGTACATGCTTACCGTGTGAATCCCCTGTGCTGGGTGACAATTCGGTGTGTGGCAGACGGACAACTCTCCCGGGACTTGCTAAATCGTGGCGGATACATTCTTTTATTTTACCTCCTTTGTTTGTATAATTCAGTGTTTGCATTTAAAATGTGGAAAATATATTTTATTTTGGTATACTTATCTTTTTTATTTTTAGTCTGGTAATAATTGAATATATGTAAGGATGAATGTGATGTCTGTCTTGACGCTAGGTACTTTCTGAAAACATGTAAAATTAGAATTTGGACCAATCATGGTCATGAGTTCATGGAATATAACTTACCGATCTACAGTGAAAAATTAAGTCAGTTAATTTTAAAACCTTTAGTACTTACTAATAAAATTGAGAAATGTGCCAAAAAGGTTTCCAAAATATATAATTGCTTTTTACACAAAAATGTTATATATATATAGGTATATAATATAATAACTATCGTACTTATCAATTAGTGTTTGTTAAAATTCATTACTCATATATTATATTTTGACATTATTTCGTATACTATACTTTATTTATTGATGTATCTATACTGTAATATTTAAAAATAAACTAGTATGAAAAACTATTAAGAATAATGTTGAATATCTTCTTACTAAAATTTTAAGGACATACGAATATAATTAAGAATAAGCGCACCAAAATATTGTTTCCTTTATTATATATAAAAATACATTAAATATATAGCTTCACACTGTATCCCGCACACAGCAGGGTAGGCAGCGGGAAGTGTTAAGACACTCCTTTCCCCAATTTCCGTCGAATTTTGGAGGCATTGCGTGCGTAGCGGAACTTAACGCGGCACTTTGCCTCGACACCAGAGCGAAGAAAATGGAAATATTAAATATATCCATTCCTCGGGTGGGAATCGAAGCCAAAACCGGTGGCTTTAATGTCACACTTTGTGCGTCTGTGCCACGACTGGCCCCAATCGCTGGCTGACTCGCAATATACATTAAATATTCTGAGTATTAATAAAAATAAAAAAAGAATATTACTACACAGTCAACCGTATGTTTGACATATCCTAATAATAAGACAAATCAAAATATGTTTTTACGTATATTTTTTGTTATTACTTAGTAGTATAGATTTATGTATATGTTTGTTAAGAGAATGCATTTTTTTATAATGCTGCCTATAATGCTGCCTTTTTACTTTTTAATTATTTATTTTTTTAAAAATAGATAATCAGACAATGTAATAACAATAATTTATGCCCATAATGAATTAAATTGTTAAGATAAGAATTTACTTTATATTCGGATCTGAACTGTACGTTAATTTTTTTAGGTACCATACCTAGTTTTGAGAGTACCAGTTGAGCCAGTGTCTAGTTGTAATTATATCAACGCTTTAATTATGACACTTCTAATGTAATCACCTCGGCAATGTCACGTATGGATAGTTCACGGAGAAATTTGGTAAAAAAGGACTAAATAAAATATTTGTAATTGCAAATTAAAAAGAGACACAGTACCAATAGATATAGTACCAATACAA